>JARHVA010001201.1:2817500-3417500 GCA_037957365.1 Torreya grandis
ATTTTACACTATTATAATAATTTTACTACAATGTTATTGTAATGTAACGTTACTACCACACAATGTTATTATCATGCAATGTTACCATAATGTTATACAAGTTACTACCGCACAATATTACCATCATATAATGTTATTTCTATAAAATGTTATAGCTACATAATATCATTATAATGCAATTATCTTGACATGTAATTTTATTTCCACACAATGTTCATGCCACACAATGTTACTATCATGCAAAGTTGTTTCCATGTAAAGTTACCTTGCAATGTTACTACCACATTATTTTACTACAATAAAATGTTCCCATTGTATAATGTTACTAATGCACAATTAATATTATAATATTCCTATCACGTAATATTATCAAATTGTTACTACCATGCAAAAAAATTAATGTACAATGGTACTATTTCACATTTTTACCATGTAAAAATTTTGTTACATAATATTATTTCCACACAATGTTACTACAATGTTACTTTATATAATGTTTCTTCAAAAATACATGCGTTAATGTTCTTATAAAATTTATATAAAAAAAAACTAAACTAAAACTAAATTATTCCTAAACATAAATATCATAATCCTAAGATTTAAAAACATTTAGGTGTGTTATGTCATAACAAATGGGGACTCAATAAAGAAATACTACTAAGAATCTAAGAACTTGTATCTTTTGTTAACTGTCATGAATAAAACATCAAACTTTATTTGAGAGTAAATTTAAAAATTCAAGAATATAAAATGGCTTAAACATTTACATGTAACATACATAATCGTTACAAGCATAACCGTAACAAAGGTTTGAATCAGTTTGATTATTTTTAAAATAAGGATATTGAGGAAAAAATAAAGGAGGGCAATCACTTTGGCATTTATATGGAAGAAGATCATAGCTTGTGGATTAGTTTAACCAAAAAAATCATTAGAAATAAGGGTTCCTATAAATTAAGGATTCTCAAGAGTTTGATTTAGATATTGAAAAATTTTCTAGGCTACTGAAACATGTTTGTGCTACTTATTTTACTTTTGAGAAAGATATGAAATAGGCAAAGTATGGTAACCAGGTTCTTTATCATTTTATGTTTATAAGAAAGGGGAAAATAGGGGTTTTATTTAATTTTATGGGGACAACAAATCCAAAGGTTTAGGTGAGAAAGGCCTAGATAAAATTACCAAGGCTTTTTATGATCCACTAACACACATCTATTTTTTAAAATGTAAAACTTGTGCCGACATTTTAATAGAAAAGGTAGAGTTTATTGTCCCTCTTCTAACCTGATTTTCCTTTCTTTGTTAAACCATTATAGGGATATGGATACCCTTAATATATATGGGCATTTAGTTATGCCTATTTTTTTTATTTTTCTCTCACTTTTATGGGCATACAAACTACATTTTCTTTATTATTTGGTTGTACAATTAATAATTTTTATCAATTATTAAAAGGTTGAGATTAAATATTTAGTAAATTTTTTAGGAAAGGTTTGGTTCGATATTTAAATGCTTTTTATAAATTAGGTTATAATTTTCAGTATATATTAATGGGAGTGAGACTTGATATTCTACAGTGCTTGATTTGACTAATTCATAAGTGTGGCATGTTAATGGTGCACATCGTTTCTTACTATTGATAAGAAGGTGATAAAAATTTTTCACTTAACTTATTTACAATATCATATTAATTTCTTTCTCTAATTTACTCTAATTATTTCTCATGCAAATTCATAATCTTATTTCTACACTTGATAATTTTTTGATAAGGTTCCTTTAACTAGGTATGAATTGAATAACCATGCAGTCTTAAGGGAGAACTCTAATTACCTCAGGGTTTTAAATGATGTAGGATGGATTCAATTTTTAAAAATATTTTAAGGTTTAGATGATTACATTTATACAAATTTTGTTTTCACTTTGGATAAATTGGTAGTGAGAGTTAGAGGTGTGGTCATCACTATAATGGAGGATATTATTGCTAGAGTTACATGGTTTTTACAAGAAGAGTAAATATGGTACTTGATAATAAAATAGGTATTATGTTCAATGAGATGTGGGTGAGTTGGTTAAGCGTCTTGGTTGTTTCAAACTCCACCCAAGTTCAAATCTTTGGAAAGGAATATGAGGTTGGTTATGGCCATTGGTTGTATACTTGGGACCATTAATAGTTTTTGGATATTATTAAGATAGATGGTAATATATAGTATATACATGGTATTACATGAGGATTTGGTGCCTTGATTGTGTCTCAAATCAATTCAAGTTCCAATCAAAATCTATCATCTATTAAAAAGGGGAGGATATGTCTAAATATGATTTTTTTCTCCCTAGAAAAAAAGTGCATGATCTAGTTTTTAAAAATTAATCAAACCTCTCTTCCTGAATTTTGACCCATTTTAAATTTGTTCTTAAAAAAATACATCACTCGAGAGTTTTTATTTTTCATACCACTTTAAGCTACTTTTCCATTTGAGGTATAAAATTTTTATGATTGTTCTTTTTTTTCTTTAAAAAATTATTGAAATAACTTTTGTAGAAGTAAATAAAAGAAATAAGAATGTTTTAGCTCATTAGGGATTGGTGAAGCTTATCTTCTTTGATGTTTTAAGAATAAAAAATATATTTTTTCATTATAATGTCATTTAAATAATTTTTCAATGGAATAGCATTCATGTCCTAATAGAAGTAAAAGGAAGTTATTCTTACCCCTATTCTTATTTTGAAAGTTCATAAGAGGATTCTCAACACCAAAAGGTCAGATACAAAATATCAACAAGAATTAGAGATAAGTTTTTATCAAATAATTATTTTAGGGATCTATATTCAATGGTTGAGTCATCAATGAACAAGGAAAAACCCGATATTATTGTTAATAACTCTATTTATGATTTTTAAGGAAATGTATCTAGGAGAAACCATGTTATTGAATAAATGCAAGGGGAAGGAAAAGTGGCTTATCATGATTCAAGGTTAGAATTTTATGAAACCTTGAATAAATAAAAATCCAAATAAAATGAACTTTTTATCCTCAGGGAACAATTAAGGAAATGTCTCAAACCCCTAATGAGAAATTCAATTTTCTATAAGGCATTGCAAACAAGGCTATGGAAGTTTCTACATGCCAAAATCATTCCCTTCTCATTATTTTTAATATCCTTATAATTTATGAAACATTTAAAAATAATTATTTTAAATTTATTTCAAGGGATAATCATGAAAATTAATATAGCTTGCGAATGGAGGAGGGGTCTAAAGTTGTGGGATTTATTAGGAAGTAGGTACTCCTAAAAATGGCAAAGATTTATAGATTACATGAAGAGATTGAGAATATAATAGTTATGTAATATCCATTATCAAGCACATTATTCATATACATATCTCACATCATGAAAATAAAAGAGACATAGATATTAGATAAAACAACATACCACTAATATTGCATTAACATTACATAAATGTGGGCAGTACACAATACAATAAAAATTTCAAAATATATTTTACATACCACACTAAGAAAATGTGAGAGTGATGGAGACCATTGATTTTGTATAACATGAAAGGCCTCATAAATATGGGTGGTTACATAAAGTACACTTTAGTGTGCAACTTGGAATTTAATGCAAGTTTTCATGTGAGTGTGCAACTCAAACTTTAATATAAGTTTCCATGTCTAAATAATATTATTTTCTAAATAATAAATACTATTAAAATTACTTATACACTAATTAAACTTAAGGTATAATTAATAATTTACACCAATACCCCCCTAAGTACAACTTAGGGAGTTTGTATAGAAATTGAGACTAAACCTATAAAGTGGGTTCATAATGTTAGGCCTAATGAGGTACCCATGTACAATAAAATCAAAATATTAATCTAGAAAATAGGTACATCATAATTATATCCTCAAGAAATTGGTACAATAAAATATAAGGTTGAATTGGGTGAGGTGGATGAAATTTTTTAAGAATAATTGGATGCCATGAAAATAGGAGATATGCCACAAGGATCTTGTTGTTAGTTTTAGGAAATCCAACACATGGATTTATATAAAACATCAAAGAACTGAACAGATCTTGATAACACTAGAAATAACCCACCACAAGGATTTTTTGATCTATTTAATAGGCCAACACAATAATTTTTTCTCCAATAAATATAACTTCTATAAAATATGAATGGTCTGTGGAAGATGAAAATCAACATTAGAATAACCATTTCACTAGAGTCCATGCAAGGAGTGTTGATGACATTATCATAACTAATCATCAATCCATCCAAAATGAATGTGGATGGTGAATAAGATGCTTGTAAGTGATTTGGTTCTATTTGCACAAATGTTGTATGTGTATCCACATAAATTAATATTTAAGCTAAAATAGTGCACTTGTGATCATTCTTTTGACACATTTAGTTCATGACCTATTCTAGCACCTTTTGACAACTTTTAATCACATTTTACATGGATGACCCATTATTCCAAGTAATTAAATGACCACAAAATACCTCTATATAGTTTTATAAACATCCTAATCTCATGCCCAAATTTATTAATACCCTCATCCAAGCATTTATTACCCCTAGGAGAGGAGTGCCCTACCTATGTAATAGTATACCTTGATATTATCAACTCCTACTAATAGTATCCTCCCTCAAATTAATGGTTATTTTATAAAATTCAAAAGTTGTATAAGTTTTTTTACCATAATTTAGGAATCCCCATCAAAATCAATTCCAAATATACCACTATATAATCACATTTCAAACCATTTCTCACACAAAAATCTTACACATTAAAAATCACCAGAATTCTAATTATAAATTAAAAGTAAATTTCCTATTTTTCCTAATTATGATTAAATAAAACCATATTAACATTGAGGTAATGTCTGAATACAACTCCAAGGTCACAAGTCATGATTTAAACACTTAATCACACTAGAATTGCACCAGCATATAAAATTTTGCACAAGTTTCACACACACCACCATAGCATGGGATAATTATGTGTATTTTGATCCCTCTTCAAAGTATTGACATGTAAGCAATGCTTAACATAGAGGGTGTTGAGGTCAATCACAACTTTAATTGATGAACCATTTTTACTCCATGATTGTATCTTGTCATCTTTTCCATTGAGTTATGGTTTTCAAGTGGAAAAAATAGTTACACAATGGTTTTTAAAGCGAATCAAAGGCTCCTTCATAGTTTTAAAAATAAAAAGGTGAAGGCACATGGAACCCAAATTTTTTAAAACCGTTATCTTTATCAGACACCAATATTACCTAAGGAGAGGAGTGCACCCCACTATTATCCAATCACAATACTATTATCCAAGAAACCTTCCAACCTTATTCAAGGTTTGCACATAGTCAAAAGAGTCAACATGTCTATTTCAAATCATCTCACATCTCAATTTTCCAACTAAGTTTATCTTTCTCTCTTACACTTTCCATATTTAGTAAGTTTCTAAATTTAAAAAGTTTCAAATTAGTCTACAGCATTTATTGCATATTTTTATCATTCTAATTTTTCACAATAGTTTCTCATATTATGTAATCTATTTCTTTGGTTTTCCAAAATTTGATGAAACATATTGTTGAACTTGTCTATAGATTGAATGTTTCAAAAACCTAACCATAATGTTTCTATGGTTTATATTCTTCTTCTTTTTGTTTCCAATTTTTTCAGGGTCTTTTAGATTTGATCGACTATATTATAATATCAATCTTTCAAGTTTTTGTTTCATACTATATTATAATATCAATCTTTCAAGTTTTTGTTTCATACTATATGCAATCTAAAGAAATCTTTCTACCTCTTGTAGAAGAAGTGTTAGAATTGGTGGTATTCCAATTGACCACACTCAAGTTCAATTTTTTAAAATACATAACATGAATAATAATGGTATATTTTAAACTTAATATGGTAATTAACACAATGATCATGTAGAGAATTTTGATACTAATTTAGAACATGAGTAATATGATCAAGATAAAATTGGTCCTCAAATGGATATTAAGATAAGATTCCACCTCTAAGTGGAGATCAAATAGTAATCAAAAAAGATTAATTTATCAAGACTTTCAATAAAGACTCAATGAACAACCTCTCAATCATTTTAAAATTATACAAACCCTTTTAGATATCAAGAGTGAAATCATGGCACAATCACCTAATAATTATAATCATATGAATCTCATATATACAAATTTTATACCAACATTTAATGTCAAGGAAACCTAAGGGATTCAACATATTACTATGTCAATTCTATCTCAGTTATTAGGAAAACAACCTTTGGTTAACACACATTCTTCTCCCAATGTATAATCCATTATAAATGAGCTTCATACTCTACAATATAATCTATTAAATTTGGAACAAGATACTTAGAAACCAAATTATAGTCTTGATTCTCATAATATATTGCATACTCACTTGGCATCTCAAGTATATGTTCTACTTATGGTTTTTATGACACCCAAGCTTACACTATATGATTGAAAGGTTGACCCCGAGCAACATTTGAGAACATTTCACATAGTATTTTTGGACTATTTGTCTAATGAAATATAATTAACCAAGTTGTTTCCAAAAAATCTAAAAGAATATGCTTTACAATGGTTTTAAAATTTATCTAATCAATCAGTACATACTTTAAATCCTTTAGCCAATATGTTTCTAACACATTTTTCAATCAATATCAATGAGAAGGTCTCATATGCTCAAATTGTTTAACTCAAATAAAAATATAATGATACTCTTGCAGAAAATGTCTCAAGACACAAGACTATGATGTCTAAGATGACAAATCTTATGGTCAACAAAGAGTTTCAATATATATTCATGAAAAAATTTCTTCCAACTCTCCATGAATAAATCATGTTTAAGAATTTTCCTTAGAGATTTATGCCATACAATAAAGGAAAGAGAAATCAAGATTTTGGAAATGAATAAGCTCAAATATGTAACCAACACATATTCAATACAAAGACTAAAAATAAGACACCATATAAGGTAAGGTCAAATGATAATAATAATTATCAAAAGATAGTAGTGCATGTAGTTTCAAAATGGCCTTCATGCATTGTGTTATCACCTCCTCCAAGGAAATGAATTAAAAATCTACCAAAAGCTCCATACAAGGTCCTCAAAACAATATTGGAATGCAATGTCATATCTTTCCCTCCCATTAAATAGGTTTATTTTAATCATACTCTTCTAAAATATTTTAATTAGAATGATTTTTGTGAATATCATAGGGCACCAGGCCACACTATTGATAAATGTATTAGTTTGAGGCATGAGATTAAAGATTTGATAGAAGTCAACATCATTGATGTAGCACACCAACAAATAGTTCAAAATCATAACCAAGTGAAATCAAAATAATGAAAATATTCAGTGATCCTTTTCTTAAGAATATAGTTAATGAGATATTATATACATCATGGGTGTATTACGTGTATAATGCACACCCTCCATTTTTTTGTCATTCTCAAAAAGAGGGAAAAATTCCATTGAATGGCATTATTAGCATGTATCATACTTTAGTAACCTCTAGGCCCCTCATTAGATTTTTAGAGCATAATTATTAGATGATGACTATGATTTGAATTTATTTTTCATTCAAAATTACATTGATTACCAACATATTTATAGTGTCATGGTTGATAATGGCACTAGCATGAATTTGTGTATAAACACACTACTCTACATTTTGGATACATAGATTGGGATTTACTTCCTAGCACCATGAAAATAAAAGGATTCAATGGACACATCCAGAGTTCCATCAATGATATTACACTACCATTACATATTTTTCCTATGCATGTACCAATTTGATTCACAATAATACCTAGTGCAGGGTTTTTTTTATATATTATTAGGTCATCCTTTGATTCAATAGATTTGTGTAGTTATTTATATATTTCACATGTTTAAATTATATATGTTAATTATTTAATCATATTTCATGGTATCACATATGAATTCCCCCTACCACAGTTTTATTTATTTCCACAACCACATATTTCAATTAAGGCACCCAAAAAGGTGCAATATCCACAGAGAATTAAAAATCGAATATCTAACCTTATAATAAGGCATATCCTTAACATTCTAATTTTAAATATATTTGTAATATAGTTTATATATCATCTTTCTACTCATACACATCCCATATTGATATTACAAGGCATTAAGAGTGTCACACATAAGGCACTACCTTATAGTTCATCCACCCCATGATGGGTTCCCAAATGCCCTAAAGTCCACCATGCTTAACCAAGTACACAATATGATAATGATTATCAATATGATCATGAATTTTTTTAGTAAAGAGAGAAATCAACATTCAAATTAAAAATTAAGTTCACTTTAGTCTCAATAGATGACACTTTCCATTCATAAAATTTCACAATTCTTAATTTTGACACAAGACCCATGGATTTGAGTCCCCTGCAGGACTAATCGATTAGTATATTTATCCCTTTTTTATTTTTAATTTACATATATATGAAAAATAAAAAATATATTCTATAAAAATTTAAAATTGGGACCTATGCATGTTTATGTTTAGTTCATTTACACCAATTAATTTGTGCATAGTATTCAATATTTATTTCTTACCAAGTTTTATATCATATATGATTTATGAGTGAATATAAATGATTATAGAGATTATAGGTTACCATACCCAAAATCTATTGCAATTTATTTAGTTTTTATAGACTCAGAAACTACATTTAAATTATAGTTCCCTATGTGGATAGGATCACACCCCACTATTATCCACTCACCCCATTATTGTCCCATTGAGCTCAGCTTGTCGTTTCTTAGATCCAGACCATGAATAATCCTTATAAAACTTTTTTACACATTATTAAGATTACTAGGTTCATTTCATACATAGGTTTTCTCCTTTGATGGATTTCCCTTGTCACTCATAGTTCAATTCTTTCATCACATTACATCTATCCATATTACTCATATAATAACACATTGATATACTATAATTTATCTATGTTACTAAATGTACTCATCTTCCAAATTAATTATTTTGATAAATTACACATATCTATTCATGATTTTCATGTTTATTTTCTTACTATGTGTCTTGTGTGTATTTCTTTATTTCACTTGAGGAAAATTTAATATGTCTTTATGTGTGGATCAAAGCCTTCATTCTTTGATTTTATGAATGTGAGGACATTTGAACATGTCTTTTAAATTTATTTTATGTGTGTGAGGACATTTTAATATGCCCTTGTGTGTGTCTTTGTGTGTGTGAGTGACATTTGAATATGTCCCTTGTATGTAGCCCCTTAGCCTTCTATTTACATTCCTTATGTGTTTTTGATGTACTTTATGTTTGTGTGTGTCATGTCCATGATATTTACGTGTATTTTGTTCATTTTTTGATGTCATGATAGATATCATACATCCTCCTAGTTTTTAATGCCATGATGGCTATCATGCATCCTTTCCCAAGTAGTTATATTCAAGTTTTGATATATAGTTTTGATCACTTATCTATGTGCCTAATTTCTAACATATATCTTGACATTCAACCTATGTATGCTTGTTCCTACATGCATATCACATTAATTTTATACTTAGTTTATTTATATGATGACTCCATGCTTTTCCATGTTATCACTACTACTCATATTTACATATTTTACATAACATCAGGGTTAATTTTGGTGAGCCATATAAAAAAATCCATGGAGGTCTCAAGGTGAATCAGATTTATAATAGTGGTGAATTAGTTTAGAAGTCATATCATTGAATAGATGAGTCATACGATGCTATGCAGTGAATTGCATAAGGCCTGCCAAGTTTTTTTGACCCTCATAGATGAACAACAACATGGTGTAGATGAACATCAACATATCATAGCAAAACATTGGCATGATGCATATGAATGATGGTATCACATAGGCAAACATCTATGTAATTGGGTGAGTGATGACATGGGGTAGGCTAATGTTGACATGATGTGGATGGACACCAGTACTATGTAAACAAATTCCTACGTAATATAATCAAATGCTGGTATGTTGTGGGAGAATGTCAGCATCATGTAGGTGAATGTTGGGATGGTGTGAATGGATGCTGACACCATGTAGATATATGTTTGTGCAATTCAAAAAGACACCAATGACATTTTGATGTATTTCAAATCATCTACACTCATCTACATCACATTGGCATTCATCGGCATGGTGTTAGTTATCATCCACAACATACAAATAAATACTAGCATGGTATGAGTGGCCATCAGCACTATGCAAAAGGATGCCAACACTATGTGCTCACCATGCAGCTTTGAGAATATTAAAGGTTAAGGATAGAGTATTTATAATGTCTCTCACTAATGAGAAGGTGCATGGGCATGCATGTGGGATTATTATTTACCATACTTCTATGCATGTGAGATTATTATTTACTAGAACATCTTAATATCACATGTTTGATCCACACTCTCACCACATTCTAAGCTTTTATGCTTTCAATTTTTTCCAGCAATAGCCTATTGGTGTTTGATAGCAGACAATCGATGTCTACCTATAGACTATTCGCATCCACCCATAGACTATTGACATCTCATTGTAGCCTACTAGTGGATGCCTACAAACTACCAGCATCTACCCGTAGACAGCTAATGTCCACCTATAGGCAACTAGCATCTGCCTACCAATAATTGGTGTCTACCTTCAGGAAACCTATCATCATCCACTCATAACCTATCTTCATCTCACATGTTTCCATTGGGTACTAGTGGACTATATTCAAATGCTCACAAGTTATCATTATATACCTTGCTAGAAATTATTAATTCTTAAAGCCCTCCTAAGACCTAAAATACAAACTACTAAAAATTTCTTAAAGTCACCCAATGTTATATGGTGAATTCCTCAAGATTAGCTTTCAAGGTACCAATGAATTACCTTTATATGAGGAAATTTATATTCAAATGTATGTGAACCTCTCCTCAAAATTAATTTTGACCCCAAAAATTTAGATGATCCCACCATGTCAGCCACTTCACAAAAATCACCAAATGCCGACTTTGAAAAATGAAATATTCATAGATTAACAAAGATTCACCACTAAAAAAAACCTTGCATAACATATATCACATAACTTATTATTTTGATTTAATTTATTATGAAGGCTTAACAAATCATCTCAAAAGAGGGGTCATACATAGTGGTTTATCTTAGATACTTAATCCCACTAATATAATGCATAGGTAGACACAAACAAAAATTCATAGTCCTCATATAGTAAATCATAGAGCACACTTAGAAATCACTCAAAAAATTAATTTAAATAATATCACTCCAAATGGATAGGAGCACAACCCATTGTTTTCCAAACATGGTGATATTTTCTTAAAGCTTAGAAAATAATCATTTTCAATATCTATCAGAGTCCTAGGTAGTTAATATTAGTAAGTAATAATTTACAGTCTCAATTTCTAGAATAAACTCATATTTTTCTTAGATTCACTAAGTTTGGTGGCATCATGTTTGGCATGAGATCCAAGTTTTGCATAGGTTTTTTCTCATAATTATAACTATTACTACTCAATATTATAAACTATATACACCAAATATTAGATCGGGGTTATGTGTGCAGCATATGACTTCCTCCTTAGCTTTGCACTAGCTCCACAGATGGAATGGCATCACTTGTCATTCTCCACATTGTATACACAAGAATAATATTGTACAAACTATTTGGACCATTTTTATGCTAGTTTTGCACCAAAAATGAGTCTTATTCCATCTATAGTACTTGTTTCACCTTTTTGCACTAGTTTTTTCACCAGAACTTTTTATTAGAATTCATAAATGGATTCCAAACTCCTTCACTACCATGGGTATGTAATGATGGATTAAAACATACCTTGAGTTCATAGGAATCCTCTCCTAATCAATGATTAGGGAATGCATAGTCCAATCCAAAATTTTCAATGAAAATAAAATCTCAAGGGACCTACCCTCTATAGTCACAAGTTTTGCACCAAAAAACATAAGGGTTTAAGTACCAATTAGTTTTATTTGTTCCTTGTTATTATATTTATAATTTTTCTTGTCTTTATTTATTTATTTTCATCTTAATTAATGACTGATCTTATACATATTTCATTATAGGTTTACATGAAGCAAAATCCAATGTTATGGCCAACATTTAAGACTCCACTTCATAGGTAAGTTTAGGTATGCACTTTTTTCTCTTTACTCTAGTACTTTTTCTTTATTGAATTATTAGAATAAAAAGGGGGAATTTAGACATGTAAATTAACATTTAAGTTAAAATTATGCATTTATGATCACTCTTTTGTCACACTTATTTCATGACCTATTTTATAAAATTTTGACTACATTCCTTCACATTTTATGTAAATGGACTCATTCTTCTAAACAAGTACCCCATGGGGAATACCTCTATCCAATTTTATCAAAAGCCTAAGCTCATGCCCAAATTGATTCATAACCTTAGCTTAGAATTTATTTCCCTTATGATAGGAGCACCCTACATGGAAAATAGCATACCCCACTATTTTTATCTCTTTTTAGTCATGTCCTCCTTCCAATTAATGACTATTTCAAAAATTCAAAATTTTTATAAGGGTTGTTCAACAAGTTTAGGAATCCCCATCTAAAGGAATTCCCAAAATACCACTAAGTATATTTAAAATTATTTTTCACACATGAGGCTTACACACTAAAAAATTATTAGAATTTTAATTATACATTGACATCAAATTATTTATTTCTCATAATTATGATTATATACAGTCCTAGTAGCCCTAAGATAAAGTCTGAATACACCTCCAAGATCACACGTCACATTTGAAACACTTAATCACACCAATATTTCACCATCATATATCATTTTTCACTAGTTTCATACACACCACCATATCATTGGAGAACTAAATGAGGTTTGATCCCTCTTCTAAGCATCTGTATATAGGTAGAACTCAACACATGGGGTGTTGAGGTCAAGCACAACTTTAACCACTGACCAATTTATACTTCATGATTTTATCTTGTCATATTTTACATTGAGCTAAGGTTTTCAAGTCAAAAAATAGTTACACATTGGTCACCAAAGTAAATCAGAGGCTCTCACATAGTTCACAAAATAAATAGGCAACATTAAACCAAGAAATATAATAACCTTGATCTCTATCAAACACTAGTGTTCCCTAGGGAAAAGAACACAACCCACTACTATCCAATCATAGTGATATTGTACATAACACAATCAAAATAGACAACATTGGATAGTAGATCATTATCTTTATTTGTAGATCATTCACACCTAATTTGGTTGGCATATTTATTCCTAATTCTGATTTAATCTTACTTAGAGTTGATAACATTGTATCTTTATGTTTTAGGTTAAAAATCCAATGGAGTCCATTTGGAATGGGTAATGCTTGGGTTTCATGATTTTTATATCAATTTGGTCTTTTACTAGCCTTTGGTCTATTGAAAATCAAACTAAAATCATATTAAAACCCTAATTCAAATTACCATAACTTAGGTTATTTTGAATCAAATTCAAATTTGGTAGGAATAATTTATATAGGAATGATTAATCATGCCATAGACTTAGTTTAATTTTTATCCCAAGGTTTAGTAATGTTTTTTAAAATAACCAAACCTTAGTTTAAAAAATTTATGTTTGGTCCCTTTATGTCCTGAGCCCTCTTGGTCCCTTTTATTTCCACATGGTCTAATTAACCATTGGGTCCTTTTGTTATCTTTTATACATAAGCTAAAACCCTTATCCTAAGGATTTCTTCCATGCTTTTATTATGTGTGAGGTCCCCTTTATCATATTTTAAAAACCTAGCTTAAGACTTTATCCTAAGGTTTTTATCATTTATATTAACATGAGTAAAACCTTAGGATAAAATTATATCCTAAGTTATATATTTTCAATACCGTATTAAGTCTATTTTATGTCTAAAAAAATGGAGTAAACCCATAAAAGATAAGTTTCAAGCTCGTGGGCAGTCAATATGTCAAGCATCAAGATCTGCAGTGTGCACTAACTTAGACATAAACAATCTGACGATGCATGATCAAAGTCAAAAAGCTAAGAGTCATGAGGATAACTACAAAGGTGACAAGATGCATAACCACATACCATAAATTAAAGTTAGATCATCTTCTAAATATTGATGATAAGCATCTCACGTATGCATTCTAATCAATAGTCCACATAACAAAGCATATAATTTAATGGATTGAGATTAATGATGCATATTTTATTAGTCATAAAGGATCTAATAGTTCAAGATAGAGGTTTAAAATTCAAATAAGTATGAACAAATGAAGTGGTGACAAGTGTCAAAATCATGAGGAACATCATAAAGCAGCCAATGGCATTTGATCTTTCAGATCAAGATTAACAATTTGTGTTAATCTATGCAAAAGAGAATCTAATTATGTGAGATCCAGGTAGAATTTTTGAAAGACAATGGTCTAGTTTTAAATAGTAATGAGAAAAATTCCATAAGGATGCCATGAAGCTCATCATTTGAACTATTTTCTACCATTAAAGCACTAAGAAGACCTTAAAAAGATCCCTAGCACACACTAAAGCCCTAATTTGACCTTAGATTGATCATAATCAAGCCTAAGAGAGTTAAATTATCATTTGTACAAGAAGAATGCAATCTAGAACTGAAGTACAGACCATTAATGAGAAATTTGAACAAATTCATGACTACTATGGTAAATTGCAAAAAATATTTACTCTACACCATCTTTGGGTAATAACAAAGTCTATCAACATCATTGTGCATGAATATATTAAGCCACGGATTGTGGTTCTATAAAAGGAAGAGGAGAAAAGAATGGCTACTCTAAGAGCATTAGGTATATCATAAATAGAAATCCTAGCTCTAAAAGTAACTTAATATTAGTGGGAGTTAAATTTAATCCAGAGACCACTAGCTTAGAAAGAGTGATAGAAAAGAAGGCCATGATTAATGGAGAGGAATTTACCTTTTAAAAAGTGGAACCATTCACTAGTAAGCGTAGAGGATTGGTGATGTCCCTATCTTTAAATAGGACCCATAAAAGCTGGCTTAAACACAATCTAATTAATTGTAGGTTCTCATCAAAGGCATGATGTAACAATAGAAGAATTTAGAAGAGACTGCCATCTTTCCAATCCAAGAAGATAGATTCAAGCTATTTGAGGACACCATGATTGAATTATTCAATTCCTTAAAGTCAATCAAAACTAAGAAAGAGGTAATAAGTAAGCAAAATTCCATGGCTATAGGATAAGTTGGCCAATGGTACGCTGCCAATTATCAAGTAAAGGATTTGATCAAAGCCTTAACCAAGAACCAGATCCCTAAATTTAGAATAGTCATCCTAGCCCATCTGAACATGGCCATGGCTATATTAGTGAATAAAATCAAAGCCCTGAGTAGTTGGTCCAAGTAGATAGAGGACATTTTCAAGGACCTCAAATAGCAAGAAGATAAGATGCTATACATATTGGATAGCTTAATCAAAGAGTGCACCTCACTTAGTCTTTTGGGCCTTATCACTGATGAGGAGTTCAAGCATAGAACTTCTTAATTCATGCAGGAGGTTAGGAACCAAGGTCAAGGGAAGATAGGTGTCGATAATAAGAATATCATGGGCCTACTGTTATCATCTAAGGAGAAGATAAGAGATGTTGGGATCATCAAATAAGCTTTGGAGAGAGAGTTAAGAAAGATCTGAGTAACCTAGGAGATCAAGAAAAAGAGTTATTCATGAGACCCATTATTGACCTCCAACTGATCAATGAGCAACAATATCGAATGATGATCCTACAAGGAAGGCAGAAGGTTGCAATATCACTAGGGTCCTAAATTTATTTGGATTACGCATATTCTTTTGTAACTAGCATTATATATTTTGGAAAAGGAACATTCTTTTTGTAAATGCATGTAAAGTACATTGCCTATAGGTCAGTATATTAAAAAAGGTCATTTATTATAGAATGTAATAGAAATGATATTTATCTTAGACACATGTATAAATTTAATTTGACATTATTGATCAACAAACCTCATGAATGGTATATATAAAGAGTTATTGCCAATTATAAAAGCAGAGAGTTTTTGGAGCCTAAAACTATTTCTAACTTTTGAGCAAATTAATATAAGCAAGGAGTTATGTAAATTTTATCCATTTTTTCTTGTGTGAATTTATATCATGGTTTCTCTCTCATTTTTATGATCTCATCTTCTAATTTGAATGGTTCTTATGAATTTTGAATGTGCATCTTTTAATACAAAGTAGCTAAATTGTTTTAATGCTAGATTAGTTTAAATTTCTCAAGTTTAGTTCACTTTATTTACTCTTATTATATCTAGTTTAATGTTATTTTTTTGCATGGGTAAAATTCTTAAAGTAAATCTTGTTCTTTTTACATCTTTTCAAACTTTCCTTAGATGTATATATAATGTGTGGTAGGATTTGAGATTATGCTACTTCATGTTGCACATTGGTTAAATGCATGTTCAGATGAAATTGGAAATTTCTCATAATGTTTGAAATAAAGATCAACAACACTTCTCTTTTCTACCCTACCCTTCTTTTTACTCTTTTTTAATTGATTCATCTTAGATTAGCTTCATTTTAAATACTCATCTTAGTTTAGCTTTAGACTTAGGTTTTGAGCATAATTCACATTAATATCATAGATCATCTTCAAAATCAAAGATCAACTATTAAGCCATGGTGGCTCCCAACCACCAACTAAAATAAATTTGTGAAATAGTCAACTTTTTATGCTTGTATCCCCACCAAGGATAATAATATTATCATAATTAGTAACTCATACAATAGATTCTTTGAATCCAGAAATGAGAAATGTTTCTTAAACACTATATGTACCTATTGATACATCTAGGTGCATCAATAGGGAAAAATTGATTCTAGAAGGAGGGTGAGTTAAATCTTTGAAAATTTTCAACATCTTTTCTAATTTTGGTGAATTTTGTTCAAATATTGATGTATTATTTCAATATTTGTGTTTATTTTAGCATATTTGTGTAATTATCATTGATCTTTATGGTTTTAGATCAGTCTTTATGCTTATTTATACAAAGATATATATTCTTTGAAGATTCATGAGTAATTGTGGTAAAGATAGCTTAAGATCTACAAATTCAAGGCATCTAAGATTAGTAATAGGTGTTTTTTTTAAAGATTGATTGGATCCTTTACAAATTTTAATTTATTTTAACTTAAACATGTAAATATCATTCATATTTATGTATTTGGACATATCTTTGAGCTAATTTTGTTAAATATTGATGTTTTTTGCCATCCTTTATACATATTTGTAAAAAAATTGCTTAATGTGCAAGTTTGATCATTATTCTTTATAAAGATATAAGACTTACACATTGTATTTCAAATAGAGTTCAAAGCTCTCAATATGGAATTACCAAAGATAAGGACCAGGTCAAATTCAAAGATAAGGGTTCCTCTTCTTTCATTAAAATTTCATAAGAGAGTTAGGTGAGACAAAGGTAAGTGTAGACTTTCAAAGTCTCAACTAACTTCACCAATTCAGGGTGTTCTTGTGTTCAATCCTTATCAAGGTATAGATTGGCTAGGTGGTTTTCCAATCAATGTGTCAGGTGTGGTACATGACCTTCCTCATAATCCTAAAAAGTATTTACTTGCTTTTAGTCTTAATGGTGTTATAACTACTGAAGAACACATTAAATCCTTCAAAGCCACTTTAAGACTTTTAAATGTTATTCATAAAGATGTGGCATGTAGATTATTTCCATTTACTTTCAAATATGTTGCATATGAATGGTTTTTTAACCTTTCTAAAAACTACATAGCTATATGGAATGATTTTAATAATTACTTCATTGATTAGTTTGGCAAAATTATTAGTCCATGTGTCATGTACTGACAGTTTACCACAGTCAAAAGAGACTCAAATGAGCCCATAAGAGCCTTCAATGTTAGATTATATAAAATGTTTAAGATAACCATAGCTCCTTATAGACCTAATGAGTCTTTAGCCTTAGATATATGCAAGGATGCCTTGGATCGCATGGCTTTTGTGTTTCTTAATAGATTTGTTTAGATCATTAATACACTAGCCCTAGATTATGCTAAAGTTCTGATAATTGATGATCATATGTAACCACAAAGCCAAATGGCATATATTATTCCCAACATTAATCCAAATTTGTCTATTATAAATATCATTTCTAATGCCAATCAAAATGTCTACCTTAAATCAGCTTCTAGTTCTAAACTAATTGCCTTTGAACCATGCACATCCTAGCCAAAACCTAAGATTCCTAAGATTCTTAAAAAAACTCTACCAATGGGTCTCATCCATAAGACCAGAGAGCTTTGATGCATATAGGTAGTAGAACTACTCAATTTCATAATTCTAAGGCACCCAAGAATGAGAATGATTCTATCTTAAAGATAGTTCAAAAGCTAAGCATTGATTTCATTCAACTGCAAAATCAAGTTGGAAATATTGTAGAAATCTCTAATAGGAACTTCTCTTTATAAAGGTTCAATAGACCTTCAAACAGATTCCAAAAAAACAAAAACCACAACCATAACAATGAGTCATTTGCTAATAATAATGTTCCTGATATAAATCATGGTGATTTAGCTTTGTCTGATTATTATAAAGTGCATTACACTTCAAAACATGGTGAATTAGATTATCTATAAATTTTCAATGCTTTTAAAGCTTTTCAAGAAGAATTGGATACTTTTGAATTTTTACCTAATAAATATAATTGTGTAGGTACCTTAGGTTTTTCAAGGTCATCTAAATCTACTAATTCAACTCTCATGGTGGAGATATTTGAGTTCTCATTCCAAGAAGAGAATGAGCTTAAGGATATCCCTAAAGAGATTCATGATTTTCATCAATATCTAAAGAAGACCTGTCCTCTAAGGAATAGGGAGCAGAAACAACCTTTGACTACCTCAACTCCAAATAATTTTGACACTCATGATACTACATCAGATAATAATCCATAGCCTCCTAAGGGAAGTACCTCTTAACCTAATGTTGATACATCTAATTCTTCTAATAGGATTGGATATAATATAGTAAAGGACATGAAAAATATCAAAGCTAACATTACCTTGCATGAGTTGACTCAGATTATAGAACAAAGAGATATGTTATTTAAATCTTTGTCCAAGAAGCCAGGTAAGTCTCAAAATGTTGCACATGTTAACATTATAATACACAAAAATAAGGCAAATGTTCCACCTTTCTTGCTCACAATCAAGATTTTTGGTAAGAATTTTCATAATTATTTGGTAGATTCAGGTTCATCTACAAACATCATGCCTAAGGGTATTTGTGAACAATAATGTTTGACTTCAATTAAATTTGATAGGGTTGTGACTCAATTAGATAAATATAGAGTCAAATTTATTGATGAATTATTGAATGTTCACATGCATATTATTTCTAAAATAAGGATCCAATAGTGCATTAACATCCAAGTGATGGATATTCTTTATGCATATGAAATGTTGCTAAGTAGGGACTAGACCAGATCATTAAATGGTTATATGTCAACTGACTATTCACACATGTGGTTACCTTGGAAAGGAGTTCCAAATTAGATCAAGATAGAAATGGAACTGAAAATTAAGTATATGATCATTGAGTACAATTCAACCAATGAGAAGGTCAACATGGTTAACTTAGATCTAAGTGTTTACACTCTTGACACCATAAAGGTATGTAACTCCAAAACTTCTCATGCTTGCCTAGATTATGGAAGCTATATTTTATAGTGCTAGATGCAAATTAGGTTCTGGAGTAGGAGTGGTATTAATAAATCCCATTAGGAAAGAATACAATTCCTCTTATAAACTCTAATTCCCATGCACTAATAATATCATAGAGTATAAAGCACTTATTCTTGGATTACAATTTTCAATCAAACACAAGGTCAAGGAACTATTAGTTTTTAGTGATTCTAAACTAGTAGTTAATCAGGTTAATATTAAATATTAATACAAGTTTTCCTATCTTAATAAATATAAATTTAGAGTGTGGGACTTAATTGAATTTTTTGATGCTTTTAACATTTTGTCAATCCCTAAGGAATAAAATAAGGTTATTGATGAACTTGCTTTAGCTACAACCAACCTTATGCCCAATCAAGGTTCTAAGTTACAAAGCCTTACCATTAAATTAGTCCCATGTCCCTTAGTGTTAGATAACATTAATCATTTTTAAGTATTTAGTGATGATCAACAAATCATAAACTTCATGACTAGCTCAAGATTATTTAAGGCTCACATCATTGATGAGGCCAATGAAAATACCCTTGGTGATGACAAAGTTGAAGGCAAACTTGATGACAAGGTCATTCAATTGAGTGATAATAAGATCTCTAAAGAGATGATAGCCTTAGAGAGACTGTATAATTTAGACAAACTAGTTGAGACTGTCAAGATTCCCAAAGTAGATAAGAAAGACTACAATGCAATGGACCTAGGTTCCCAAGGTTAATCTTAGTTGGTGAACATCGGTACAACTTGCAAAAGCATTGAAAATTGAGACATCTAAATATTTTTTGACCAAGTATAAGGATATAATAACATGGTCTTATGATGACTTAAAGATCTTTGATCCTAGGGTCATAACCCACACCATACCTCTAAAGGATGCTTGCAAGCCATTTAGGCAAAAATAAAGTCCAATCAACCCTATCCTAGAACCAATGATATATAAAAAGGTTAATAAGTTACTAGATGCTAAGATAGTATTTTCCATTAGACACTTTACTTGGGTATCTAACATAGTACCAATCAAGAAGAAAAATGGTGAAATTACACTGTGCATTGATTTTAGAAATCTGAATAGAGCATCTAAAAAGGATAATTACCCTTACCTTTTTTAGAGTTACAATCACTAAGGGGGGCAGGGGTGAATCAGTGATGCTAGATAATCCAATTTAAATCCTAACTCTTAAACATTTAGCACATACAATCATGATGCATATAAATTAACCATCGCAATGAACAAGGAAGATATAGCAAGGTCACACACATAACACAAGATCTACGTGGGAAACCCTCTTAGGGAATAAAACCCACTAGAACCTAAAAAATGGACTATAATCCTATAATAATAAGATCTAAATTTAAACCAGTACCATTTGATCAAGGAACACCCATCCCTTAATTTAGTGAGATACCCATCTCATAAGGAGGAACCAACCCCCTAGGCAACCAAGCACCCACTCAGCTACCTTGATCTGATCTCCACCTCTGATCTAATGTCTTCTACACCTGATGATAGACTTTTCTTACTTTCACTCTTTCCCCTTTACACTCTCACAAACTTGCACACACAAGTAATGCATCCAAAACACCCTTTTGGATCACTCTTCACTTATTACAACATACACAATCATTACTATAATAACTCTATCAAAACATTAGAAACATGACCTTTAGGTCATTCACACACTTCTCAACATGTTTTTCTCTTCAATACATCCACTAAGCACACTCACTCAATTAGCCTTTAGGGCTTACTTGCCCAATCTACCTCTTCTAGACTCATTAGGTCTAATGACCTGTGTGTCCTCCTACATCAACTTTATCAGACAATCATGACTGATCCTCTTCACCCTTTATTGGTCCTCAATGACCTGTACCTTCTCTTTTGAGTTTTCTCTCCTTCCCTTGAATCCACACATGCACAACTAGCACAATTAGTCCAATTATACCTTGTATTTATACCACTCTCTTCATTTAACTCATCTTGGTTGCCCAAAATGCTTACCATACTTGTTATACCTTTGAAATAGGTCCTCATACATGTTACATGTAATAACCACACACTTCTTATGTTGGCCAATCCCTAATTATCCCCAAACCACCATTAGGTCTTGATGTGACCTAAAATAATTAGGCCTTCATACTCACACATTACATGTGAGACTACTTGGACCACCTTCATCATTTACCAATACTTTGAACACATCAAACCTATCTCTAATAGACCTTTTCTCACTCCCTCATACATCCATGTCACTTGGAACACCAACTCAACACTCAAACCTACCAAATAGGTCTCCTTGCTCTTTAGGTCTTCATACACAGAAAATACAATCTCAAACTTTTGAAATAACTACTTAAATATTTCACATATAAATATCATTAGATCACATGGGTGTACCCTTTAAGAGCTCTTATATACCTCCATCTTATTTTAACACTTCAACATAGGCTATAATTACTCAAATCAACTCTCTCACAATGACCACTCAAACTGGTCATACACAGTTAAAATATAATTATACTATTTTGACTCTCCATATCTGATCAGGGACAAACTATGATAACCAATGCCTTCTCATAAGCCTTAGATATTTATAGAAAATCCCCATGCTCATTCTATTCTTCAATTATTCTTATAAAAACTTCAACTTACCTTTGCAATATGGTCACTCAAACTACCAATGTATTCAATAAACATAGTCAACTTCAAAGCCTTTGTTCATACTGAATATGGATTGGTAAAACCTCTAAAATACACATAGATGATCCTCATAGATTTTTAAACACTCTTCAATAGTTGGTTCATTTTTAAACATCAAAATACTATCAAGAACAACTCAATTTTCATTCTTAGTTCATTTGTATAATATTTTCAAACATATATCCAACTTTTGATCTTAATATATTTGACTTTACACACATTCAAAACTTCTAACCAATGTCTCTATAGGTGCATTGGAGTCCTTTACAATTTTTATTTTTACATCACCTTCAAATTCATCATAGATCAAAAGATATAAACAAGGTATTGAGTACTAGTTTTTCCTTTTCTAAATTCAAATGCCAATGGTCACTATATAAATGTTAAACATTGGACACTTTCACCTCATCTCATGCTCCCTGGTAAATTTTAACAAATATGCACCATCGATCTCCTTAGGAGTATCCTAGTCTTTACTTTACAATGCTCACCATTGATCTTTGATTTGAGTTCCTACAATTATGCCACTTGGTAGATCTACATGCCTTTTACACACCATGTACCATTCAATCAATGTGCTTGTGCCACTTGGAATTTATACGTGCAATATAAACATCCTTTGACTTATTGACTTAATGTACGTCATTTATCTCTAATTTCATGATCACACACTCACCATTGGATCTTCATCTGTCACATTAGATGCTCATCATTAGATCTATATAAAATCATACGCTCACCATTGGATCCTTATCTAGTTAGATTAAATTCTTTCCATTATATCTATGATCTGATTAAATGCTCTTTGTATATCTCTTCTTACAAATTTGCCTAAGTATGGGAACTTAGTAAACCTATATCTAGAATTCCAACTTTTCACTTTAATAACTTTTTCTACACTCAACCTCATGACCTAAAATTTTAACTATATGATCTAATCACATATGGGAATCTATCCATATATCAATTTTTTCTTGAAACCTTCACACATGTGAAATATAATGTCATAAAAATACTTAGACATATCTGTCAAGATGATTATTTGAACTTAGACATATATATGACTATTCTGATGAATTCCATTCACTTTCATAAGCACTCATAACACCCCATATGATCTTTTCAACTTGATAATACCACCAATAACATCCACCATCTACCTATCCAATTCAAACACCGAAGAACTATGCACAAACACTGAAGCTCATTGAAGCACACTTTGTCATTGTCATTCTAGCACACATGACACCTCATCAACATCCTTCGTCACCTTGGAGACATTATTAATAAAACCTCCAACAATATCCCCCTTTATCATTGATGTCAAACACTAATACAAAGCTTATGCTCCGACTCTATCCTTCTCTTCAAGCACTTTCTCCCCATTTGATACAATGACATAGTGAGCTCAACTCCTAATCCTATGGACCTAAAAAGACTTAAATAATCAATAATAGGAAAGGACAACCTCTTATAAATGATATATACTCCTCCTACCCCTCTTCTTACCTTGAGCTTCTCAAACATGCTCCAAGACTACACTCTTCTTTGATCAAACTCTATTTTATGAAGATAAAATATATAAGAGAAACAAAAAGTGCATGAACTCACCTTGAAAACATTAATATGGACTCCCCCTAAGTCACCTAAGCTTAGAAACCCTTTGATCACCTTGGTCTTTTGGATAAAATGACCAAAATGTACACTTCTTCATACTAGCCTTGCTTAGAGGCCTTATAGCCCTACCTGGACCTTATAGAGTCCATAACTTTCTATGTGTGAACTTTCATGGCTTTAATTTCATATTTGAGACATTATCATATGTGCCCTCATTCATGCCCAAAAGAAAACACTCATCTCTTCCTCTACAACATACTTCCTTCATAAACCTACTAGCCAATTAGCCCTCTGTTTGCACAAATCCTCCTCCATGGAACCAATAATGTACTTACAAAAGATTTTTAAAGAATTTTTTAGCATATATTTGGCCATTTCAATTGATTAAGCAGCCTCATATCTCAAATAATTAGGCAAACCCTTTTTTCAACATGAGAAAAAACACTAGGTTTATAAGAGAAACTCGGTCAACACACCACCTTCTGATCAATGCCCATCTCTAAAACTTTTCTCACACCTATATGTCATCAATACACACTTATGGACCAAATTTTAAGCTCAAAATCCTTTTGAACCCATAAGTCCTATACCATGGTTTTTTGACCTACATACCCTTAAGCACAAACTAGGAAACCTAAGAGCAAACAAAATTCTCCAATTGCACACAAAAGACCTTCAAAACTTGAAATCACATGGAACACACTTTAATGAGGTCAACACACCTTTATATCCCACTAAGACACCTTGAAAACTTGAAATTATTCAAATGACACCTAGAAATATCCATACCCAGCCTACAGACCTTATACATACAACAATCAACATGCCAAAACACTAGAAACTGATCATGACAACATTTTGACATCACCAAGCCAGCTTATCCACTTTTAAAAACCAAAATTTATTGATCTCAACTCTCTTTTATCTTCCATATTCTACTATACAATCCTCTGATCCTAGGACTTGACCATTTACAAAGCTCTTTTTTTTTATTTATGCATGATGATTCAATACATTGTCAAAGCACCTAACTTAGTTTGATCAAGTCATCATATCAACATGTTTGAGTTCACATCTAGATAAAACTTATTCATATCTCCACCATGATTGGAACATCTCACATATGCTCTCCCTCACATCATACTTATCTCTTTAAGCCTCTCAAAATATCTGAGTTAGCTCCCCCTAACTCCATGACATGCACAACTTATCATTTACAAAACTATGAGACCTTCTTCATAAAAATACATTCTCATCATACTCCATATCAACCTAGTCTTTAGTATTTCTATGCAATATAATATCTTGACAACTCATCATCCTTGATTTCATACCTTTAGCTAAGCTAATCCACTTGAACTAAAGGAGCAAACTAAACAACACAAGCTTATTGAAAATAAGCATCTCACAAATGCTCCCCCTTAGATCATGACCACGTATACAACCAAGATTTTCTCCTTGACACATCTTGCTCATAAGAAACATGTCAAAACACCATACCACACTCAAGACACCTGAGTTAGCTCTCAAGTACTTTCAAGGCAGTACATCAGATCAAGCTATCTTAAGAGACTAACTATGGATGAAATATGATTACAACTCATCTTCACAATTGTATCCCTCAAAGACCTCTCTCTTTACACTAAGGACTACCTATTGTATATCATAACATGACTCTTTATGAATTGAATCAACATAAAGGAACACACAATTGTAATTTTCTTTTCATACCTCAAACTAATATAACAACTCACCTTCATGGATTTCTTGTCATGCAACACTAGCCAAGACCCAAAAAGTATCCACCATGCTTCCTCTTTCTATAAAGTGTCTCCTTGAATCCTAGAGAGAGACACCCCTTTGACATAGTGAGACTAAAAGTCCCAAAACTCAAGAGACTCCATTTCTCCATACTCTCATTTGACTTGTAGCCCTACCTCATCACCAAATTAACTTTGAATGGATCCTTGACTTAATTCTTTTCTTTAGACTTGTCAATAAATGTAGACAATAGAACTCTTGACTTTCCTTCATGTCTATCATGGCAAACAAATTGTTTTTTGTCTCAATCTAATCTCTACTAATAGGCTTAGGTTTTCACAACCATTTTTGACCTCTTCCTTGCACATTAGGAGCTTCATACACCTTATTTTGATTTGAGAATGTATTCAACCTATTCTTTTAATACCTAGTAATGTGACTAACTATATTACATTTGAAACAAACAAGATTATTCATACCTTTTGCTTGGTGATGATTATGATCTTTTTTTGACTGATTTCTTCTCTCTTGCATTCTCTATCAATGTGGTCAAACTAATTACATGCATAATAATGACTCAGGGATGACTATCTCATTGCACTGATCTATCTAGATTATCTTATTTATTTCACTCTAAGATCCTTATTGAAATTATCTTGACTTGATGGTATTTGCTTTCAAAACCTAGTAATGTGACCAACTCTTTGACAACTATAACAAATAATGTATTCCATACCTTTTGTTTGAATATGGTAGTGGTCTCCCTTTGAATAATTGCTTCTTATTACATAGTACATTGCCCTATGACTAACAAGATGACAAACAAAATAATGTCCCATAAAATATTTGGCATACCTTGAAGCATTTGGTTGTCTAATTAGCTTTTTCATTTTACCTTTGACCTAATTTGAATTGTTGTTTTTCATGCTACCATCCTCTTTGCCTTGTTCTGATCTCTTTTGTTCTTCTTCAATCTTGCCTATCTTGATTATTACCTTTTCATGATCATCTTTTAAGGAAACAAGATTAGTCTTCAATTGAACACATTCATCTTTTTTATCTCTCATGTTTAAACTTGTAGCCTCTAATTGAATTATGTTATCTTTGATGGTCTCTTTATCCTTCTTAGCTTCTTTAGCCAAGTCATCCTTCAATATACATGATTTCTCTTACATATACTTGATCAGTTCTTGATTCTCCTTTTCCTCTCTTATGGACTTACCTAACAAACTTCCCTCAAGAGACCTGACTTATGTTTCAAGACCTTTGATTTTATTCTTCATTTTATGATTCCTCTTCTTTTGCTCCTTTAGTTCACCAAGTTCACTCATGATTTCAACTTCTAGATCAACTTCTTCTTCCTCGCTATCATATAACTCTTCCTCTTCTCAACTATTATGTAAAAATTATTCATCAAACATGATGATTTTTTATTTTGAACAACTTTCCTTTTTACCTATATTGTGCCTTAGATCACCTTCAAGTGGTTAAACTTGTAATGAAGGTCCTGCTATGATACCAATTTTTAGAGGTACAATCACTGAGAGGGGGTGAATCATTGATGCTAGATAATCCAATTTAATTCCTAACTCTTAAACATTCAGCAGATACAATCATGATGCATACACATTAACCATTACAATGAACAAGGAAGATATAGCAAGATCATACACATAACACAAGATCTACATGGAAAACCCTCTTGGGAAATAAAACCCATTAAAACCTTAAAAATAGACTATAGTCCTATAATAACAAGATCCAAATTTAGACCAGCACTAATTGATCAAGGAACACCCATCCCTTAATTTAGTGAGATACCCATTCCATAAGGAGGAACCAACCCCTTAGGCAACCAAGCACCCACTAATATACCTTAATCTAATATCCACCTATGATCTAATATCTTCTACACCTAATTATGTACTTTTCTTACTTACACTCTTTCCCCTTTACACTCTCACAAACTTGCACACACAAGCAATGCATCCAAAACACCCTTTTGGATCACTCTTCACTTCTTAGCACATACGTAATTAGAAAAACCTATAATAACTATATAAAAATATCAAAAACATGACCTATAGTTCATGCACACACTCCTCAACATGCTCTTCTCTTTAATCCATCCGCTAAGCACACTCACTCAATTAGCCTCTAGGACTTACTCACTCAATCTACCTCTTCTAGGCTCGTTACGTCCAATGACTTGTGTGTCTTCCTACATCAACTTGATTAGAAAAACATGACTGATACTCTTCACTCTCTATTGTTCCTCAATGACTTGTACCTTCTCTTTCAAATTTTCTCTCCTTTGCTTGAATCCACACATGCATAGCTAGCATAATTAGTCCAATTAGACCTTATACTTATACCATTCTCTTCCTTTAACCCATCTTGTTCAGCAAAGATGCTTACCATGTTTTTTATAAATTTGAAATAGGTACTCATATATTTTACATGTAAGAACCACACACTCCTTAGTTTTTCCAATCCCTCATTAGCCCCAAACTACCATTAGGTCTTGATGAGACTTAAAACAATTAAGCCTTCATACTCACACATTACATGTGAGACTATTTGGACTACCTCCATCCTTTACCAATGATTCAAACACATCAAACCTATCTCCAATATACTCTTTCTCACTCCCTCATGGGTCCATGTCACTTGAAACACCAACTCAACACTTGAACCTACCAAATAAGTTTCCTTGCTCTTCAAGTCTTCATACACAAAAAAAACAATCTCAAACTTATGAAGCAATTAATCAAATATTTCACATAGTCATATGATTATATCATATGGGTTAACCCTTTGGTACCTCTGTTACACCTCCATGTTTTCTAAACACTTCAACATAATCTCTAAGAACTCATCAACTCTCTCAAAATGACCACTCAGACTGGTCATGCACAATTATACTATTTTATCTCTCCATAAATAATCAGGGGAAAACTATAACAATTAGTTCCTTCTCATAATCCTTAGTTATTTAAATAACATCTCCATGCTCATTTACTTCTTCAATTCTGCTTAGAACACCTTAAACTTACCTTTATAATATGGTCACTCAAACTACTATAGTTTTCAATAAACATAGTCAAATTCAAAGCCTTTGTTCATATTGAATATGGATTGGTCAAACCTAAAAAATCCACATAAATTATCTTCATAGAGTGTATAATACTCTCCAATAGTTATTTCATCTTGAAACATCAAATTACTATCAAGAACAACTCAATTTTCCTTCTCGGGTCATTTGCAGAACATGCTCAAACACATAGTCAACTTTGGAGCTCAATATATTTTAATTTACATATATTAAAAACTTATAACCAATGTATTTTTATGTGTCTTGTAATCCTTTACAATTTTTATTTTTTCATCACCTTCAAATTCATCGTAGATCAAAAGATATAAGCAAAATACTGAGCACTATTTTTTCTTTTATTAAATTCAAATGCCAACGGGCACTGTGTAAACATTAAACATAAAAAAATTTGAACTCATCTCATTCTCCCTAAAAAATTTGAACAAATATGCACCATCAATCTCCTTAGGAGTAGCTTTGTCTTTACTTTGAAATGGTCACCATTGATCTTCGATCTGAACTCCCATGATTTTGCCACTTGGTAGCTTTACATGCCTTTTTCATACCATATACTATTCAATCAATGTTATTATGCCACTTTGTAGTTCTACATGCAAATTTGAGAATCCTTTGACTTATTGACTTAATGTGCATCATTGATCTCTAACTGCATGATCACATGCTCACCATTGGATCTTCATTTGTTATATTAGACACTCATCATTAGATATTTATATGATCATATGCTCATCATTAGATCCTTATCCAGTCAAATTAAACTCTCACCATTATATTTTTGATCCAATTAAATACTCATTGTAGATCTCTTCTTGCAAATTTGGTTAAGTATGGGAACTTAGTAAACTTTTTCTTGGAAGGCCAATTTTGCACTTTAATAACTTTTGCTACGCTCGACCTCATGACCTAAAATTTGAACCATATGATCTCTTCACATAGGAGAATCTATCCATATATCAATATGCTCTTGAAACCTTCACACATGTGAAATATAATGTCATAAAACTAATTACTTAGTCATATCTATCAAGGTGACTATTTGAACCTAGACATACATATGACTATTCTGATGAATTTTGTTCACTTCCATAAGCACTCTAAACACTCATAACACCCCATAGGATCTCTACAACTTGAACATACCATCAATAAAAACCACCATCTACCTATCCAAGTCAAACACTGAATAACTATGTAGGAACACTAAATCTCATTGAAGTACACTTTGTCATTGTCATTCTAGCACACATGACACATCATCAACATCCTTGGTCACCTTGGAGACATCATTAACAAACCTCCAAAAACCTTCTCTTGATGAATTAATCCAAATTATTTATGTTTTTGCTATGATGTCTTTTCTTGATAGGTTTTTAGGGTATAATTAGGTGCTAGTGAATAAAGAAGACATAATGAAGACTACATTTACTACTAGGTGGGACGCTTTTACCTACAAGAGAATGCCCTTTGGATTGATAAATTAAGGTAAAAATTTTCAAATATCAATATATAATGCATTCCAAGGCCTCATACATAAGTGCATTATTATTTACATGGATGACCTAACTAACTTTTTAAATAATAGGAAAGATCATAGCATGCACTTGCAACAAGTATTTGAAAGGTTTAGAAGGTATGGAATTTATCTCAACCCAAATAAGAGAATTTTTTATGTAACTAAGGGAAATTTTTTGAGACATGTTATAACTCAGGAAGGGATCTCTATAGACCCAAATAGAGTAAATGTAGTATCAAATATAGAAATCCCTAATAACAGAAAGGAACTAAAGTTTTTCTTTGGTAAAATCAACTTTGTGAGGAAGTTTATTTTTGGTTTTACCAAAATAGTGAGACCTTTGAATGACATGTTGAAGAAATGTGCTAAGATCACTTGGATTTAAGAGACCAAGAAGGCCTTCAAGGAAATCAAAGAAACAGTTAGACAAGCCCCTATACTAATAAGTCTAAACTATATTAAAGACTTTGATATTTATTCTTTTGCTTTTGACCATACAACTATAGTTGTTCTAATTTATAATATAGATGGATATGACCATCCTATTGCTTTTATGAGTACTAATTCTAAAAAATTTGAATTTAATTATTCTCTTATTGACAAAAAATCATGTGCTCTAATCAAGGTAGTGAAGAAATTTAGGCATTATATTTTTAAAAATAAGGTACATGCAATACTACCAGACCCTACCTCTAAGCTCATGCTTAGTCAATATGAACTTGGAGAAAGAATAGGTAAGTGGATGCTTTTTTTCCAAGAATATGATCTAGAGATGAAGACTACAAAGTTGGTAAGATGCCAAGGTTTAATTTAGTTGATTCTCAATACTAATCCCAAACCTAGTGTCATGCAGGTAGAACAATAAAATTGTCATCCCAATGATTGGTATGATCCTATTGTTCATTTTTTAATCAATAGATATTCTCCAGTAGGATTAAATAGAGAACAAAAGAGAGATTTAAGGATCAAATTAGCTCATTTTTTGATCAAGGATGGAGTTTTTCACAAGAATAAATTTGAAGACATTTACCTAAGGTGTGTTTCCAAAGAAGAGGTGACTGAGATCTTGAACACTTTCCATAAAAATTTGGGAAGTGGACATCCATCCGAAAGGATAACATCCCATAAGATCCTTAGGGCTAGTTACTGTTGGCCTACTATATTCAAAGATGATCACAAACATGTCAGAGAATATCACTCATGTTAAGTCTTCAACACTAAAGAGCCCAAGGCAGCCATGCCATTAAAACTAGTGATGATTGATAAGAATTTTACCCAATGGGGACTAGATTTTGTGGGGGTCATCAATCCCAATTCATCAGATGGTCACAAGTATGTTCTAACTACCACTGACTACTACATAAGATGGACTAAAGCAATAGCAACCAAATAATGAAGGACTAAAGAAGTGATCATATTATTAGAAGAAAACATATGCACAAGGTTTGGGACACTTGTATCTCTATTCTATGATAATGAATATGCCTTTGTATCCATTGAGATGACTGAGTGGGCATATGACAAAATGATTATCCTCAATTTCTCATCCAACAATTATCCTCAAGGTAATGGGGTGTCTGAATCAACAAATAAGAACTTGATGAAAGCTATAAATAAGTTTGTAGTTGATAAACTAAGAACATGACACAAGCTATTTAAGTATGCCCTTTGGGCAAATAGAAATAGAGTCAAGCAAGCTCTCAAGGCATCACTGTTCTTGTTGGTATATGGTCAAGAACCTATATTTCCCATAACACTCAAGCTACCAACCTATAGTTTCATGCAAGAGTACATAAAATAGGATCAAGAATTTGCAAGTTCAAGGTTACTGGACATCATACATATGGAGGATGCAAGAGAAGAAGCTTTTGCCAATTTTAGCAGACACCAAACCATAGTCAAGAGATGATTTGATAAACATTCAAATATAAATGTGTTTAGATAAGGAGATTTAGTTCTTTTTTAGAATAAGGCCTCAGAACCAAAAGGAAAACATGGGAAGTTCACACCCTTGTGGATTGGCCCATATCAAATTATTGAGACCCTGGGGGATAACACCTTTAAACTAAAAGACTTGAAAGAAGTATATTTTACATTTCCAACTAATGGGCAATACCTCAATCACTATTTCTCTATTGTCCCACCTAAAGTCTTCATGGAATGAATTGTAAGACTAGTTAGAGCTAGTGTATGTAGGCTAGATTAGTTTCCTTCTTGTCCCTTGCTTGTACATAGTGTTTGTATATATTTTCTTGCTTGTTTCCTTTCTTTTATGTTGGTGTGCTTCCTACTAAGTGTGTTTGCTTTCCCTGCTTTGTTCCTTGCTTTTAATAAGTCTATTCCAAATATCCCTCAACTCAAGATTCATATTATTGCTCAAACAAACTTCATAATTTAGGAATGTAGGTATGTTTTCTTAGCATTAGTTGATCATGAATTACTAAAATATGAGCTTAATGTTATAGTTTATAGAAACTAGTAAAGACTGATAAATAGGTTAATTATTCCTTTAGATTTTAAACCTTGTTCTGATATAAGTTTGGCTATAAGAAGGATTGCACATATAAGGTGAAAGATTGGATTATTAGGATACAAACATGCTTGTAATTAAAAAATATTAATTTCTCAAGACAAATTTTATAGCTAAAGATGACTATCTAAAGATCAAACATGTGACCAAATCCTAAAACTTGGCTAATCTAGTTCTAAAGCTTTTTTAAAAAGTTAAAATATCTAAAAATACAAAAAATAAGAACTTATCACAAAATTTAAAAAGCTTTCTAAGCAGAGGTGATTCTAATAATCTCCACCGGGGTTATGGATGCCTATATGGTAGTGAAGCAAGGTCTTGAGTGGAGCTAAAGATATCTCTATAAGGGTTATGGATGTCTAGCTAGTAGTAGAGTAATGTTCAAGCCTTCCCTAAGCTAAATCATAATTCTTAATGAACATCTAAATATGTTGTAAGTCAATGTTAAAGGTTAAAGTCATGAATCTAGAATTTGTTCTCTAAATCCTATGGCAATAAATAAGTGGAATCAAAGCACACACATAACATGGCTATGTCTTGACATTTTATCCTAATTCTATATGTGCAAGATTTGTTCTAACCATGAATTGATCTTAATAATGGTGCCTGATCAAGTTGAATAAATAGCCTAGTTATTAGTCTAAACTAGAGTCTCTGAATTCTAACATATTATTATGTTCCCCCAAAAGTCACCATTTATTGAGGTCAACATACCCTCATTTTTAAAAAATGGGGACCCTTGTTTTAAATTATGCAAATTTGTACCTTAAATTGAAATTTCACTTGATCAGAGTACCATTAGCATGTTTGCACACTGTCTTTATTGGAAAGATCACTCACACCTAATTTAGTTGGCATATTTTTTCATAATTCTAATTTAATCTTACCTAAATTTGATAACATTAGATATTTATGTTTCAAATTGTAGTGCCAATGGAGTTTATTTGGAATGGGCAATGTTTGGGTTTCATGATTTTTATATCAATTGGGCCTTTTAATAGCCTTTGGTTTGTTGAAATCAAACTGAAAGCATCCCAAAACCCTCATTCAAATTACCCTAGCTCAGGTTCTTTTGAATCAAATTCAATTTTGGTTGGAACAATTTATGCAAGAGTGATAAATCATGCCATGGACTTATTTCAATTTTTATCCCAAGGTTTAGTCATTTTTATTAACATGACCAAACCTTAGTCTAAAATTTTTATGTTGGGTCCCTTTATGTTCTGAGCCCCCCTTGGTCCCTTTTATTTCTACATGGTCTAACTAATTGTTGGGTCCTTTTGTTATGTTTCAGACTTAAGCTAAAATCCTTGTCCTACGACTTTATGCCATGTATTTTATTATGTGTGGGGTCCCCTTTATCATATTTTAAAAACCTAGCTTAAGAATTTATCTTAAGTTTTTTATCATGTTTATTAACATGAATAAAACCTTAAGCTAAAATTATATCTTAAGTTCTATATTTTTGGGATCTTATTAAGTCTATTTTATGTTTGCATAAATGGAGCAAATCCAAAAGAGATAAGTGTCAAGCTCATGGGGAGTCAATAATTCAAATACCAAGATCTATGGTGTATGTTAACTTAGACACAGCCAATCCGATAGTGCATAATCAAAGTCAAAAAGTTAAGAGTCCGGAGGATAACCATGAAGGTGATAAGTGGCATAACTATGTACCACTAATTAAAGTTTGAGAATCTTCCAAATATCAACGGTACGTGATTTGCATATGCATTCTAATCAATGGTTCATAGAGAAAAGGGTATAATCTAACGGATTGAGATCCACGGTGCATATTTTCTCAGTCATAAAGGATCTATTGATGTGAGATAGAGGTTGATAATTAAAATAAGCAATAAAAAATGTGACGGTGATAAGTGTCACAACCATGAGGAATGTCAAAAAGTATCCAATAGCATTCAATCTTTCAAATTGAGATCAATGGTCTACATTAATCTATCCAAAAGAGAATCCAATGGTGCGAGATCGATGTGTAATTTTCAAAATATAATGGTCACTTTTTAAATAGTAATGAGAAAAATTCCATGAAAATAACATAGGGATGCCATGAAGCTCACTGTTTGAACAATCTACTACCATTAAAGCACTAAGGAGACCTTTAGAAGATCCCTAGTACACACTAAATTCCTAATTCAACCATATGTTGATCATAATCAATCCTAATAGAGTTGAAATATCATTTTTGAAAGAAGAATTCAATCCAAAACCAAAGTAAACCATTGGTGAGTAATTTGAATAAATTCATGACCACTTTGGAAAATTACAAAATGTCCCTACTTTGTACCATCTTTGGGTAATAACAAAGTCTATCAACATCACTGTGCATGAAGAGATTAAGCTATGGATAATGGATTTACAAAAGGAAGAGGAGAAAAGAATGGTTTCCCTAGGAGCATCAAGTGGAGCATAAATCAAAACCCCAACTATAGAATTGACTCAATCATCAATTGGGGTTTAATTTAATCCAAAGACCACCAGTTTGGAAAGAGTCATAGAAAATAAGGCCATGATTTTTGAGGAGGAATTCACCTTTTAAAAAGTGGAACCATTCACTGGTTTGACTCTAGTGGAAGGGTAGAGGCCTAGTGAGGTTCTTGTCTTTAATGAGGACCCATCAAAGTTGTCTCAAGCACAATCTTATCAATTGTAGGATATCATCAAAGGCATGATGTAACAATAGAAGAATTTAGATGAGACTGCCATCTTGAGAATCCAAGAAGATAGATTCAAACTATTTGAGGACACCATGATTAACTTATTCAATTCATTAAATTCAATCAGAACCAAGAAAGAGGTAATAAGTAAGCAAAATTTCATAGCAACAGGTCAAGTTGGCCAATGATAAGCTTCTAGTTATCAAGTAAAGGATTTGATCAAAGCCTTAACCAAGAATCAGATCTTTGAATTCAAAATAGTCAGCCTAGCCCATCTGAACATGGTTATGGCTATATTAGTGAATAAGATCAAAGCCCTGAGTAGTTGGTCCAAATAGATTGAGGACATTTCTAAGGACCTCAAACAACAAGAAGATAACATGTTACACATATTAGATAGCTTAATCAAAGAGCCTGCCTCACTTAGTCCTTTGGGCCTTATCATTGATGAGGAGTTTAAGCATAGAACTTCTCAATTCATGTAGGAGGTGAGGAACCAAGGTCAAGGGAAGATAGGGGATGATCACTAATGGGACTACTATTGTCATCTAAGGAGAAGATATGAGATGCTGGGAACATCAAACAAGCTTTAGAGAGATCTAAGAAATATCTCGATAACCTGGGAGATAAAGAAAAAGAGTTGTTCATGAGACCCATTGTTGACCTCAAGCTGATCAACGAGAAACAATATAAAATGAAGATCCTACAAAGAAGGTATAAAGCTACAACAGAACCGAGGTCCCAAAGTTATTTGGATTAAAAATATATTTTTGTAACTAGCATTGCATATTCTAGAAAAAGAATATTCTTTTAGTAAAGGCATGTACAGCTTGTAAATTACATTGCCTATAGGTTAGTATATTAGAAAAGGTCATTTGTTCTATAATGTAATAGAAAGGATAGCTATCTTAGACACATGTACAAATGTAATTTGATATTACTAACCGACATACCTCATGAATGGTATATATAAAGAGGTATTTCTAATTGTAAAAGGAGAGAGTTTTTGGAGCCAAAAACTATTTATAACTTTTGAGTAAATAGTATAAGCAAGGAATTCTACAAAGTTTGTCCATTTTTGCTTGTGTGAATTGCTATCATGGTTTCTTTCTCATTTATCTAGTCTTACCTTCAAATTTGAATGGTTCTTATAAATTCTAAATATGTATCTTTTAATTCAAAGTTGATAATTTGTGATAATGATGTATTATTTGAAAATTCTTAGGTTTAATTCACTTTCTTTACTCTTCTTATATCTAGGTTAATGCTATTTACTTGCATGTGTAAAATTCTTAAAGTAAATCTTGTTCTTATTTGCATCTTTTCATACTTTCCTTAGATGTTTGCCAAATGTGTGGTAGGATTTGAGATTATGTTACTTCATGTTGCACATTGGTTAAATGCATGCTTAGATGAAATTGGAACTTTGTCATAATGTTTGAAACAAAGATCAACAACACAACTCTTTTTTCCCTACCCTTATTTTTGCTCCTTTTTATCAATTCATCTTATATTAGCTTCATTGTGAATACTCATCTTAGTTTAGATTTAGACTTAGGTTTTGACCATAATTCACTTTAAATAGCATAGATCATCTTCAAAATCAAAGATCAACTATTAAGCCATGATGGCTCCTAACCACCAACTAATATAAATTTATGAAATAGTCAACTTGTTTTGCCTCTATCCCCACCAAGGATAATATAATTATCATAACTAACAACTCATGCAATGGATTCTTTGAATCTAGAAATGAGAAGTGTTTCTTAAACACTATATGAAACTTCTGATACATCTAGATGCATCAACAGATCTAAAATCATCTTGCATCTTAGTTTTCCAACTAAGTTTATCTATCTCTTTTTACACTTTACATATTTAGTAAGTTTCCAAATTTATCAAGTTTCAAATCAATATGTAGCATCTATTGCATATTTTTAGCATTCTAATTTTGCACATTAGTTTGTCATATTAGGTAATCTATTTCCTTATTTTACTAAAATTTGATGAAACAATATGCAAAAAAACCTTTGGATCATATTTAGGATTCTAATGTTTAAGTGAATTTAATGATGTGTTATAACTCTCATGCCTAACATAAGAAAGCTTAGGTCTCTCATACCTAAGTGAGGAGAAATGTCTTTTAAGCCTTACATAAATAATATCATATCTCTCTTTATTGAGTGAAGAGTTAGGTCATTTGTGTCCAATATAATATGTACGTGAATCAAGACTCTCATGCCTAAGTAAAGTGTCTAAAAAATATCTAATAATGAGGTAAAAATCCCATATGTAGTATAGTTATGTCACTAAATATACTTTAGGAGTGTAGATCAAATAAAAACTAGAGTAGAGCTTCTAAAAATGGTCCCAAAGAATAAGTGGAAGCATGTTCTCAATAGCCAATATCATGGCAAGAAATATAGTGAATAGGATATATGGGTAACATAATTCCTTTTCATGCTTTCCAATACCTCTACTAGAATAACTTATCATTTAGATGATATCTGAACCAAAATTAGTAGTGTGATTCTCATATGAGGTAAGCACATCAACATTATGATCATTCGAAGTGTGACTTGTGACAAATACAACTACATGTGTAGTAAGATCATAATACGACTCAATGTATAAATGATCACAATCTAGTAGATCATCCAAGGGATGTGTGCTAGAGTTAGAAGTAAGTACTAAATGTGGACCAAGTGTAGTACCTATGGGTTCCAAATGATCAAATTATTATTTCAAGAGTCTAACATTGACTTGTAAATTTTCAATGATGTGATTCATAGTCTGCAAGTGTTGTGATGATGATCACGTTTTATGTTTTAAGGACCCTATTTTCCTCTACAAACTTCACAATATCTTCCTAAAGTAAATAAACCTCATAGAAGAGCATATCACTCTCACCTTTTAAGTTATATTTACTTACATTAGTGTGTTTAAATCAACGCACAAAGCCATTATAAAAAATAGAAGAATGACAAGGTTCTAAGAAAGGGGCATTGAAGGAGTCTTAAGATATGAAGGAAAGGCACTAAGAAAGAGGCCTTGAATGAGTCTCTAGAGAATAAGGTAATTTCTAAGAAAGGGGTCATGAAGGAGATGTGGTATAAACTACAAGTGTCCAAAAATATAAATGTCTAAACATAAGGACACGTTGTGAACCACATTTGCACCCAAATAGGAATAAGGCATAATCCTTTAGAGTGCCATAAGTGTTTATCCCTAAAAATAGTTTTTAGAAATTTATAACGAGTTCAATGATAAAATAATGCCTCCTAACTCCAAAAGACATTCAAGATATGAGCAAAATGACATAGATGTGTCTAAAAAACTCTTAATAGAGGGGGATATTTGAACATGCAAGTAAGGAAGTATAAATGTCCAAGTGGGAATGTAAACATAGTAGAGGGCATCAGATTGGAAGAATTAAAAAAATACATGAGGGGGGGTGGGGGCGGCGGGCGGTGGTTGTTTAACCTCCTATCAGACTAGACCCCACTTGTCGGTCTTCGTCAGAATAAAAAAAAAACCTTTAAAAGAGCTTTATAGTGAAAAATAAGAGTATTAGGGTTGAACATGTGACATCCCCTAACTTGAAACACTTTGGAAAATTTATGATAACTGCTCTACCATTGGAAACTTTCAAGTTTAATAGTAAAAAAAAAATTATAATTTAAAAAACATTAGCATGTTGAAATGGGTGGTGACTGACAAGAAGTAAAGGGATATATATATATATATATATATATATATATATATATATATATATATATATATATATATATATATATATATATATATATATCCCATTACTTATTGTCAGTAAAAAACTTTAAAAATAGCGGCCCCTCATTTATCCCCCCTCCCCCACTGCTAATCTTTTTTTTAAATAAATAAAAATTCAAAACATTTTTTTAAAAACCTCTTAAATTTTATTTTTTTAAATAAAATTTCAAACCCTTTTAGCTACAAATGGTCAACATTGACAGGCATATTTACACAAATTAGGATAACCACAAGGCCTTTTTATGGGAAATGAGAGACTACCCTCCCTAAATCAACCACTCCAAATGCATCATATGTTTAAATTTAGCTGAAAAAACATGTATTCACTAAAAATCAGTTAGAAACTAGAAAATGTGTTGTACACATTTAGAGCTACAAGTGTTCGTATTCAAAAAAATGAAAAGATAAAACACCTTTCTTAGATACTATAAACATGCCAATGAGATCTAATCTAATCAAAAGTATAAAAAAACATAAATTTAAAATTACAGAACCACTACAAGGAAGCCACAAGGAGAACATATTGCAACTCACAATAAGTTTATAATCAACCTAAGGGTTTTATATTTTTCATGACATAATAATAGAGGAATACTTTATCTAATACACATCTAAAGTTCACTTTCCCTTAAAAATGTGTCTAAAATGATGAAGTTAGCCTATGAATCCAACTGTGATACCATATTATAATTCTAAACTAACCAATATCAAGCATATTAGTCTCAGATATAGCTCACATCATGAGAATCAAAGACACATGGAGATTAGATATAACAATATGCCACTAATATTATATTAACATTGCACAAAGGCATGGATTGAACAATACAATAAACCTCTCTCAATTTATTCTCCATAGCACACCAAGGTAAATCATGAAAATTTGAGAGTGAGGGAGAGACTTAATTTTATAGAGGATGAAGGGCCCCATAAATACATGTGGTTACATTATTGTAGGTGGTTGCAAGAGGTTGAATAAAGTCTAATTTAGTGTGAAACTTGGACTTTAGTGCAATTTTTCATTTAAGTGTGTAACTTGAACTTTAGTACAAATTTTCATGTCCAAATAAGATAATTTTATAAATAAAATAATAATAAATCCTAGGAATATTACTTACTCACTAAGTAAACTTAATATGCAAGTAATAATCTATCCAACGAGGATAAATTCCCTTATAACTATAGAAGAAATAAAGAGTAATGACACGAAAATGGTCACTCTATTTTATGAAATGGTATCCCAACTTTCATCTTATATAATCCCAACCTTGATTTTATTCATTTTTTTTATAGGAAAACTAATTAAAATTACAATTAGGAAAGATGGCATCATTTTTATGCTTTGATGTAACTCAACCTAAAAATATATATCAAGTTTTATTTTCCTCTTTTAAATAAGAGAAAAACTTGTTATGTGAAGCATATGTACATAACTTAGTCCTTAAAAATGACCTTAATTTTAACCCTAATACCTTTTTGGGAAATTTATTACTTAGATATTTTATTTTTTGGTTACAGAATAAAATTGGCTATGGTTAAGAAATGGTAGATTATGGGACTTTGGAGGAATCATTTCCTTTGTGGATAAGAGTGGATTTTACAAAAACCCTTAAAATTTTGAGAAAATATTTGAAGTTTCTTGGGAATGATCAGATAAAGGAGAAAGTATTTAGTATTAAAATGGAGAAAGTATTTAGGATTAAAGTTTTAAAATGGATAAAGTCTTGTAGAATGTATTTCTGCTCATAGTGTTTGATTTAGATAGTTCTTTCACATTTAGAAGGAAGACTTCAAGAGCATTCTAAAAAGTGGTTACAATAAGGATTATTTATAGGATTGGGAGTATGTGTAGGTTGTTTTAAATATCATTCATGTTATCCCAATCATTCATGTTTGATCAATGTTAATGATCATATTGCATATTTCATTATTGTATCAAATTAGGAGTGAAGAGATCTAGTATAAGTGATAATTTTATTGAGGATACTCATGTACTCAAATTTCTTTCGATGGAAAGGAGAAACACATCATTGTTTTCTTCATTTTTGTCCCAAGTCTAAATTTGATTTGTTTAATTTTTTGAAAGAGCTCCAAATCATTCCAAATATTAATTTAAAAGATAGAAAAGCTATCAAATACATAAAAAGGATGAAATTATCAAATGTCTAAAAAAACCTATAACTACCCTTATTTACTAATGCACCAACTATTTAATATTGGGTGCATGTACAACTTCCTAGATTATGAGTTAGTAAGTTATTATTCTAATAATGGCTATATGGGAAATTTTATTGATAGAGATAAGATCAAAGGCTTATATCTAAGTTTTATCTTAGGTGTGAATAAAATCCTCATACCCTTAGAGTGAAATAACTTTTCTCACCATATAATTATAAAAGAGTCAAGATTATTGGTTATTTTGTATATGAGGTTTATGTGATGTTTGGATAATGATTGGATTGGTTTGAGGTTTTAATACCCTTATTTTGTTCCATTTACTTCACTAGAAGGATAGGATGTTATTTTAAAATGAAGAGGATGTCAAGAGGTGGTTATAATTTTAAATAAACCATGTCTACTATGCACCGCATGAGGAAACCGATTATATTTTAGTGGATTTTAGAATTACATGTGAAAATATGTTCAAAATCTAGCATAGTATGATTCATTGCATGAGAACAGTCTTGGTTAGGAAATTCACAAGTAATCTTTCATCAGTTTTCTTTCTTTAATTATTGTTATCTTCAATGATGGTGGAATATATGCATTTTTCCCGAGGAATATTTTTTGATCTATTACAACAGAGGGGATTATTTTCTTGCTTCTTTGGAGGATCTATTCTACTACAAATTTATGGATCTAATTTATTTCATTTGGTTTTGAAAAGGTGGTTGTGATTTATTGAGAAGTATTTATAGAATCTACATATTTAACTATTTTGTGAAAAAATAGTTTAGATATGGATTTGGAGGCCTTTCTTTCAGCGTTTTGTCCCTTACTTCATTTTATTATCCATTATGAATGATTTAATATTTATTGTGAAGTATTTGTCCACTTATTCTCTTTTAAAAGTAGTTTTAGAAGAAATTATTATGTTAACAAATTTTGACTTAAAATATTATGTTAACAAATTTTGACTTAAAATTAATTTTATGACTTTGGCATATATTGATGGTTTTCTTTGGGATTACTTTTTGGGTTTGGTTATGGATGTTTTCTTGGAGGCTCTTAGTTTAAGGTTCTAAATATAATACAAAATGTTTTATATACTTTAGTTACAATTTTTAAATATTGTCCCACATTAGATTTGTAGAAGCTTGGATGAGTATTGGGTAAGAGTTAGGAAAATATTTTTGTGAAGAGTTGATAAGAAAATTCATTATGGCTAAATGTTTCTCCTCAAAAAAAATTATTGTGCTTTGGTATCTTTTACATAAAAATCTAAATATTTTAGTTGATTATCTAAATAAATGTTTTGATTTCATCTATATTCCTTTTAATGCTCATCATTTTCCAAGATTACCTTTTATTTTCATAGTACAATGGAAAAAAACACCTTTTTATAAAAAAATTGAGCATTTTTATTTTTTTAAATAGAACAACAAGTTCTTAGATATTGAAAATAATATTAAATGGATTGTTAAATAAGTGGAGGATCTTCTAATGTAAAAGTATGTTCTTATTGTGACCTTTGGTGACATACTTTTTTTCTCTTCTTTAGAGGTTGAATTTTCTTTTATTTAGATTTTATGTTACTTTGTATTTTGCTTCTCTTTTTGTAAACATTTTTAAGCTTTAATATTTTTGGGACTTACCTTGGTGATAACCTTGAAAACTTTGACTTTCCTTCTAAGATAGACCTTTTTTTAATTATTTTTCATTTTATTAATGAAATGAGTAAATTATTCCATGACTCTCTTTTACCGATTTTATATATATATATATATTATTTTTTTTTATTTTTTCTCATATTTATAAATCATGTGTGGTTTTTTTTTTAAGGACTATTTTCATGAGAGTTTAGTAAAGATCAAATGTAATTTTAATTCTCTATTGTTGTTTTTTTAACTCTGATAGTTCTCTTTTTCATAATTTTTATCTCTTAAATAAAAGTTTTAAAGGAAGTTGAGAATTACTTTGTTTGCATTCAAATGTCTATAACCCTGATAGAGATTGCCTAAAACACCCCATTTTATAAAATGCATGTTTTTATTTTTATTTTTAAATGAGCTAAGACCCATTTTTCATTAGATAAATCGAACTTATTTCCTTCTAATGATAGAGAATTCACTCATATTACTTTGTTGTAATGTTTAATATCTCTCAAGCTGTTAGTACCTGTGTAAAACATACAATTGATTTTTTCCAATATGAAGTGTTCATAAACTTGTATGATAGCATCGAAATAAATTCAAACAATCTAAAAATAACAATTTAATATATGAAAACAAAATATTGTGCATAAGTGCATAATTTAAGATTTTTTGCATAGAAATTGAGTTTTAATATTATCTTTAAACATTGGTTTGTTGTGATTTACACTTTATAATGGTTCAACTTAGTTGTATGGCTGACATTCAAACTTAATTTGCGACAAATTTATACTTATTTTTGAGTATTTTGATGAATGGATCCAAAAATTGTATTATCTCATATTATCTTTGTTGAAAGCCGGTAGATTATATTTATTTTCATAGAGTATCTAATATAAGATTGACCTAAAATTGTCAATAAGATTAAGATTTAGATTATCATTAGTTAAGAAATATTAATACATAGGCTCACCAATTTGTTCCAAATATATATACTCTTTTGAGATCTAAATGAAACTTACGCACCAATTTATTTCAAATATATATAATTTTTTGGGATTGTTAAAAATAATTATACCCTAAAATGAGAGGGTATCTATACCCACCACTACTATTTTTTCATGTTAAAACCTGCATCAACATGAAACTAGTGATATAAGTAGAGGTGAAAAATAAAAATCTAAATTTCAATCCCTAACTTTAATAGACACCTTGCTCTCTTCATACCCATTTCCTATTATGTGTGTTAAAACACACAAAAATAGAAATCATAAAAGGTGAAAAGATATTTTATAAATGATGTTGAATGTAAAAATTTCCTATATTTTAGGTTCAAAAGAGCACAATAGAAGCATGTAAGAAGAATTAAAATAATATGCATGTTTAATAGTTGATACTAATAATATGCATGCTTAAAGGTTGTTTCTATTCATTATGTAGTTCTTTGTAATGGTTTTGGGATCATTAGAACCTTTTTTTTACCTATAATTAAAAATAATTTATTTAAATCATGAAGAGTGTGTATTTATTGAACCCCTTGTTTCAAAAATTATAGTCACCAAACATCATGTAAATTAATCTTGTGCTTTAATCCTTTCCAAAATTTGAGTTAAATGTCTCTAACACTTATGTTTATTCTGATTTAAATTTTGAAGAAAATTTTATTGTTGAGTACATACATGAAAAATATTTTGAATTTATAATAAATAAATTGATTAAACGATTAATAAAATATAAGGATGTTACTAAAATATTTAAAACTTCAAATGGGAAAATATTTATTTTATCAGTGAAACAAAAATGTTGTATACATTGTTTCCTAACTCACCTTCCAACAATGACAACTTCAGTTTGGTTAGTTTAACTTAATCTACTTTTTTTTTTTTTTTTTCCTTATATTAAATTTTATTAGTTTTTTTTTATTCATTTAGTTTTCCTTTCATTTTTTATAGTTTGTTTGTTTCCCACAAATAAGGTCATCATGACCATTAAGCTACTTTATATATTTTCCCGCACTTGTCATTTGCTTTCACTTATGAATATACATGGGCCACTCATGAATTATTTAAGACTATGAATTAAAGTATGTGCTATTACTAATTTGGATTTTGTTTGATTTTTTTTTTTTTTAGATTTTCAGAATATGTTTTAATGCTATCATACATATTTATAAAGACTTCACATTGGGAAAGATCAATTGTATGTTTTACATGGTCAATATTTGTTTAAGATATAATGGACATTGAAAAATATTAATATGAGTGAAATATTTGTCATTGAAATGAAATAAATTCCTTTTACCCAACCTCATTTTTTAAAAAAATAACAAAATATATTTTCTAAAAAATGGAGTGATTCTTATAATCTCTATTAAAGTTATAGATGTTTGACTAGTAGAAGAGAAGTGTTATGCTTCCCTTAAAATTGTGTTTATGAGATAATAATTATAAGATATAAATATAAGAGTAAAAAATAACAAAAGAAACTTTGAATTCTAAATGATATTTGGTAAGAATCTCACAACAAGTAGAAAAGAATATTCATAAAATCACACACATGATTTAGAAAGATAAAAATAATTAGTATAGTATATGGTAATGTTTAAGCCTTTTTTGGTTGTTTTTGTTATTTACTTTATTAATTTTTTTTCATATAAATTTTCATGTTCTATTCATGATATAGTTACCGGAAATTATAACTTCTAAATTACTTAATGAATATTTATCGAGTGAGTTTCCAATTATTGTGGATCAACATACTCAAACTTTTTTAAAGTTTGGGATCATTATATTTTTGCTTAGGAATACTTTAAGTTCTAGTTTTATTTTTTATTTTTTATTACATAAGAACACTAATGCCTTTTTTTTTTTTGAAGTAGCATTGTGTGAAAGTAACATTGTATGACAATAACATTGTGCAAGAAAAATTGCATGTTGGCATTATGCAATAATAACATCATGTGACAAAAACATTACATAAAAATAATATTGTGTAGAACGACCATTACAAGGTAACATTGTGAAACAATAACATTGTGCAGTATTAGCATAACATGATAATGCCATTGTGTGGTAGGAAAAATGCATAGTAACACTATGTGGTAGTAACATTGTGTGAAAATAACATTGTAGTAACACCATGCTACAATAAAATTATGGTATCATTATGTGATGGTAACATTTTCTAATAGTAACAATGTTGTCACATTGTGATGAAATTACATGGCAGTAACATTGTGCAGTTAGTTACACAATATTATTGTATCATCACAATAACATGATGCAACAATAACATTATGGTAACATCACGTAATAACATTTCACATCAATAGCATTGTGTAGCATAGCATTATAATAACACTATGTGGTAACATTGTGTGGAAATAAATTTGTACAAGAACATTTTGTGATAGAAACGTCATGGTGATAGTATACAATAGTAACATTTGATAATTTTGTACAACAATAACATTGCGTTGGATTAACATTATAAGGATTTTCAAGAATAATCGATCCAAACATGAAAAGGAAATAAATACAAGTGTTATAAAAATACAAACTGTAGTTTATATTTTTTGGTAGAAAAACTAATTCAAAGTTAGAAAAGCTTATGAAAAATTGCGAAGCTATTCATGAAATTTTTTTAAGAGAAAATAATAGGAAAAGTCTAGGTTGTATTAATAGAGAATTGAAGGAGAAAATCAATTGAATTTATTTGATGGTGAATATTAATTGTTTTACTGAATAAATAATGCAATAAAGAATGCATGTTGAAAATATAACTTTAACTTGTAGTTTATTATTATTTATAATTTTTAAAATTAAATTAGAAATTAAAAAGCGCAATTTTAAGCATTAAGGTTATGACCCCCTTTTTTATAAAATTATTTATGATAATCAAATCAAAGGAAGATCAATTATTTGGTGAATTGCCAAATGGGAATAAACTCCAACAAAAAAATTCCAAAAAGGACTTTTGATTATGAAAATTGTTACTTCAGAAGTAATAGAAGGAAAAATGTTGGCAAGGGATTATAAATGGTATATTTTACAAATAATTTGTATTAATTTTATGTTCAAAAAATGTATATGTTTTATATTTTAAATTTTCATGGAAGTGAAAAATACAAATGGAATATTGAACGATTTCATATAACCAAATGGGATATGAAACAAGACTTGAGAATTCAAAGAGTCATATTGACTGTATAGGTATTTGATGCTCACAGAAAGTTAGTAGTTAGTCTAAAGTTGATGTTTTAATTAGATATATTTAGTGTGTGAATTAGAATATCTTGTGAACAAATGTATCCTTTGCCAAAACACATTGCTATAACTAAAATATGAATAATAATCCTTAGGTTTCTTAGTTATATATTATTCTATGTGGGAATATTCTTATCTACGGGAAGTTTGAATCTCAATCACACACCTTAAGATAGCTTAATGAAATAATATTCATTTATATCTTATTTAACCTCCAATATACCATGTATTAATCATTCCTCATCTTGCAAGTCCAATTGCAACCTATAGACTACAACATTAGCATTTCCTGATGAGGATTTACAAGGATCACTACTAACAACAATTTCATTATCAAGACTTGTAATATGTTAAGATGGTTGATGAGTCAAATAGACCTCAAAATATGGTTATAACACATGACATGATTTTTCTGAAGAAGAGTCTACTAGAATAGGAGTTTATACCCAAGATATTATTACCACTCATATATGTGGAAATATTTATGACATTTTCTAATGGGAGTTGCCTGAAATGTTAGTTGTTTATTTTTCAAGGCTTGAACGTTATTTTTTTGGACCTCAAAAAATGAAAAAAATTAAATGTAATGAAGTTGGAAAGGTTTCCCAATCTAGATACTAAATGGGCATGTGTTATTGATCATTGAGTAAGAACCACTATTGATGGATACATATATGTGTTTGATGTGTGGGGATACATTACCTTAAAAAATTTGTATGAATTATTTCTAATGGGAATAAGAAGGATTTTTTTTAAGTCACTTCAAGTATTTTTGAAGATGTTGGTTGTAGAAAAGGCCATGGTGCCAATTCTTGACAATATGGAATAGTCAAACAAGGTAGAATGGGCATGCAAACTCTTAAGAGATTAATGAAGGATAAGAGAACATGGGATACTAGACCAATATGAATCTTGAAATGAAAATAGGACCTATATAAGAGAATAAATTATAATATAAAAATAATATTATGGGGCTTCAATGGGAACTATGACAAAATAAAAGATGGAGTAAACAAAACCATATTAAAGATTGAAGTCTAAAGTTAGTTTTGATTAGGAGTATCTGAGGAACATCATAGATATTAGGAGTAAGTATACCTCCATCATATGATATATATCAAAGAAAGCTATAAGAGATACAAGATATTGCATATGTCGGCTGAGAAGAAGAGACTATCCAAGAAGGGAAGCCTTTCTGAAATGCACTGTTTCAAGAAGGGTCCAAACTAGATTTAAGGGTGGTTAATATTAACACCCTAGGTTTACTTCATTCAATATAAATGCATTCATCATCTATGCCAACATTAATTACAAAAACTATTAATATAGAAACATATAGGGAGTTCAAAATAACTAGAAAATTATTTTGAGAAGTTGTAGTAATTCTAGAAAGACACAATCAGGAAATTGATGATAAAACTAGCGAAGTGCCTAATTTTGTTTCACCAACTATACCTATAAACATCACAATAAGTTTTCATACATTATTAAAATCACACAATAAACTAGGGATAAGTAATATGCTTAAAAGGACAATGACACTCCCTATTGGAGCATTTGTAACTTTAAACCCATATGACAGATCTACATAGCCAAAATAATATTTTTTGACTTGTGGGATGAAATGAGAAGCTAATGGTGTCCTAACTGATGAATCCAAGTGTTCTGATCTCAAATGATCACTAACTAGCCAAGCTTTGGAATCCACTTCAATAATGGTGGCACTAGGCTGACATTGATTGAGGTCAAAATAAAATTGATCATAGATTTCAAAAAAATAGAGGTGCATAAGATAAAACATCAAGGACCTCAAGGAGATTGGATAGAAACCATGAGAATTTATATGTAACTATGATTGTATGTTATATGATGTGATCAATAAGGTGAAATTATAGTTTTAATATATTGGAAAGGATACATGGTTCTTGGAAGGGCTACAAAGCAATATTTGATTTGTAATAGTGAAAATAAAGTTCAAAACTAAATTTGAAGCTATAGTAACCTTTATATGGGTAGAAACAATTGAGGACTATGGTAATCCTTCCATAATAAGTGTAAAGAATGATGTTAATCTATATGTCATGTTATGAAGGAATGATGAGATACAAAAAGGAGATAATATAAAGTTCTCTATTTGGTGTATCAAGTGTAAATATGAAGGTCACCATTGCAATGAGTTTCCTTGCATCAAAAGGGATTTTTATGACTTGTGTTTTAATTAGGATCGTGCTACTTCAAATTTTCATCTACTAAAGCATCATGTGAGCCAAACATAGAATGTGTGTTTTATATTTTTAAAATCTACCTTTCACAATGAGAAGAACTATATGGATTTAAAATAGCTAAAATATGATATCACCCATAATATATTCATAGTTATTATGCAACAACATTTGATACCAACTCCAAGTCTATAATAAATATTTTTCATAAGGGATATTTGGATACATAACTACCACAACAACAAAAAGGTTTGGCCCATCCTTCATTGCAACCTCAGATAAGTTTGGCCCCTACACCAAAAAACCTCAAATGGGATGGATTGCACCTTCCCCACAACATTAAGTAGTGTGGGTTCCTCCATAATTATAGTATGATCAAGGATGGGATTCACCATCACCATAACAATAGCAAGTTTGTGTACCACCTTCATCGTAACATCAACCAATTTTTCAAACTCCATCACCTAGAGGTATTATGAGGGATATCATAACTAATTTCTAGGATGGGGATCACCACATAAATAAGAATGATATAAAAGTGGCTACGAGGGTCACAAATAGGGTTAATAGAAAGAAAAATAACCCATCACCTATTACTTATGTGTTGAAAGAGTCACACTGTGATAAAATTCCCTAGCAACCCCTAATAAGAGACCTACTTTGCTTACTCTAGATTCTTAGCATAACACAACATTGACAATTTCCTAGTGCTAGAGAAGTAAAGGAAGGATAAGATAGTGTGCATTGTTAATACAATGAATACCCATCCAAAATATCAAGGATTCATACAGGTTTGATCAAGGCCTTCCCCCACTAGATATGCATATAGAGAACCCGATCATGAAGGTATGAGAAGACAGGGAAACAAATCCTATGAGGAAAAATGTGTTAATGAATCAATCAAACAAACTATTTTTGTCAATACATAATAAGGATAAAAATGAGGTAGATGTTGTGATAATAAAAGCCTAAATGTATGGAAAAATTATGCTCATTAAATGATAGGAAGAATTTTTCCCCTACCTTAATAGACCTATTAAAACTAATAAATGTGTTACATACTGACGATATCTCACACAATATGACTCCCTTACTACATAATTTTTTGGAGTGCACAAAGAAGATAACAGATAAAATGGTCTAGTGCATGAAGATAAAGAAGTCATGAGACAAAATTTCATGGATGGACATTGAGCTTTAAATAAATGAGGTACCCAATGATATCTTTGATGTTGGAAACATTATTAGCATGATCCCTAAATCCACATGGGAGTTGATTGGAAGGCCAACACTAAGCTACACCCTTATGAATTTAAGCTTAGCATATTATGGTGGTGTTAATCCTATTGAAAGGATAGAATATGTAGAAATAAAGGTGACCAAGCTCAGATTGCACAGGTTTTTAAGTCATTCATATGAAAATATATGAACCCCACTACCATGCATTGAGTGGGAAGAAATGAGCTTTCAGTGGTTATATGACCATCAACATAGTGGATAATCAATTGAAATCTCACTAAGACAATGTCATTATCATTAAATATATGACCAAAGTAGATTGCAATCCCTACAGATAATTAAGGAACCATCCTTTCTATATGCACATAGGTCATAAATCTGGTTTAAAGTGGACACATAATCCAAAAGAGAATTAGAATAGGAAATAACTTTCCCTTATTCATCATAGCCTACATAAGAAGCACAAGGGCTCAAGGGACAATATCATCCATGGATTTAACCAATCTGTATACCTCAACTACCATAGCACTTTCAAAAAATAAGGTATAAGTTACCTCAAGTGTGATCACCTATATGGTCTAAAATTGATAATATATATCAATTGGTTATGATTGATCAAGATTATATCAAACTTAATAGGGAAGGTAGAATACTATGGATGTATACATCATATATCTATCAATTGGTTATGATTGATCAAGATTATATCAAACCTAATAGGGAAGGTATAATACCATGCATTTATACATCATATATCAATGGACATTTAGTTTTGGACATTATAAATTGTATATGAAGATATCAAAAAACTAGACCAATGTGTATGGTGTTTACCACATAGCAGATTCCCCAATATTTGGCATAGTGGAATTGATAGGGTTCATTCGTGAGTTATAAAGTCATGTTATACAAATATTAACATAGTTAATCACACTAAATCATGTGCTCAATGGGATGTCATCCATTTTTTAGGATTTCCATAGATAATATAAGCTCAACTAGGATGAAGTTTGTGAGATGTTACTTGCAAGCTTTCATATCGCACCTCACTTTTTATTAAAATGGCCACAATTCAAGGCAAGTCAATGTCTAGAGATATATGTTCATTTTTGTGTGGACATATGCAATTATTAGCATATCTATCAAATATACTATCTGCACATATTCAAACAACATTAACCCCTCTGTCTAAATCTTAGTATATGCATTAATAATGCAAAATGGGGACAACATGGCCACAAATTTATAAATAATTCATTAAAACTTTTAAGTTTGAAGATGAAAATCCTATATTGCACAAGGAATTACATAAAATTAAAATATTTTTGTGCTATAATGGTTTATATGATATGACTTCCTCTACTAAACACAAATTGTAGGTTGGCATCTATATGAACATCCATGGGAATGTGGAATTTTTTTGGTATACCTGGGAACAAAAAGGGTTCTTATTTAAGTCTCGTAATAAAATATGGAATAATGATAGTAACTCAATGCATATAAATAACAAGGAGCAAATGGATTTAAATGGATTGTTTAAGATATAAATGAGTATGAATTTCCCTTAATAAGAAGGGTGCAAACAAGGAAAAAGAAGAAAAGTTATGAAATTTAAACATCATGGAAAAACTAGCCTAGCGAGAGGTGGTGGATTCCAAGAAAGTTGAAAGAAGTAAAATCTATCAATTACCATTGTGAAAATTGATGAAGAACATCGATAAAAAATTAGTATCAAGGATGATGCCAATTAGGGACTACCATATTCAACAATAGGTTTCTAAAGCTATCTAATTATTACAAGATTTTGAATAAGTCTTTCCCAAAAACTTTAGTGAGGTTAAAGGTGTATAACATACATTAATGGAAATGCATATTGAGATTATGGAATGTACAATCGATAAAAAATTATCCCTACTAGGTGAACCCCAACATGAAAATGTGTATAAAAGATGAAATTGATTACATGTTGGAATCTTAGATCATATATATAATAGAAAATTTAGATTGGGTAAGCCCCATGGTAGTGAAACCAATGAAAATAGGATAAATAAAAGTGTTTGGGGACTTTCACACACTCAACGATGCCAATATTAATTATCCTTTTCTTAAACCATTCACTAATAAGTTATTGTAAGCCATCATAGGTCACAAAGCATATTATCTCACATATGGTTTCATTGACTACCATCAAATTGACATATAAATAAGGATCAATAAAATATGGCCTTTGCAACATAGTAGTGGGGATCCTTTTCTTATCAGGTAATGCCTTTGGCATGGAAAACACACCAATAGCCTTCTCTAGAGACATGTATACTACATTCAAATACTTCAGATCCATAATTTTATATAAGTCTATTTGGATGATTGGGAAATAGTATCTTCATTCAAGGAACACTTGTAAATTTGTGACAAATGTTGAAAAGGTGCGAGTATTTGAATTGCTCTAAATATAAAAAAATTCTCTTTTTCACCCATTTGGTGTGCTACTCAGACACATGGTGTGTATTAAAGTATTTTTTATCGATCATGCCAAAATTACAATCATCACAGGGCTTACAAAACCAACCAATATATCTTAAGTGTGATCATTTCTAGGCCACAAAGGATACTATCATGAATCCATTCGTGGATATGTATCCATTGAAACACTTCTGGATAAAATGTTTCATAACAAGTTTGAATGGACCCCAAAATGCCAAACTAATTTTACATAACTAGAACAATGATTAGTCATGACTACAATTTTGGTTTTCCAAATTGGATCAAGACCTTACTTGTTCATATGGATGCATAAGAGTCATAAATTGGTTTTGTACTTACGCAACCAGGAGAAGGAGATTTGGATCATCCAATTAATTTTACAATTCACAAGTTATCTGTTGTGCAAAATAATTATACCATAATAGAATGGGAAGTCTTGGACATTGTGTTACACTCCAAAAGTTTTATTATTATTTATTGACTATTCCCTTTGATTTTTTCATGGATCACCAAGCATATTAATACTTTGTAGAACAAACCATGAGTAGGAGGCAGAATTTCAAGATGTGTAATAATTTTATAGGAATATTAATTTAAAATCAATGTGAAACAAATATGGGAGAATGTATGGGTAGACCATCTTATCTGGTTTCAAATAGGACATAAGCTTGAGGAGTTTCAAGATGATACCCTATATGCACATTTGTTCAAGGTAGATGAGATTCTCAGACACTTGGAATATCATAATCTGTTTGATGGTACGTTCCTTTAGAACTATATGGAGTGAGAAAATAAATATATAAGTGAAAGAGCCTTTCCATTCAGTACCTTGAATGGATTTATTTATAATCTAGGTAAATATGATGTCCTTCAAAGGGTGACTTTGGATCATGAAAGAGCACAGGTGTTAGATGAAGCTCATCAAGGGGAAGTTGGAGGCCATTTCATAGGAAAATTACCTGTGAGGTAAATATTTTAAAGTGATTTATGGTGGCCTATAGTTTTCTAGGATGCACATGGATTTCAAAGAATTGTGATGTTTGTCACAACATCAATAAACCTAACCAAAGAGATGAGATACCCCTAAATCTAATTCTTTTGTGAAAAGGTTTGTATAATGGGGTATTGATTTTATAGGGCCTATTATTCCACCCTATAAATTCTCTAATGCAATATATATCACAAATGTTATGGACTAATTCACTAAGTGGGTCGAGGAAGATGTAACTCCTAGTTGTGGTTTGAAAGACATCATGAAGTGCCTATATGAAAATATCATAACAAGGTTTGGTTTCCATTATAATTTTATTTAGTGATATGCGAACACACTTTCTTAATAATACCATCAAAATATTGATAAACAATTCATGATATCGAACTAGAAGATCACCACCCATCATACACAAGTAAACGACCAAGCAAAACCATCTAACAAGGCACTAACAAAAATGTTTTAGATTTAAATTATATAGAGAGATGATTGGGAAGATCACATCCCATAATTATTCTGGGCATATATAATCAACTACAAGCATGTGGTGGGATACATTCTATTCTAATTGGTCAATTGATTGGTAATTGTCATGAAAATATAATACCTAGAACCTATCTTGCACATTGTTATTACATGACTTGGTGATAAAGAATACATGTAGAATTGGTTTCATGAATTAAATTTCATGGAAAAGATAAGATTAATGGAAAATTATAATAAAAATTTGTATAATCACATATAAAGGCTTGCCATGATTGTGAATTATGGTCAAAATAGTTTCAACCAAAGCAGATGGTCCTCTTATATGAAACCAAATTCGAAGTGCACCCTAGGAATCTATGAATTAGATGTGTGGGCATAGATATAATCCACCATACAATATTACTATGTGCCATTATGTTGTGAAATTTATATGTCAACATTATTCCATGTTGGGTAAATGGAAGTAGGCTTAAGTCGTACCATAACTAGGAGTAGTTCAGGAAAAACCACAAATAAGTGTCATATGGCACAAATAGAGTATGATTTCTTTTTGTTTTTATTTTTTTAAAGTGTGATAGAATATTAGTATTAGATATAAGGTATATGTAATCATCTAAAAATGACCATTCATGCCATGGATGTCCACTTGAGGTCACTTTACCCTCAGTATAGCACGTGATCCATCTTAGGGACCCGTTTGATCTACTTTTAGTCACATGGTAGCTACAAATAGTACCCAGGCCTATATAACACCACATGAAACCCATAATGGCATAATTCATTAGTGATTAACGTCCCTAAACCCTCAAAAAGGTAATTTACATATCCCTAAGAGGATTAAGGTCGACCTAAACCTATTCTTAAGTCACCCTCCCAAGTTATTTTTATCAAAACACTATACAAACACTACTCTCACACTTCTACACCCTAGGTGGACATTATCACAAAAGTACCACTTCATATTGAGGCAAAGCTCCTAATTATTCTAATATTATATTGACTTAGCCCATACATTCAACAATCCATCCCTAGCATAGGTATTTAGATCTCAAGTGGCCTCTAAGTCATCCCCTCATGCATTCACACTCAAGCATTCTAGTATTCACTTACAATTGCACCAAATGCTTAGGTAGGAGAACTACATTAGGATTGATCCCTCTTTAGAGTATTGGTATGTAGGCAACATACCCATATATAGATGTGGATCACATGTCTGGCACATCAGACGCACTAACCCCTTTTTCTCATGGTGTTCATTCAAACCCTTACAAAAATGAAAACCTACAATTTTAGAGGAAAATAGAGCTATAAGAAAAAGTATTAATTGCAAATAATTGAAATTTGGACCAAAGCTAGAAAAAGCCCTGATCTATAAAACCCAAATATTATTTTATAAAGAGAATATTAGTGCCATATGTCACTATTGTCTAGTTAGGGCATTACTATTTAGGAAGGATTTTGACACTTGGATCTTGTTTACGATACCCTAATCAACTTCACAAAATGTGGCCCAAAACATCAAATATCTCAACATTATAATAATTTACAAAATATAACTTGAAATATCAATCCAAAAATGTTCACATAATTATACCCAAAAGTATTGTCTTATATTCCATATAAACTATAGAAATACTATTGCTCTTAATTTAGATGGTGTTAAAAGTCTTAGTGTCATTGCGAAGATGGATACATTTATTATATTTGTTAAAACAATCATTTTTATTGGGAGACACCGCGAATAGGAACACCCTATTATAGATGCAAATTGAGGCGGTTTCAGAGCAAAATCTCTACCCCCTGCTCGGCCAAATGTGGTTCCCAACCTTTATTTGTTTTTAAATGCATCACCGACTAGTAGAAAGAGAAAGATCCGTTCAAAGATTGTGGACATTGTCAACCACTTCTTGCTCGTGTGCCTCTCACTGTAGTTTTTTATTCGAGAGCATGCTATCTTTTTTATTTTATATATTAGCTTATTTAAAATTACATCTTGTTCAAAGTAGTTGCTTGATTATTGTATTTTTTATTTCTTTTAATTAATGGCATGTAATGTAGAAATTTTGTATTGTGTTTTTCATTTCTTTTATTTGTCCAAATTTATCATAGTTTCATGGAAGCCCGTATCCTATTCCAAATTGCATTTGTTAGAAACACAACTCTATAATAGTTGATGTAGAATGTTGGGTGCCTCCTTCAACTGACCTCTCTACATATTACTGTGAGATTAAGATTCACATAATGCTCTCATTTTCTACGTATTCTCTAATATCTCTATCATTTTATGCATTATCCCAAGGATTTATTTAATTTTTTTAAAGAGGATTATGTATTTCACTCGTATGGCATGAGTATGTTAGCCATTTCTTTCTAGCCACCAAGTGTGACATCTCAACTCCATAAAAACCGTGTTATGTTGTGGCACTTTCTGCCTTCGAAAAATCATTATACTTTTAAAACATTATGTTCGAATATGATAAGTGGAAGATATCCTTGCATATATACTGTGTATAAATTATGACAATTTTTATTGTTTATTGTTGTGGTTTACCCAAAGGGAATTGTTTGGTAGACGTGATTTTGTTGTAGTGGGTAGAAATTGCATGATAGATGTAAAGTTTAGTTTGTGAATATATCAATCTAAAGCAATAAAGTAATATTATAGTGTTTAGGATTATGTATTGAGTAATCTCTAGAAATTTTATGGTATATAAATTTTATATACAATGATAATGAGAATGGTGTAAATGGCAAGCAGATGTGTATCTGTTAGGATTTTTCCTGTATATGTAAATTTGATAATGACTTGTGTTTGCAGATTTGTGAATAGCCTTAGGATTCACCACCGTAATAGGTGTCCTGATTTTTGTAACTTTATTCCACTAATCATTCTCAAGTCTGGATTGCCTTCATAGACTCCTGAAAAAATATAAATTATTGTGAACGTCTCATAGGCATCAAAATGTAGTAGATAAAGCATTTCCAATAAGAATACATGGCAAAACTTTTTCTTGTTATAATCGATAACTGCTTTTTTATTGGTTTCTCCAAAATTTTAAATATTTCCCTATTAAAAACACGAGATGACAATTGAAACTTCTATTATCTAACCACAGCATTCTGTCAATTGACAGCGATTATCATCCTTAGCTTGGAAATTGACAATTACATATTTTGGGTGTTATAGAGAGATTAATATGTCATCACACAAAGGCTGAAGTAATCATTGTAATAAAGATTTTACTAAATATCTTTGGTAATAAACTATTCAGGATTAGTAAGTAGAAAAGTTGTGTTATATTTTGTGGCAAAAATTTTCATTGAAAAGCCTAACACTTTTATGTTCTGATGCCATATGTTTAGAGATTTTGTTGCATAAACTAATTAAATGGAAGCAATAGATGAATATCATGCAATTGAGACAGATGTGTCGGGGAAAACAATAGGTAGAGTGCATTGGAGAGAGCCACTGCCAAAAATATTGAAATAATTGATGATATTATTAAATTATTTTTGTAAATATTTAATGCTTACATTCTTTGAGAAGTTGCAAGAAGTCTAGTCATCATAGTAAATCAATCCAAGCTTACTTTGAGTCTATTTTTTTGGGAAATGTTGAATAAATAACAGATATCAAATTTTTATTTGACAGGTGTGTTGGCCATCAAATTTAGTGCGAATTGTGATGCAGGGAATTGGCATGGAAAACAAATGTGTGACGCTTGACGCTTAGGTATTTTTAACATTACAAAATGAGAATTTTCTTTCTCAAAATAACTGTCTGAGAGTAACTTTAATAGCTTACAGAATAGTTTTAATAGTTAAAACCCACAATGGCAACTGTAGAATGAGCAGTATATTTGATTTAGAGCATTAAAGCACTTTCAGCAACAAAGATGTAACTAAATATGGGGCACTATTGTTGACTTGCCAAAGCACATTTCAACTATGTAAGCAATTTCTCTCTCCAACATTACACAATATATTTCGATTTATTCTTTGGAGCTGTGATTGGTCTGTTTAAAATCATTTATTTTTGTCTAATTGAAAATAGCCAGAGCAATGGGAATATAGTCACATCAAGCTTCTTCAACCAATAGAATATTAAAAAATTAAGTACTTTCTATTAAAAATATTGTTGATTTACTAAATGTTGTTTTAAACATCAGAATGTTTAAATACGCACAAAGTTTGATGTAAATTAATAGGTCAAGGCGATCACTATGGTTCTACTGCTTGACGACAGGTACTAAAAAGATAAATCATGGCAAATCTTTTAGGTAGATAATGAATTTCAAAAAAATATTGGAAATTTGCAACCAAAAAAAGGCTTCATTTAGGTCAAAGTCAATGCTATATAACCAAAAGCTACGGGGCAATAGAGTACACATGTTCTTAAGGATGATTGATGTACTGGTTAGAAATGGCCATTAGATGCATGTGTAAATCCAATTTTCAGATAGCAGGAAGAGGAAAGGGTATGGAACATCAATTTTCTTGAAAGTATGAAGACCACTATAAATTAAAAAAACATTCTAACAATCGGTTGTTTCTAATATGGCAGCAAGCAAGCTATACATAAGTCAATATCACCAAAACTTTTAAATAATTCATGAATTATGAGTATTTCTATCTATTGCTTCATAACTGTTCTAAATTCCCTGGAATTTCCTCGGTTATCATGAAATATATTTAAGAGTTTTGCTAGCTACATCAATCTAGCATAAGAAAAATTAGCCTACAATGCTTTCACAACATACAAATTGGTTGATTGATCAAAAAGGTGGGCCTAAGAAAACCTTAAGAATCAAGGGTAAAACACTTTGTTCAGAGACATTTTAGTTATTGAAAAATGTTTTTCTGTTTTCCAGAAAAGACGATCACAGCGTTGCTTTATATTGAACTCATTCCTTTGTTATCCTGAGAAATATTTAGAAGGTTGCCTACTAAACCAATTTAACAAAGACAGAAAAATGAAAACCACGAAGCCTCCCTGAGAAATAAAAAAATGGTAAACTTGGACTTCTCTGCCAAAATTTCTTGTTTGTATAAACAAGCTCTCTACAAAATCTTACAAACATACCATTTGAGAATACTGCATCTGCAATGAACCGGGGGAATAAAATACAAAAGCATGTAGCTTAGGAAGCTAGACAACATACTCATTTAACTGATACACATATTAAGGTAGGGCAGCCTTAAGATTTTGAGTAAGGGTCTCGAGTTGTTTGAGTCCTTCGTCTGGTGAATTTGCTTCTGCAAGTAACTTCACCATGGCACTGCCTACAATTGCCCCATCTGCCCCCCATTCTGCAATCTGTAACAAAGGAAAGGGAAGCAAGAATGTTAACATCTGTGATCATAATATGACCCACCGTTCAGCCTAGTTCTCACCAACACTGCTTGCCCATAATGTTAAATATTTTGATTCCCCCTACAGACTATAACAGGGCAAATTAGATGTTACATCCAATTACAAAATAAATATTAACAAACATCTCATTATTTTAAATGCATCAACATGCCGCCTAGTTCATTAATCTGATTATGCTTACTAGTTAAATTCATAAGTGCATTGTTCTATTTTGAGTCTTGACAGAAGCTCCTCAAAGTTTCTCAGCAAAATTTCCCCTATTAATGCAATGATTTGGGAATTTGTATATCAAATAACTAGTAATTTAAAAACATTAAATGCATCAACATAGGGCATAGATAATTATCCCAGAAGCAAAAGCAGAAAAGAATAGATGGAAAAGACTGTCTAGTGGTCGTTCTGGCAATAAGATGGACTGTTTACTCCTGCAATGACCCAGGTTCAAACCTAGCAGGCATGATGCTGGTGATAACGTGTTTGGTATGACTTATAAATATAGAGTTAACAGCCATGATAACTTCATAACATGATAACACCAAATAGAGGGGTTGTTAAAGAGGTTAATCATCAAGTTAGCTGAACCCCACATCCATCAGGAAAGTGGTTGATTAACACCAACGGTGCATGGCTTGCTAGTCCGGGTAAAGCTGGAACTCGCAGAATATGACAGGAGAGTAATCATTCTTGTATCTTCTGGTTTTTCTTGGGTCGGTTTCCAAATGAACATTTATGTGAAGACTATGGGAATAAGAGAAGGAATGTGTATGGCTCATAAAATGGGTCTCTCTCCAATCATTATTGGGACAGGCTCCCAAGTGCTATCTATTTTTTTAAACCTGAAATCCCTAGTTTCCCTCTCTTGGTGGAAGATATTCCTGAGATCACACCTGCTCAGAATTTTTCAATTCACATTGCTGGAAAACAAAGGAACAGTATGGAATGTCAGCCTCGTATTAACAAGCTCAATGCTTCTGGTGGCCTGAGTTAACTGCCTGCAAAGAACTTTATGAAGGTTGTGTTTGAAACAGTTTTAGATGTAGTTGGCAGTTCTTGTTCTAATATTTTAACCTGTCTCTTTTTTATGCCGGTTGCTTTGCTTGAAGTTGTTTCAGCCATATAATGATAGTGAATTTTTTCTTTCAGGTTTTGCAAGTGTCAGAGGCCCTCGTCTAAGACGAAGTGACTGCAAAAGGTACAATAAGCAATGTATAAAATGATATTGACATATACATCTCCAAAGCAGAACCAAGGACCTAAAAGGGAAACCTAAGCAATAAAATATAACAATGAAACCCCTAAAACAGCTAGGAACCAAGATCCAAAAAGGAAGCCTCAAGACAACAGCAGTCAATGTTGATATGCTCCAAGTCTTGAAAACCAAGCACTTTCCTAGCTGTCAAGGCTGAGAACAATTTTAGTAACGGAATATGTACTAATAATTGGCTAAAGCCTTTGTTGTCTACATTACCTGACCAACCTCGTGGATGTAGCTTGATTGTAAGCTATCTTCCATCTTACCTTTGGATATAAGAAATGACTAGCCTTGAGCTTGCAATGTAGGAGGGCTTGTTGAGGATTTTTTTGTCAAAAGCTAAATTATTTCTCATATAAACACAGCCTGACCTCTTTGACCCTCAAGCATTCATGTGAACCTCAAAAAATTACCATCCTTACATCTTGCAATAAAGAGAACATTTTAAGATTGTTTTCTTGATATGCAACAGCTTAACAATCTTACATGCAGGTGAACACACAATCACAGCGAAGAAGTATGCTTATTTTATAAACTGTATTCCATGGGAGCATGTCCCTGGGGATCAACTTTATCTGCCAGCATGCATTGCACCATTTGTTTATTTATACCTAAATTACCTGAAGCTGGTATATAGGTACAGTTCCGGAAACAAATATCATGGCAAAACCATGACCTACCAAATCATAGGAAACATGGAATTTCAAAACTACAAATTAAAAAATTCCAGGAAAGAATTTGTAAAAACATACCAAGAAAATCTTCCACTCAAACTATATAGGTATATGAGACTAGCATAAAAATAATTTCAACATTTTCCAATTTCCACTCAGACCACTGGTATAAAGTTATGATCAAGCTTTGGATACATATCTCTTCAATACAAGAACTTAATTATTAATTTTCCTACTTCATCAATCTTTGATGTTTCAAGTGCTAATGCAACATGTAATTTAGTGCTTATCTTGTATTTCGTTTGTATAGTCATTGCAACTAGGGCAACTTAGGAATGTCATTGGGTCATTTTAAGGTGAGTAGCCTTCTAGTGTCCACATGAACTCCACATTGCATATGGGAGCACAAATTCCATGTTCTCTCTAAAATGCTTTCTTTTTTTGCTCATATGCAGGTTCCGATGAAGTAATATAAGGAAATGAAGAAAGCTCACATTCTCAATTAGTGGAAAAATATATTAGTTATTCTGAAACATTGCATCTTTATTTTGTTTTTATTTAATACGACATTGTTTTGCCTTGATTCAGAAACATGGAAGCTAGACCTAGTTAATCCTTCTCCCAATACACAATTTTTTTTATCCTAAGGAAATGTAAGTGTATATTTTGGACAGGTTATTGGTTCTCTAACCCTTTCGAGATGAGTAGTTTCTAAATAGGCCAATTATTCGTTCTTTTACCCCTCCACGCCTCCCTTTTTTTTCAATTGGTAAATTGGTAAACATCACACTTCCCACCTTATTTTATTTATGGGGAACGCACTAAAAACTTAAAAAAATGTTCAGCTTATTTTTAGCTTTCATAATTTCATTACACTTATAACTTCAATTACAGGCTTGTCAAAATATTTTCTTTTTTTCTTTCAATGCTAATATTTAATGGTTATTTCAAGTTAATTGGACCCAATTCCAATTTGCACAGTCATGTTCATACTTCCCTAATTGCTTGGTGCATGTTCTTAGATTTTATTATGGTCAATAATGAGTATGTCTGCAACTACTATTGATGAATCGCAAGGTTTTTTATTTGTTTCTTAAATTTCCAACGTGTTAAACATTCAATCCAAATTAGTAGAACACAATATGCAAATTTGTGTACTGCTTTGTTAATTAACAAAAATTCAAATCTAAAATAGCGATCAAAACATTTTGCAAATAAAAAACAAACCTGTTGCACATGCTCTGGCTTGGATATACCAAATCCAACGACCACAGGTTTAGTTGTAACCTATAACACAGAATTGATGATCAAAATGTGTGTTTGAGCAGAAGCAAATATTAAGCAGCTGTTCTGATGTTGTCTAACTGAAAGATTAAATTTCTTTTACATTCTAACACTGTCTAAAACAAATTTACTAAAACAATCCCACTGAAACACTATATAATTAAGAACCCAATCAAAATGAAATCAAGTGCTAACACAAGTTTCTCTTTCCATTAAAATTCACACTTACACTCATGTAATCCAAATAATAGAAGGTAGGAAAGAATGACACAACATAATCCAAAACAAGAAGCCAATAAACAAACCATTCAATGGATGCAACTTTGCAGGTAGTGTGATTAACTAATTAGGATAAATCAGAGGACCGTCTAGACAAGTATATATCAGTCATAGGCACCGAGGTACAACAAAGATGACAAACCTCACTTGACTATTAACACCCTACAATGTCACAAAACAATATACCTTTTTGGAACGGTGATAGTTCACAACTTCAGGCAAGAATCAAAAGGAAAATCAATTATGAAGTTTTTCCCATCTTAGATGATAACAAGAATAGTCCACAAATTATTACTCTAAATAAGAATAAGCTTATTTAAAAATAGGTACCACTAGCTCTTCAACAGGTTTACACATATGGTCACATATCTTTATGGATACTGCCTGGATATGCCCCAGATACATATCCATAGTCATATATGGCACTAAATACATAACCATAGCTGAAAACGATTGAAATGGGTAGATTCATATCTAATACGGTCCATATGAAATTCAAGCTGTATTCCACAAAAACTGTAAGCTCAAACATACAAATAGGGAAACAAAGGAAGACTTGCCCATTATAAAATTCATTGCTAAGATACATTTTTAAGGGTTTTTTTTGGCTATTATGTGTAGTTGTGCATCCTTTGAACACTTAGGAGGGATTATGACTCTGATCCTTTGGTATGAAATTTATTGCTTTTTTATTTTTAATATAGGATGCCCACTCTTTCTTCCTTTTCATGTTCCAATATTGATGAAAATTTTCACAATTCACTTATATATCCAAATTGATAAATGATATTGTCAATTTTCTATGATTTATGGTATCCTTTTGCATGCATGGATGAATGCACGCATTTGCATGTTCAAAAACAAAGTTTCAAAATGTGAAAGCAAACCTTATTAGTTCTTCTATTTAGATAACATCCTTGAAAGAGTTTGTCCTTACAAGCTCCCATTTTTGGTATCCTTGCACATTATAATCTTTTCACAAAACCACGTGCTTCAAACAAAACAAAGGGTAATTTGCAAAGTTATTTACAACGTATTCATCATTTAAATCAACCACGTGCATTCAATTATATATCTAAATTGATGCATGATATTGTGAACTCTCTAGGATTTATAGTATCCTCTTGCATGCATGGATGAATGCACACTTTTGCATATTCAAAATCTAATTTAAATGTGAAAGCAAATCTTATTAGATCTATCAGCTCATGTTTAGATAACATCCTTAAAATATATTGTCCTTACAAGCTCCCATTTTTTGGTATCCTTGCACATTACAATCTCTTCACTAATCCATGTGTTTCAAACAAAACAAAGAGCAAATTGCAAAGTTGTTTAAAATGTATGCATCATTTAAATCAACCAGGTGCATCCAAGCATATATTCAGCATTGTTGTTGGTTACTGAGACCAATTTGTTGGTTTATTCTATCAACATTTTTATAAATCAACTTCCTCCATTCAGGTATTCCTTAAATGCCCCTCCTCACATTCCTCCCTCAAAGGACGTCATCAATAGAGTTGTCAAAGAGGATGTTTAACAAATAAATATTCAGACCACTTGGACTCTCTTCCACAACTGCCCAACTCCAAGTTAGCTTTCTATTTTGAGAATTTCTTAGAGTTTGCAAATGGCATCATCATTCACCCTTACTCTCTCCAACATCATTGGTTACATGGCTTGAGGATTCCCCTTGGCCAGTCAAGCATGTGCTCCCACCAATTATATGTTGAGACTAACCACCATATCTCGCAAGGTGACAGGATGTACCATTTGCTCTACCTTTAGGAGATTGAGAGTGAAGAACATGTTATATGTAGGTGTCTTATATACTATGCTAGGTTGTCGGCTATGAAATCCCTACTGCTAGGGCACGTGTATCTACATGGCAGATATGGATATGGGTAGGATGCAGCGTGGTTATGCCTTGGATATTGTACTCGTCTGTATCTTGATACAAGTTCATAACTAGACTATATAAGATACATCCGGATATGATATGCAAGACATTCGTAGCCATATCTAATTTAAAAGTTCAAAAAAATTAACTTGAAATAAAAAACCCTTAAAAATACTAAAATTTAATAAAAAATGAGAGAGAACCCTCTAAAATGCATTTTAGCAACATCAATTGAGGACATGGAGGTGCATCAGTGTTGATTTGATGTTTTCTTCAAAATCGCACACTGGCTCTGCTCAACCTGCTACAATTTTATTTGATTTGTTTCCTTTAGCCTAGTCTACTTCTTTTATTTCATTTCGTCTATTTTGCTTTGGCTTAAGCAACCTTAAATTTGCTTTTATCCTTGAATTACCCAACTTATCTTTCCATTGGACTAGAAGTGTGTAATTCACATGCATCTTATGACACTGTGAATGGAATAAAAAGAAGTCATAATGTATAATAGTTTATATGTAATGCATATGTATGTCGTATTCAACCATGTCCATATATCATGGGATCTTAAAAACTAGCCATGTTCATACCCAATACTGTATCTTTATCAAATACAATATTTGTATCCTTGCAACTTTGATACTATGAGATCCGAGGGAGATAACATTGTTTATTTAGAGAATCAAGCGATTTTTTATCCAACTTTTTGAATAATATATTTGGCTTTAGTTGTATATTTAGAAATAAGATGAGGATAAAGCACAATTGAATCCAAATACACTATTCAAAATGTTTACTGTTGTCAACCTGGAGTTGCACCCTGAATCGAAGATGTGCTAAAATGGCCAATCCTCTCTCCAGTTGAAACAATGGGATCTTCTCACGAGGGTGGGTGCCTCAATGGTGAGAAGAACCTCTAGAGAAGGCTGGTTCCTGTAAGATGTATCAATGGATCTCTACTCTGTGATACGAATCTACCATGGAAAAGGGAGAAAGAAACTTGAAAGGGAAATCCTACCTAATGACGGTGATACACCAAAATGTTGATCCACTCTACTTGGAACCTTGAACACTGAATCAAACAAGGGAAAAAGAAGACCTTTGATTTCAATTGATCACTATGCATACATATTTCATGAGAAGGTTTGATCCAATGACCAAAACATGAGGGAAAACGATGGAGAGAGGTCTGATACAAGACACTTTGCAGCCACTTAACATCCACTTACAGCTTCAACAAAAGACATATAGAACACTGAACATGACCTGCATAATATGATGAGCTAGCAACTAGGTACAAATCAGAATTTGGGAAGGGAGAGAAATCTACCACGTATGCAAATTGTTGAATGAATGTACACTATGCCAGCACTTGAAATCTGAAAGTACAATCCTTCTATTGATTGAAGAGGTTTACACAACTCACAAATGACAGAGTCTGGTCTTACCAAGAGAGGGATACAATTCAAGGCTGAAAAGCCAACTTATATAGAAAAGTATACAACAACAAAGAGATTGGCGCTGAAACTAGAAGAGGTCAACTCAGTCCAACTTGTGTTATTTCAGCCTTCAAATAAAATCTATTTTTGTCTTATGCCTTGCATGAAAGCTCTTTGGCATTGAAAATGGATGGTGGGCCCAAGCTGCATGATGCTACGCCAATCTCCAACTATAGAACTCCTCTTGAGTTGCTGAAACGTTTAAAAGCTTTCCTTTGCATGAAATCAACGCAAATGCCAAATTAAGAATTACGTTTGAACCGTCAAAATGTTTCGTGCTTTCGAGATAAGCAAGAGTGCATGCATAGAATTTCTTGTTGTTTGAAACATTCAACGCTTTGCCTGTTCATCATGCAAGACGACTCTATTTTCAGAACTGGAGCGTGCTTGCTTTCTTAAACGCGTTTACTTCGTTGGAGTCACTTCACGTTAGTCTATGCATGATCTTTGTTTACCCTGCCTTTGTCTTTATTTTGCGTTTGTTTTATTCGTTGTTCATGCTTATGTCCATGTTCAGTTCTGCTTTAATCTTTGCTCATGCATCTATTTCTGCGTTTGTCTTTCTTCTTGTTCCGTTTTGGCTCAATCCTATTTGTGCTTACGTCTCTGTTCATGTTATTTATCATGCTCAGTTCACTTCGTGTTTTCTCTGGCTTTTCTCATGTTCTACTTTAATTCGAGATTCGATCTTTATTTTGATTTTCGTCCTTCGGACAAAATGTCCAAAAGACTCTCTATCTTTTCTCTTTCTTTAGCCTTTGCTTCTTGTTCATTTATTTTGCGGACAAATTGTCCACAAGAATTGCCTCTCTTTCATTTCCTTCGGACAAATTGTCCGAAGGAATTGTTTCCTTCTTTTGTTTGGTCCTTTGTAATTGTTTCGGGCTTTACTTTCTGTCCATTTCCTTCGGACAAAAAGTCCGAAGGAAATCTGTCTGTTCCTTTCTTTTGGAGCTTTTCCTTGAACCATTCCTGTTCATTTCCTGTGGCTTTTGTTGACTTTACTTATTCCTTCCGACTTTTTGTCCGAAGGAATTCGTTTCCTTGTTAATTTCCCCAAATTAATTCCTTTTAGGCTCTCATGTCTTGCCTTTTTGTCTATTTTCCCTGGGTTTTTTCTTTCTCCCGAATTTGTGGAGAGCAGAGACAAACAGTGGACCCTTCAAAAGTCCCGAAGGGCATGAAAAGATAGCCAAAGGAGATGAATTCCTTCGGACCTTCCAACTTTTTGTTCGAAGGAATTCGTCTCCTTTGGCTATCTTTTCATGCCCTTCAGGACTTTTGAAGGGTCCACTGTTTATGTCTCTGCCCTCTGCAAGGGCTTTTGTCTCTCCTCTGTGCCCTTTGTAACTTTTGAAGGGTCCTGTAACCGACCAAGTACCCTCCGCAAGGGCAAGGGTCCTTCGAAACTGGCTTTTCGAAAGAATTGAAGGGCACTTGGGCTTTTTGTAGGGCAGCCAGGCTTTTTGTAGGGCACCCGGGCTTTTTGTAAGTGTCCTTATTCCTTCGGACTTTTGTCTTGTCTTCTCAACTGTGCTCTTCCTCTTTTCTTTCGGACAAAAACCCAAAGAAAAAAGCCTTGAACGATTGCCACTTAGTCATTTTTTCGGACTTTTTGTCAGTCCTTTGAGATCTCTTTCTCTCGGACAAAATGTCCGAATAAATAGTCCTCTTATACTCGAAAATTCCTTGGGAAGACAAAATAAATGAACTTACAGCTTGAATATCTTGGCTGTATTTGCACGTTTGGCTGTAATCAAGCAAGCTCCTTGGAAACCTCTGCATGACTAAACTTCACCTGACTCTAGATGGTCACTTGGGTGGCTGTAAATGCTCATTTGAGGACCCCAAATGATTCACAAGACCAACTTGGCACCATAGCAAAGTTCCGAAGTGTAGGGGTGGCAATTTTGCCCTGTGGGGGCAAAAATGTCAACATTTTTGGTGATTTTGTTGGGAAGCATGCCTACTATGCTAGAGAACTAAGGCCATATAAATGCTATTTGAATTCCCAAATGGTTAACCTGATTTCTAACTGAAAATCTCTTCCTGGCCTTGGCTGAAGTAACCTTTCTCCCTCAAAATGGAAGGGAAAACATGAAAGCAAGAAAACTAAGAAGCAAATGTGCAAACAAGCACTTAACGAACAACACTGAAGCAAACTATTGTGCTTGAACAGCACTTGGAGGAAAGCAAAAACAACTATGTACATAGAGCTTTGCTTTTCAATAGCAATGTTTCAGATGTATCCCATTGACTGGGATTGGAAGCTCTTGGCCGTCCATCTTGGCAAGTTGGAAGGCGTTGTGGGATTTGCACTTGGAGATCGTGTATGGGCCACTCCAAAGGGAATCAAACTTTGTGTGCCTTCATGGTTTGGCTCGATCCTCATCCCACTTGAGGACCAAATCTTCTTCATTGAAGCTTCATGAGGAACCTCCTTTGTCAAATGTTCTCTTCACCTGTGCCTGATGACTTTCCATGGCTAGCATGGCTTGATTTCTTGTCTCTTCCAACTCTATAAGCTTTGCATACCTGATCTCCATAGGCTCATTCTCCAACAACTCAAGTTGATGCATTAGTTCCAAAGCTGGAAACTTGAGAGAAATAGGTAACCTTGCTTCCTTACCATAGACTAGCTTGTAGGGAGAGTTGGCTATCGACCTCTTGTAGGTGATCCTATCAGCCTATAGAGCTAACTTCAACTTGAAATGCCATGACCTATGATTGTCTTCAATAGTCCTTCGTATGATCTTTAAAATGTTTTTGTTTGTAGATTCAGCAAGGCCATTTCCTTGTGGATAATAGTTCGATGAAGTGCTGAGATAAACTCCATGTTGGACAGCCCATTGGCTAATCCTAGATCCCACAAAAGCCATTGCATTGTCAGAAACAATGATCGAAAGAACTCCAAACCTAGTAAGCAAACCTTCATAGAAATCAAGAATGTTAGTTTCGTTTGCTTCTTTCAATGCAATTGCTTCCATCCAACGTGTGAAGTAATCCGTAGCTGTTAGAATCCACTTATGCCCTGAACTCGAAGGAGGATTAATGAGACCAATAAAGTCCAATCTCCACTGGACAAAATACTGATCCACTGCAATTGGTTGAAGGGGTAGGACTGCAAGTTTAACTTTTCCTACAAACATAGCGCATTGTTTGCACTTCCTAACCCATGTATGGCAATTGCCAAATATAGTAGGCCAATAGTACCCACCTCATGATTTTAAGTGTTGTAGTTCTTGCGGAAAAGTGTCCTCCAAGTCCATGGAATTACTCAATTAATCTTTGAGTTTGGCTTGGTTTCACACACCTTAGTAACATTCCATTAATATCTTTTTTGAACAAAGAACCGTCAATGAGCAAGAATGGAATTGATTGCAATCTAAAATACCTTTTTTTTAAGCATTTAGGTGAAAAGGGTAAAAACCATTTTGCAAATAGCTTACCAAATCATGAAACCAGCTGGAAGGTGAGGTGTAAACAACAACAATCTCTTCATCATTTAACACTAAAACAACTTCATTAGTTTCTTGCAAGTCTTGAGCTAGATGCTCACAAAGTCCTTTGCCTCTAACCAGCGTTATAACTTTAATTTCTACATCATATTCCATTACCTTGGTTATCCAACCAACCCTCTTCTCATTTATGTCTTTGTTCAGAAAAAATTCTTTGATGCTTGGATGAGCAACCATTAGATGTATTTTATTATTAGACAACAAATGCTTAAATTTCTTCAGAGATCTTATAACTGAAAGGACATATTTTTCAACAAAAGAATACCTTGTCTCATACTCCAAGCCTTCGTTGTAGAAAGCTATTGGTTGTTCCAAATCTTCATGATTCTGCTGCTTAAGAATGCCTAAAATGGTGTCCACATTAGCATATGTATACAAAATGAAATCTTTCGTAAAATATGGATTTATAAGTGTAGGAGCACTTGCTATGGCTTTTTTAACATCTTCAAACCTTGTTACTCCCTCCTTGGACCAGCTAAAGATCTGATTTTTCTTTAACATGGCTGTAAGTGGTTTAGCTACAGTAATGAAATCTGAAATGTATCTCCTTATAAAATTGATTTTTTCAAAGAAATTTTGCAAAGCCTTTTTGCTTTTAGGCAAGGAGAGTGCAAGAATGGATTGAATCCTTTCAGAATCTATGTTTAAATCGTGCTTTGAAACATGTCAAAGAAGCTTACTTTCATGAACTGAAAACACACACTTTTTGGGATTTAGAGATATCTCAAATTGCCTACACCTTTCAAAAACTTGCTTAAGATGAACCATGTGATCTTCTGCATCTTTTGAAAACACTGTTATATCATCCAAGTAAACAAGCACAAACCTGTTAAAAAGGCTTTGGAAGGCCATATCCATGGCTCTCTGAAAGGTTGCTCTAGCATTAGACAAACCAAATGGCATCTTTCTGTATGCAAATGTCCCCCACTTAGTCGTGAAGGCTGTCTTAAATTGGTCCTTTTTTTTTACCAAAATCTGATTGTAACCACTATATCCATCCAACAAAGAAAACCTCTCTGAACCTACAACGAGTTGTAAAATTTGTTCCATTGATGGCAATGGATAGTGGTCTTTAAGTGAAGCCCTGTTTAAATCACAAAAATCAACACACAAACGAATCTCACCATTCTTTTTCTGTACTGGAACGAGGTTCGCCACCCAAATTGAGTGCTTGATTGGAAATATAATAGCTGATTCTATGAGCTTGTGAAGCTCAACTTTCATCAAAGGCTTAAGCTTTGGATTGATTGGCCTTTGTCTTTGTCTCACTAGTTTAGTTTCGTCTTCTAACTCAATTGTGTGTTGAGCCAAACTTGGATCAAAACCTTTGAGATCACTATACTGTCATGCGAATATATCAACAAAACTTGTGCATAAATCAATGAAAGCTTTCTTTTGTGGAGTGCATACCTTGCCCAATTTCAAAATTTTACTAGCTGCAATTTCTACATTGGCATAGTGCTCTCCTTTGTCGACAAGGATGGTTTCTCTTTCCTTAGCTCATCATCTTCACTGAAAATAATTTCAAGGGTAACCAATCCCTTGGGTAGCTTATTAGTTTTCAGTTGTACAATCTGATCACCATACTGCTGTAAGTGTTTCGACCGATTTCTTAAAGAAAACTCAGCGTGTTCCTGCAAAATCTCACAATTTGATTGTCATTTTCAAATCCCTGCCAATTTTCTTGGTTATCCGGAATAAAAGGCCTTACAACTACCTTTATGTGACTGAAAAATGTCATTTTTTACATTAGCTGGAATATCAAATTGTGCCCCAACAACAGCCAACCTATCAGCATGTTTATTCCTATCTCATGGTATTGCCTGAATATTAAAAGCCTGAAAATCTTCAAGTAAATCCCAAACTCTGTCTGTAAGATTTAAGCAACGGATTCTTGCATATATTCAAACCCCTTACCTGGTGGACTACAAGTTCACTATCTCCAAACACTTACAAACAATTTACTTTCATCTTCCTAGCCCATTGCAAAACCATGAACTAATGCTTCATATTCAGCAACGTTGTTTGAACAGCCAAACTAAAATTTAACATAAGAGAAATACTTTAGTTTTGTAGGAGAAATTAACATCATTCCAGCTCCGGTTCCATGCTTATTTCTTGATCCATCAAAGTATAATTGCCACAGGCCTTCATTAGATTCGTCCTCTTTGACCATCACTGGAATTGGTGCATCGTTCTCATGAAGACAATACACACCAAGACCTTCCTCTTCAATCAGCTTGTAGGAATCATGCTCATGCAAGGTGGAAGCCCACTCATTAAGAAACAAATCTGGTACTCCATCCAAAGGCGAGTCCTTTTCTATATCACTAGTTTGTAATATTTCATCTAAGATAATACAATTTGCATTGACAACACTAGGCGTATAAGGCTCCATATGAAAACGTGCAATAGGCTCTGAATGAATTGTTACCTTTGTATCATACCTGGTTTTGAACAACAAATAGGTCCAATCAACTGATAAATACCTCCCAATCTTTGAGGTGAAGTCCCTTGAAAGGCACAGCGAAATAAGGAGGCAAGTCCACCACTACAACATCCTGTTGAATAGTAACGTTAGGACAGACATGTAATGTCAATTTCAAATCTTTGATAATGCCTACCGTTTTTGCTAGTGAACCATCCAACTGCAATACCTCTTTAGTATTTGGTTCATAAACAAGGCTGAGCTTGTCTACAATCTGTTTGGGCATCACTGTACCGCTAGCTCCACTATCCACCATACAATTATGAACCAAAGTATCACCCATTATCAAAGAAAGATAAAAATGGGGAGTTTTCTTTGTTTTTACCTCAATTTTGTCCACTTTTGATATTTTATCTCTTTGCTACCCCTGTTGCTTAGTTGGCTGATCCAAATTTGTTAAGACAACACCTTCTTTCTCAACTAGTTTTGGACACAATTCAAGAGCTGAAAGTTCTTGAATAAGTTTATCATTTTGCCCTAGAATTGAAAGAGAATCCCACATGTTAATGTTAATGTTAGACTTCTTCATTTGATCTACAATATTGAACTGAGATGCACTAACTTTTGATTGCGCTTTCTGTAGTGCTTGATGCTCACGAATTAGAGATATTTGTTGCACTTTACTAACTTTTATATTTTGATTTTTTTGCGCTGTGGGAGCAGCACGCTGCTCTTAAGTACTTTGAGCAACAATACTAGGAGCACTTGAAGTATTTGCTACCGCTTAGGCTTCCTCAACAGCTCTTTTTTTAATTCTCTGATAGGTTATAGCTGCAACTTGACCATTTGAATCGTTAGTTTTAATATCTTAAGTAATAACGACATGATCATCTACCTGCCAATTTACATTAATAGCATCAGGGTGCCTTTGAGTCACTCCTTGTGATGTCAAACCTGTTTCTTGATATTGACCTCCTTGAAAAGAGAACTCTTCTTGTGTCATCTGTGGCATGGTGATGTTTAGTTATACCAAGGCCTGGTTTTGAGCATCATTGAGATTTGAGGGCTGCGAACCTGAATGCTGCACCAAATTATTTTGAGTTGGGGTTGGCACAATGGCTTTTGAAATGGAAGGAGCATTCGGATCAAGAGCAACATATGGCTTCGCTAGAGTTATGGCTCCTTGTGCTTTGATAAAATGGTCTACTTTCTCTGAAACCCTGATAAGGAGACCTTTGATTTTTGAAGGGTTGATAGTGATTCTGATTTTGCTATTGATAGGGCCTATTTGACTGAAATTGTTGTCTTTTACGCTGTACTATTTCATTTCCAAAAGATTGTAGCAAACTTTTGAACTCTCCTATCTCACTAGATTGACTAGTAGGGGCTGCAATAAGAACTTGAGGTGCTGGAATTGGAGGTAAGGATGAAATTTGAGGAACTTGAGGAGCTGATACAGAACTTATTTCTGAAAACATGGGCATTGGAGGTCTTGGAGAAAGCTTACCTGCTTGTATCAAACTATTTTCTACCCTTATTACAACTTCATAAGCATTTGGCAAAGTAGTACCACCCATTGACTGTATCATCACACTAATGTCAAAATTAAGAGCTTTCAAAAAATACAAAAATACATATTCAGGGGATGGCCTTATCAGAACCGATACCCTGGTCCATGTCTTCTAGAATATGAGATTAAAATCAGACATGAACTCATGAGGAGCTCTTTGTATGGTAGTTAATTGCTCAACTAAAGATAAGTGATTAGATTTGTCTTCAAACTTCTTGACTAAGGCTGCACCCAATTCATCCCAAGTGGAAACAGATCTAAGTGAGAGGGTTCTATACCATTGTAATGTTTTTCCTTTGAAAGAAGCAGCTAGCAATCTAATAGCAACATTATCCTCAACAACATTATGAACTGAACAAAGATTAGCCATATCTTGGATATGCTCAATAGGGGTTGTTTGATTTGCTCCTGAAAAGAATGGAATACTTTTGAGGGCAGATATAGGAATGTCATCTAACTGTGCTAGATTCAGTGGACTTCCCCTATTGAATGGAGCAAACACTTGATTTCTAACGGCCATCTGGATGGTGGGGATTGCAGTGTTTAGAACGATAGGATGAGGGGGAGGTAAATATTCCCTTTGAGGATATGGATTTGCCCTCCTAGACCTTGCTCTTTTATAAGTTACAAATTCAAAAGGAATACCTTTACTCGCTGATCTTGTGGTAACCTTTGGCATGAACGGATTGCCTGAATGATGCTATGAACTCTGCAACTGGATGTAGATGAATATCCTCCGTTGCTGCCAAAACTCTATGCAAAGAACTTTTTCCGTGGTTCCTCCGGGCATGCCAAAAACTGTTATCAACCTGGAGTTGCACCCTAAATCGAAGACATGCTGAAATGGCCAATCCTCTCTTCGATTGAAACAATGGGATCTTCTCACGAGAGTGGGTGCCTCAATGGTGAAAAGAACCTCTAGAGAATGCCGGTTCCTGTAAGATGTATCAATGGATCTCTACTCTGTGCTGCGAATCTACCATGGAAAAGGGAGAAAGAAACTTGAAAGGGAAATCCTACCTAATGATGATACACCAAAATGTTGATCCACTCTACTTGGAACCTTGAACATTGAATCAAACAAGGGAAAAAGAAGACCTTTGATTTCAATTGATCACTATGCATAAATATTTCATGAGAAGGATCGATCCAATGACCAAAACATGAGGGAAAACGATGGAGAGAGGTCTGAAACAAGACACTTTGCAGCCACCTAACATCCACTTACAGCTTCAACAAAAGACATATAGAACACTGAACATGACCTGCATAATATGATGAGCTAGCAACTAAATACGAATCAGAATTTGGGAAGGGAGAGAAATCTACCACATATACAAATTGTTGAATGAATGTACACTATTCCAGCAATTGAAATTTGAAAGTACAATCATTCTATTAATTGAAGAGGTTACACAACTCACCAATGGCAGAGTCTGGTCTTACCAAGAGAAGGATACAATTCAAAATTGAAAAGCCAACTTATATAGAAAAGTATACAATAGCCAAGAGATTGGCGTTGAAAATAGAAGAGGTCAACTCAGTCCAACTTGTGTTATTTCAGCTTTCAAATAAAATATATTTTTGTCTTATGCCTTGCATGAAAGTTCTTTGGCATTGAAAATGGATGGTGGGCCCAAGTTGAATGATGCTACGCCAATCTGCAACTATAGAACTCCTCTTGAGCTGCTGGAACGTTTAAAAGCTTTCCTTTGCATGAAATCAACGCAAATGCCAAATTAAGAATTACGTTTGAACCGCCGGAACGTTTCGAGTTTTCGAGATAAGCAAGAGTGCATGCATAGAATTTCTTGTTGTTTGAAACGTTCAATGCTTTGTCTGTTCATCATGCAAGACAGCTCTATTTTCAGAACTGAAGCGTGCTTGTTTTCTTAAACGCATTTACTTCGTTGGAGTCACTTCACGTTAGTTTGTGCATGATCTTTGTTTATCCTATCTCTGTCTTTATTCTGCGTTTGTATTATTCGTTGTTCATGCTTATGTCCATGTTCAGTTCTAATTTAATCTTTGCTCATGCATCTATTTCTGCGTTTGTCTTTCTTCTTGTTTAGTTCTGGCTCAATCCTGTTTGTGCTTATATCTCTGATCATGCTATTTATCATGCTCAATTCACTTTGTGTTTTCTCTGGCTTTTCCCGTGTTCTGCTTTAATTCGGGATTTAGGCTTTATTCTATCTTTTCTCTTTCTTTGGCCTTTGCTTCTTGTTCAGTGCTTTTGCAGACAAATTGTCCGCGGGAATTGTCTCTCTTTCATTTCCTTCGGACAAATTGTCCGAAGGAATTGTTTTTTTCTTTTGTTTGGTCCTTTGTAATTGTTTCAGGATTTACTTTCTGTCCATTTCTTTCGGACAAAAAGTCCGAAGAAATTCTGTATGATCCTTTCTTTCGGAGCTTTTCCTTGAACCATTCCTGTTCATTTCGTGTGACTTTTGTCAACTTTACTTATTACTTTAGACAAAAAGTCCGAAGGAATTCGTTTCCTTGTTAATTTCCCCGAATTAATTCCTTTTAGGTTCTTATGTCTTGCCTTTGTCTTGTCTATTTTCCCCGTGTTTTTTCTTTCTCCCGAATTTCTTCAGACTTTTTGTCCGAAGGAATTTCTTCGGACAAAAAGTCCAAAGGAATTCGTCTCCTTTGGCTATCTTTTAATGCCCTTTGGGACTTTTAAAGGGTCCACTGTTTATGTCTCTGCCCTCGGCAAGGGCTTTTGTCTCTCCTCTGTGCCCTTCGGAATTTTTGAAGGGTCCTATCACCAACCAAGTGCCCTCCGCAAGGGCAGGTGTCCTTCGAAACTAGCTTTTCAGAATAATTGAAGGGCACCCGGGCTTTTTGTAAGTCACTCAGGCTTTTTGGAAAACACTCGGGGTTTTTGTAAGTGTCCTTATTCCTTCAGAGTCTTCTCAACTATGCTCTTCCTCTTTTCTTTCGGACAAAAACTCAAAGAAAAAAGCCTTGAACAACTGCCACTTATTCATTTTTTCGGACTTTTTGTCAGTCCTTTGAGAGCTCTCTCTCGGACAAAATGTCCAAAGAAATAGTCCTCTTATACCTGAAAATTCCTTGGGAAGACAAAACAAATGAACTTACAGCTTGAATATCTTGGCTGTATTTGCACGTTTGGCTGTAATCAAGCAAGCTCCTTGGAAACCTCTGCATGACTAAACTTCACGTGGCTGTAGATGGCCACTTGGGTGGCTGTGAATGCCCATTTAAGGACCCCAAAATTGATTCACAAGACCAACTTGGCACCATAGCAGAGTTCCGAAGTGTAGGGGTGACAATTTTGCCCTGTCAGGGCAAAAATGTCAACATTTACCCAAGAAAATCTCAAATTATTTTTACACCTTTCAGTACCTTGATCAAAGGAATTTGCCGATTTTTGGAGATGCTATTATTCTTAGACATAGATCACAGGGGACCCATAGAGCTGTCACATTGACTACTTTCTGATTTTGTCCCACTACAAAGATTGGAGGTAAGTGCCCATTGGATACAAACAAGTCACAACAAGAGAGAGAGAGAGAGAGAGAAAGAGAGAGAGAGAATGTTCCTCTTTTTCTATTACTACCAAAGCATCTCAACCCCCTCAATCTCATTCCAAGCAGAATGGATCTATTTAGGGCCTTCCCCTTGTCCATAGCCCAATTCATGAAGCTAGACATGCATTACTAGTTTTTCTCTGCTGCCATAGATTTATTGGCCTTTGATGTTAGGAGAGCCTCTAGGGGAGGTACTCATCTTCCTCACACAACAAGAATTTCACAAATTTGTCACCAAGATACCAAAATTTTTGGTGGCCATATCTATTTCTCGTAATATAAGAGTATAATACCAATTTGCATTCTCATGAAATTAAACATTAATACTTGAGCGTTTAATTCCAACATGATAAAAAGTCAATGTTATATTATATATGTTAGTTTGAAACTAATGCAAAATCATTTTTATTATAATATGTTAATGCCTAATTCCATGATGATACAAAATTGCTGTTATATTATAGTATATGTTAGTGTTTAATTCTAGGTTGACACAAAACTTGTGTTATATTATATAAATAGATATGACCACTATATATTTTAGTGTCCTCTTAAGAAAATTGTTAAATTAGAAACATGTAAAATTTGTAAATATTTAAAACTAAAATGAAATCAAATTGAGAGAAGAATGATGAGAAGATAGTGAAAGTTGATTTGAACAACTCCAAAGAATTTTACCAAATAAATTTATCCACTTTAATAAGTCCTTCAAACCAATTTATTGTAATGAACGTTAAAAAATAACCATCATCGCCATATATAATTTATATTTTGTTTACATAAATATATGCTATATAAATTATAAAGTAAAATCAATTAAACCCAATGTTGTAGGGAGATGCATTCCCCACCACCTAATTCATGTCTCTAGTGTGGGTACACATATTTGGTATGGGTCCGCGTCTCCGGTATGGGAGACTAGTGCGGAGATGTTTCCCATACGCGGAGACATCTGTTGGAGATGTTTACCGTTTCCCTCGAGTTTCATGTTTAAAATCACATTGTTTCCATTGCAAACTCTAATCACAGTTTTTCCCAAACCCTAAACGCGTAATTTTTTTGTATAAAAAGCACTGCGAACAACTCATTTTTTTTTGTATAAAAAGCACTGCGAACAACTCATTTTACTATCAATGCAATCGGATTTGAAGATTCTCGCCCAATTTGTTGTAGCACTCGTCGGATTCGCAGTTCCACACCAAATATTCAGTTGCAATCATCGTAAATTTTGTCGCAATCGTCGGATCAGTGTTATTAGTTGGAATCAAAGTCAAATTTGCTACAGACCGGAAATCAGGGATTTATTATTGTTCAAACGTAGTAATCTAGGATTAGGATTTTGTTTTAATGTTTTACTGCCAACGGCCCTACAGTTTGTGGTTTGCAGTTTTAGAAATATGGAAATGCCCTGCATTGGCATCAAAGAGTTGTGGCACTTGGACAACATTGCAAAGGCATTGCCCTTTAAATTAAAATTTAGATAGTTAGTAGTTACAAGTTTAAAAATTATAACTTTATAATTTAATTTGTTAACTTTTTTGTTAGGTTTTTAATATTTTAATTTTCTATTTTCTTTAATAATAATTTTATAATTTATGTAATATTAATTTTATTTTTAATGTAAGGTTTTAAAGTTTAACATTTGTTATTTAATTTTAGTTTAAGTTTTTAATTTTTGACATTTGCATTTAAATTTATTTTATTTTAAGTTTTCCTTTACAAATTTTTAATTATAATTTATACTTGTAAAATTAAAATTTAAGATGTAACACTTATTTTTATTTATTTTAAAATAAAATTGTCAAAATATCACGAGCAAGGAAAGAAGTGATATATCTACTTTGGATGTATTGTGATTGCATTCGTAAGGGGAGTGGTGGAACAACGAAGATCACCTATAAATTATGAAGACCTTTCAGGGCACTTACACGAGGGTGAAGACTCATTTTTTGCATATACCAAGAAAAGGGGTTTGATCCTTGCCGAATTGAAGGAGCGCAATATGAAGCTATGAGGGAACAAGAAAGCGCTTAAGGCAAAGTAACACCTTTAAGCTCTCACACTTTAACCACATTGAAATCAAAATCATCCTATAAAGCAACAAGGACAAAATCAGAGCTAGATTTGTTTTTTGGACATGCAGCAAAGTGTGTGGGGTCTTCTCATAAGACACCACACATTAGCACTTCGAACACCATTGGAAACATGTTCGGCATGCATGGTTGAGATGTAGTTGATGTAACAATTATCATGAGGAGATGGTTTTTGTGATTAATAATGGTTTGGCGGGGATAAACCCTCTTGATGGGAGACACTTTAAAATGAATCTTATTGACAAAGAGCAAACAAGGATATAGCAACAAACCACGACAATCAAAAGAGTGTCCTAAAAAAGGATGCAACATTGGGATGGATAGTTGGACAAATCACGACCCATGTTGTAGCTACAAATAAATACGATGCAAGAGAATATTTTTCTGAAATGTATTCAGACTCTGAAAATAATATAGAAAAAATTCATGCACCACTGGAATCACATGAGAATGAGGAGAAATTAGAATCTTGCATGGATCTTGTCAAGCAAGATACCCTAAGGACCAATTTACCAATTTATTAAGTCATAATGGCAGTTTTGAAATAAAAGAAGTTTTGTTAAATAATATTGAAGAATAAAAATTACAAGTTTTGATAGGTTTTGATGATCAAATTTTAAATCTAGAGGACCACCATGAATGCATGCAAGAAGATCCATTCTTAACAAAAAAATACGGATAACAAAGCATTGGTATTTGTTGATGCCCCAGTTCAAAATATCCTAAGTACTGAATTTCATGGAAAATAGTCTCATGCATAGTTCGCATAACCGTAACTGGGGAGTACTCCCCAGGCAAGATTTTGGGTAACCGGTGGTTATTCCCTGTGCATAGATTACTAGACTTTCTCAGTCTCCCTTAGTTTTCCAGAGAGTAGGGAAGAGAACAATATATATTCTTGTAATTTGTACTAGTAGATTCTTGTATAAGTATCATTGTATCAGTGTTAATCTATGCACAGGTAATGGGGTGGCGTCGACTTGTGGCACTTTGCGAGAGATGTTCTCATACTATTCTATCATACCTACATCCCTTCATGCAGCTTTCATTCCTCCTACAATGTCTCCTTGAAATTTTGAAAACCAAAAATATGGCTAAGTCTGAAACCCTGAAATCTGACTACGTCTAAAATATTATAGGATCCTCCAAAACCTAGAATTTGCATTATAGCTCCTAGAGGTCCAAAACCACTCTTAAACATCATGAAAGTATATAAATAAAATATAACTTAAATTATAACTATACGTCCATATCTAAATGTAAACTTATACTTAAATGTTTATTTTATTTATATATTCTCTGGGTATCTAAATGTAACTGACGAGTACTTTACTCGCAATTACTCATTAGTAACCGGCGAGTACTTTACTCGCAATTACTCACCAGTAACCAGTGAGTACTTGCTGGTTTAAAAAAATTGCGGTTTTTCAAATTTGGCAGTTTTGAGTGGTAGTTATTTCCCTGGTGGTTTATCTGGGGAGTAACCGATCAACCAACGGTTACTTGCCAGTTATGCCATCTATGGTCTCATGTGTATGCTTGCCTAGATTTTGAGGTAAATATACCAAAAGCCTATGAACGTTATGATTTTATAACTAGGGAAAATCACCATGTTCAACAAAAACATATTAATGATTTTGAATTTGAAGTAAAGAAACTAGTTGAGTCATTGAGAGAGTACAAGGATGTTCTAGCAACATTGAGAACCATGGATGGGAAAAGCTTTCTTTTATCAGGGAATGGGAAATATTAAAATCATTGTTTCCTAACACATTCACCCACCTACACTGGCGAGGAATTGGTAGTTTTTAGTTAGATTAATAAGCATAGCTTGCTTTGATTAGATTAGTTGTTTTATTTTAGTTTATTTAGTTTAGTTCAATTTTCATAGATTTTTTTTTTGCTTTCAATAAGTGGGTTCCCCACATGCGGTCTAGGAAGGATTCAATCATTTTCCATTATTTCTTTGCTTTCAATAAGAGGGTTCTCCACATGTGGTCTAGGAAGGATTCAATCATTTTATGTGCCCTATTCTAAATAATGATCAATAGTAAAAAAAAACACACTGGGGAATATTTTCTTATGGCCAATTTTAAAGTTGAATTAATGTTAAATTTTATGCATCAAAGAGAGTCATGAATGCACTATTTCCCATTAAATACTATTGTGAGAATTGAGAAGTGATGATCAGTAGGGGGAAAATTAACTTAAACACAATATGTTGATCGCTTACTTTTACCTAGCTATAGTGACTTCCAAACTCCCCAGTAAAAAAATAAAATAAAATAATGCATAATGCAAAAGAAATTTTGTATGCAGAGGTGATTCAGGTAAACCTCCACCAAAGTATGGATGCTTGATGGCAGTGAAGCAAGGCCTAGAGTGGGACCAAAGGTAACTATTGAGGCTATAGATTCTTAGTTGGTGGTAGAGCAATACCTGGTCTTCCTCAAAAAATAATTCTTATGATAAAATAACAAAAAGCTAAGCTCAAAAGCTAAATTTGAGCTACTTATTCTCTTACTAAATCAGAGGTTCTCATAATAAGAAAGATGAATTAAACAAACACATGTGACTCTAGATGACGCATGAAATTTAATATGATTATATGGTGGAATTAAAACTTTCTTTTTCAATTTTCTAGTTTCAATATATTTTCCCTTACATTATTGATTAATTATGCTTATGCAATGAACCCAGAGATTCTAGATTGGAAACACTCATAAGTATTTCCTAGGTAATTGCCATCTGTTGTTGTCAAAATGCATTAGTTTTTAAAAAACGGTTATTGTCCCAACATGCCCTAATTATTTCAAAAACTTGGGTCCCCCAATTTTGATCCCACCAAAATCATGAGGACTTTGTGTAGAATTTGAAATATAAAACCCAATTATAACCCCCATGTTTTTAGACTAATTTCTAAGAATTCGAGTTTTATTTCGCAGAGCCCCCATGTCCATATTCAAATAAATGAAAAGGTGGGTTTATCGCAAGTGAAGTCAAATAGGTCTCGGACATCATATTTAATTCATATAGTCTTGGGTTTTGTTCTATTTAACGGGTTTGATTGATTTAAATTTTAAGGTTTCTTTTGTCCTTATCCCCATCAATTATTTCCCGGCACTCAAATGATATCAAATGATCAATGCATCACGGGGTGATGTCCCCTTTGCTCTCTGTGAAATGGCGGGAAGCCAGGTGGAAACCTCCCATCTCATCCTTCCCCTAGGCTAATCCTTAGTGACTATGATGAGTCCCTAGAGTTTTATCAGAGGGATGAATGATAACCACGTCTTCATCCCGTGAACCTGAACCCTGAGGCGACTTTGTTTCCTCTCCAAAATTGAAATTTAAGATATTCAAATAATTTTCGGGATTCCTCAAGGGGTTTGGATCTATTTAAATATAACGGAGACCTGGGAGGCTTCCACATATCAACATTTGGTTGCAGCCATCTCTAAGTTTGTTATTGTTTTTTTTTCCATAGTAAAAAAATAAAATCTGATTTGATTTATTTATTTCAGGGTACTAAACAGAAAATGGCACGAAGGCAATGGTCTCAAAAAGATTAATTAAATACAAATGGTATGTGAAATATTAGTTTCTCTGAGAAAGCCAAAGGGAAGCAGAAGGAGAAGAGCAGAAATATTGTCAAAGAAGATGTAAAAATGATCAGAAAATAAAATTGCTCAAGACGGAAATCTGAGAGAGCTTTTTGTTCATCTATGTTGATAATAAACCTCTCACTTTTTGTACAGCCACAAACATTGGAGAGATATGTGCGTTTGAAGGCTACTAAAATATCATTTTACACAAGATGTTTATCGCTCAAAGGGCTGAAATTAGTGTGCATAAAAAATTCATATCGACACCATTATTCAAAGCTGAGGATGCGACCAAATACGACTACTACTTGCTATTTTCTTGGGATCATGGTGAAACTGGCAAAGACTTAGCAAGAGGCAATTGATTGACATCAGTTAAGAGGTTGAGGTATATCCAGAGAGAAAAACACAGGTGGCAGCAAAGAACAGGATTTGAAAAAACCAAATTGCAATCGGTTTCTATTTTATTGTTGAGAATATTTAGGGGCATCTTTCTCTGGAAAATAATTACCATTGTTTTAGTTAAATCAGTTATCGGATAGTGGATCTCTTCTTCTGTATCAAGACTTTTTAGATTAGTAGCTGAGGGCTTTCCTTTTTTTCGCAAGAAATACAAAGATTTTAGAAGATATTTTCATTTGTCTAAGATTTTTGGTGACTTGAAAGGAATTATAATGGAAGCGTGGATGTATTTATGCATTATTTCAAACTGGTATTTATTTAATCTGATTTATGACGTTTAGTAATGTACCATGAATATTTAATCTGAGCATTTGATAGTTTGGATGTATGTGACTGAATTCTGGATATTGGAGAATTAGTTTCAATTGTTTTCTTCATTTGAACCTTTGTTATTTGGGGAATAAACTCTCTGAAACTAAATTCGGATTTGTGGAGTTTATTAATTATTTGGTCTGCTGCTACTTTATTGTGTAGATTTTTATATTCAAAGATTGCAGCATCTATTGTTGATTTGAGCCTCTGCTATTTTGGCTTTAGATTGGTTTAGATAATTTAAAGATTATATTGATTTTAATCAAAATATTTTCATTAATCTAAGAAAACCCTATCAAGTTGTTCCTTGAGGAAAAAATAGCCAAGTTTTACTTGTTCATTTCATGTTTATTTTCAATTGAAACTTTGTGAATAAAATAGATTAGAATACAGATTCGTAGTCCAACTTAGGATAAATAAAAGGGATTACTAATTGAAGGACCCTGTCGAAGGCCTTGATAACCCATACATTGGTTTTCCCCTAAGTCAAGCCTAAAACGGGAGAGTTTTCATAACCCCTCACTGTTGTCGTCCCAAAACACTGCACAACAAGTTATTTTGTGGAATAGAACCTCTGGATCATGGCAGACTATAACCGATTGACCAAATTGTTTTTAAGAGCATCTGCTTAGTGTCTTTTAATTGACCATGGCACTTCTAATAATTTGGGTTTCTTATCTTGTTTGTCTTTGGAAAAGGGTCATGTGGATAAGATGGCATTGGGAAAAGCATGAAGCTTCTTGAAGAAGATAATGAGAATTGGAATTGGGAATTAACCAAGGTTAAGTTTAGGAAACCTTGAGAGGTTAGGGTTAGCATGGAAAAGGTTTCATTTGTTTTGTTTTAGCAATCATTTGGCAATATGTGTAATGTCCCCTTCTCAAACCTGATCTTCACAGTGACCGTTGGCCTTGTTCTGGAAACCCAAAGGCTAGTCGGAAGGTGCAAATTAGGGTTTCCTAGTTTTTAGGATGTCCTTGCTCGGAGTTTTGATGGCGGATTCTTTCTGGGTTTTCCGAGAGCTTCGCAGGGGTATGTTTGTCTCGGCTTTTTGAGCATTTCCAGGAATTTACTATTTTTAGTAAATTCTATTTTTGGCAGCTAACAGGTTTGTCTCAGGCAGTTGACTTTCCCTTTCAGTTGACTCATTCAGTTTCGGGCTTCAGAATGCGGTCTTGGAGAAATAAGTTTATTTCACTTAAAAATAACATTATATTTTAATGTTATGACCTTGGCCTAGTCGAATAACTTAATGTTATTTTAAAAGGTGGACTTGAAGGGGGGGCCGCCATCATTGCTTGGAAAAGGGCGCCACTTTTGGAGTTAGGGCTTCAAGGGAGGCCAACTGAAGCCTATAAAAGAAAGCATTGAGTTCTCATTTCATCATCTTTGTCTACAGGAATATTATGCTGCCAGATTGGCTTTGGGATCGCTTCGAGGAATGAAGGCCTCCTAGCTCGGGCATTGCTTCTTGCTTGCAATACAGCGACTAGTGGTGATTTAGTCTAGTTTGTGAGTTTGCTTTGAGTTGTGTGCATTGTAATCATCTTGTCGCTGTCTAGATTAGATTATAGCATATTAGTTAATTTCTGGAAATTGCATTTTAAGCTACAGCAGATCCGTGTTTTCATTGGTAAATCAGAAAACAAAAATAATCTCGTTCTGGGTATTGTGTCATTGCATCTTATTGGTAAGGGCGCCCCTTCATGAATATTTGCAGATTTTAATACGAAGCTTATGATTTTTTAATGCAAATCCGTCATTCCTTGAACGCTGTACTTTCTAGAGTGCATTGGGATTCGTGTCAATAATTAATAACCATTTTTATATGCCATTTCTTATTACTAAGTTAGGCGCCATCATTTTGAGGGTCTATTGCATCAGATTTGAGATCATTTGGGTGAGAAATGTGAGAGTTATGAACTTTTGAGTGGTTTCTTACACTGCTGTTTATTCATGAAAAGTGCAGATTTGTAACAAAAATCAGGTATTAGTATCTTGATCTTTGAGGCTGTTTCTTGTCAGTTTGGACGCCATCTTGATAATAGTGCTTTGCATTCAATACCACGTCATTTGTGTATTCAAGGAAATAGTTCTAAGCTGATCAAAAAATCTGTATACAGCTGGTTATATGATGAAAGATGCAGGTCAGTAATATCAGTTCGTAGAAATCTGCAACTTCATTCTTGGTTGAGTGTTGAGAGCATCTCAAAGACTTTGCGGTGGCTTCATTGGGAATGTCCCCAGTCGAAAGGAGGTTGGATATATTTAGTGATCTTTCATTTTAAGCTATACTTCTCAGCAAAGGAATACACTAATATTGTACATCTCTATTTATATTCTGCTTTGTATTGTTAGCAAGAATTCATCTCTTAAATTATAAGCTGGCAGTAGTACTGACAGCCATTCAGATTCTTGCTTTATCAGATTGTAATAGACTCCTTACTTTCAGCAGTTGTTATTGTTTTAATTGACCTCCGCCCTATGGTAGCTACTTACCCATTCTGGGTTAGCAAGCACATTCTGGGTGTTGAGCTCCGCCCTATGGTAGCTATTTTCCCTCTTGGGGTTAGCAAGCACATGCTGGGTGTGGAGTAGTTTCATCTTTCAGCATTTCCCTTTCAAGCATTGTTATTATAATCACTCCGTCATATGGTCGCCCCTCACTCCGCATTAGATTGGGTAGCACATACTTGACGTCGAGTTCCTTTTAGTTTCATCTTTCAGCATTTCCCTTTCAAGCATTGTTATTGTAATCACTCCGTCATATGGTCGCCCCTCACTCCGCATTGGATTGGGTAGCACATACTTGACGTCGAGTTCCTTTTCCGGTTTTTATATAGCAGATCCTCTGACCAATGCTCGCCATCATCGGCGCCATTCTGGTTAGAGTTACAGCATACGCAGTTTGTTTTAGATCCTCTGACCAATGCTCACCATCATCGGCGCCATTCTGGTTAGAGTTGTTTCAGTACGTTTGGATTTATCTTCTAACCTTAACGGGTACTTGCTTGCAATGTTGAAATCTGTTAATTAAAAATTAAAAAAATTGGCTCGGGATATTCCAATATGGCCGGCTGCCATGGTGAAGTCCTATCAAATTTTGAACTTGAGGTTCTTGTAGTTTTACACAGTCATGCAAGCCATCATTTTGTTGAGATTTTCCCTTAGCGTAGTCTTTTCTTGCTTGATATTTTTGCATGAAAAAAAGAGGAGAAGAATTGGGGTTTGGTATTTTACACTTTAGACGACCACCATTTTGGTGGAGGACCATAATACATAATGATGTTGCTATCTAGAGACCAATTAGCCAACCCATCTGCCACTATATTTACGTCTTTTGGATTCTTTCCGCCTCCCTTAAAATATGCAAGTTACTACCCCTTTCCATTGAGGGATTGGTTAGAAGGTTTGTGATCAGTAGAAAATCTAAGTTCCCTTGAATCCTTCTCCAACCTACTTTCAATGCTTCTTGAAGACCTTTAACCACAGCCTTAACTTCAGCCAAATTATTAGTAGCAATTCCCAACTTTTCTGAAAAGAAGAATGTTGGAGGCATAGCCACTGAGAGGGGGCGGGGGGTGCCGGAAGGAAGGAAGGCGCGAATCAGTGAGCTCTTAAAACCTTTTTTTAATTCTTTAGTTCGTTAGTCAAGCATCAATACAAAATCCATAGAGCAATCAAACCACAACAAAAAACATAAAGACATAACACATGATATAGGTGGGAAACCCTTGAAGGGAAGAAAACCCACAGTGATCACTGCATGGAATACTTGTCCTGAATTAGATATGCAATGAGTCAACAAGATTGTTGAGCACCGACTCAGCTTGAGGCACCAACCCCAAATAGTTAAGCACCAACTTGAAAAAAAGACTCAGCATGCACCCACTTGCTAAGAAGCACCAACTCCCTGATTTGTAGATACCAATCTACAAGAGGCTTCAACCCCCTTTGCCAAGCACCAATTCATATGCTTCAAATCATCCACCTTTCTCAGTTGCTTCTGTCAACAAATGATGGTACAATTCTGCTCTCTACTTATCAACCTCACATTTACTCTATTGTTTTTCTTCTTATCAATCAAATAGATACATTATGCTCTCTTTCCTCTCTGCTCTTAAGTTTCAAAGACTTTGTCCTCTATGCCTTCTCTGCTCATCTCTTTTAGCATATTTTGTATGAATCATTCGATGATTTCTTACTCACGTCTCTCTGGCCATCCGTTCCTCAACGAACCTCTACTCTGCTCCTTAACGAATAATTATTCTCTATTTTTTCATTACAAAAAAACAATTTCATCTTTTCCTATATACAAGCCAGTACTCAACAATCTCTTGAAGGTCAACTAAACAAAACTCTATAGTCGACTACATAATGATTTAGCCAAAAGGTCCCAAACAAAATGTTGCTTCTTCAAAACTGATAATATCCATCTTCATTTCCCTGATGAGAATTCCAAAAACTTCTCCTTAGAAAACTGCAAGATACTACTCACTACCACATGAACATCTTTTGATTGTCATAGACTCTAGACTCTTGATCCACGGAGCTAAAAGATATCCAAATGTTAGCTCCCCCTCAATCCATGCCTTTCTTAGTGACTAACAAAAGAAGGAATTACTCCCAATTCATGCCTTAATAACTCAAATGCTGCCCTTAAAATAGGTTTTGTAAAAATGTCTGGGTTTGCAATTTGTTCTTTTGTGGTTACATATTCTAGTTTAACAATTTGATCATCTGTCTGCTCCCTTAGAAAATGATACTTGATTGGAATATGCTTAGTCCTGAAATGCATGACTGAATTCTTGGAGATGTTAGTGGCATTGGTATTGTCACAAAATATAGAAATTGGACTGTCATTCTTAATCTTAAAGTCACTCAAGGTCTGTTTCATCCATAAAACCTGTGTGCAACATGATGTTGCTATGTACTCAGCTTTAGTGGTGGACAAGGAAACTAATGGTTGTTTCTTACTCAACCATGATACAAGACTCTTTCCAAGAAAGAATGCACCACCACTTGTGCTCTTTCTGTCATCAATGTTGCCTACCCAATCTGCATCAATATATGTTGTTAAAGTGAAATCCTTACTTTTTGAGAACCACAAACCAAAGTCCATAGTACCTTTGAGATAACTGAATATCCTCTTGACTACTTGTAAATGTGTCTCTTTTGGTTTTGCCTGAAATCTGGCCACTAGACCTACTACCTGCATGATATCAGGGCTTGATGCAGTAGTATACAATAAACTTCCAATCATAGATCTATACAAGGTCTGATTGACTTTTGGTGACTTATCTTCTTGACTCAACTTGCACCATGTTGTCATTGGAGTACTTACTCATTTACAGTCTTTCATATCAAACTTCTTCAACATTTCCTTAATGTACTTAGCTTGAGAGATGAAGATATTCTTATCTAACTGAACTACTTGCAGTCCAAGAAAAAACGATAGTTCCCCTAACATAGACATCTCAAATTCTTGTTGCATTACTTCTACAAACTCCTTAGACATCTTGTCATAGTCACTACTAAAGATAATATCATCAACATACACAACTATAATTAATTGATGCTTACCTTTTGCTTTGATGTAAAGATTGCTATGAGCAACACCTCTTGAAACCCTAATCAAGCAAGTATTTGTCAAGTCTTGCATACCAAGCTCTAGGGGTTTGTTTTAGCCCATATAATGTTTTCCTCAGTGTACATACATAGTCCTTATTTCCTAACAAAGAGAAACCTTCAGGTTGCTCTATATACACTTCTAAATTTCTATTGAGAAATGCAGACTTTACATCCATCTAATATATCTTGAAATTTTTGAAACCAACGTATGCGAAAAACACTCTTATGGCTTCTAGTCTTGCCACAAGTGTAAAACCTTCTTCAAAGTCAACACCTCCTACTTGAGCATAGCCTTTACATACTAGCTTTGCTTTGTTTCTCGTGACCTGACCATCTTCATTCAATTTGTTCCTAAAAACCCATTTGATTCCAATGACATTCTTGTCCTTAGGTCTGGGAACAAGTTCTCAAGTTTCATTTTTCTGAATCTGATTGAGCTCTTCCTCCATAGCATTCACCCAATGCTCATCACTTTTGGCTTCTGAAAAAGTTTTTGGTTCTATCTTTAAAAACAAAGAGAAGTTTACATTTTCTGATGTGTTCATAAACCTTCTCCTCAGTTGCACTCCAGCACTAATATCACCGATGTTTGACTTTCTGCATGATTTTTTTGAACAAATTTGGAAGGTGCCCTTGTATTTTCCCGTTCTTCTTGACTTTCTTCTGCTACTTCTTCTGATGTTTCTTCTTCTTCCTTGAGGTCAATCTCCTCTGCATGAACTCTTGATTGTGTGCTAACCTTCTTAGATTTGGTTTCATCCACTCTCACATGTGTACTCTCCACAATCTTTTGTACTCTCTTGTTGTAGCATCTACATGCTGAACTAACTGAAGAATATCCAAGGAAGATGCCTTCATCAGCCCTTGAATCAAATATTCCTAGATCCTCTTCATCTCTCTTAATGAAACACATGCTTCCAAACACTCTAAAGTGTTCCACTAAAGCTAGTCTACCTTTCCACAGTTCATAGGGGGTCTTATTACTATTTATTCTGATTTGACCTTTGTTTAGAATGTGTACTACTGTGTTTACAGCCTCTCTAAAATCTATCAGACAATTTCAACTCATTTAACATTATCATGGCCATTTTATGAACAATCATGTTCTTCCTTTCTACCACACATTTTGTTGTGGTGTTCTTGCAGTTGAAAACTGTCTCTTGATTCCATGTTCCATACAAAAATCACCAAACTCATTTGACCAAAACTCGCCTCCTCTATCAGATCTTACACTTGATTTTTAAGTCCATCTCGTTCTCAACTAGAACCTTGAACTCTTCTAGAGCCTCAGATTTCTCCTTCAAAAATGCAACCCAAGTCATTCTAGTGTAATCATCAATAAGAAGCATGTAATAACTTTCACCTTGAATACTTTAAGTTCTAGTTGGACCACATAGATCTGTATGAATCAACTCTAAAGGTTTTTTAGTTGAATATTCTTTTGTCTTGAACCTTCTTCTCTATTTTCCATGCTGGCATGCCTTACACAGGGTGTTTGTAGGTTTAGTGATCTTAGGCATGTTCTTAATTGATTTCTTAGCACTTACCTTTACTAAGTTGTCAAAGTTTATATGTCTCATTCTTCTATGCCAAAACCAACTTTCATCCACTTGACTCATCAAACACCTGTCCTTCTTGATCTCATTCAAAACATACAAATTATTTTTAGCCCTGTTAGCATCTGCTACCAATCTTCCTGAACTTGTTTTTCTTATATCATATCCTTTAGCATGAAAAGTCAGAGTATATCTTTGATTGCACATTTGACTAACACTCAAATTATGCTTCAAACCTTTTACATATAACAAATTTTCAGTTTTAGTTTTCCCATTGTCATGACTTAGTATTCCCTTGCCAACAATATTAGATGTTGTATTGTCTCCAAACTTGACTGTACCTTCAATAGTCTTCTTCAAAGATATAAATTTATTCTTGTCACATGTCATATGGCTGGAACAACTACTGTCAATGTACCATTTCAAACTCTCATCTTGAATGTGAAAAGCAGCGTGTGCTAACATGGATCTTCTTCCTTTGAACCATCATTTTCTTTCTCATTTTTTAGTATTTTCAAAGGTTCTGACTTCTTATCAACTTGAACATACACTTTCATGTTTTGACTAGGGAGTTTTGCATAACCCAATCTACAGAATCTTGCAATATGTCCAATTCTATTACAGTTGTAATAGAGCACACTGTTTCTATTGATATCTGACCCTTGGATAAATGAATTTAAGAATCTTTTTGGACATCCATGACTATTCATATCATTTCTCCATGCATGATTGTTTCTAGCATTTGATCTACAATCTACAACTCTATGTCCAAACTGATTACAAGAAAAACAGTAGCCATAGAAGAAATTCATGTACCTTATTGCATTCAGTTCCCTGACAGGAAATGATCTCTGAAGATTTTTGAAAGGCATATTGACTCTTTTGTTATCTTTGAGAGGAGCGATAATCTTCTTGACCTGTCCTGACCTCTGACTGCCATTCACAATCTAAGATTTCTTGAGAGCATCAACATAAGTCTTTGCCTTACTGATATTCTGCTCTTCCTTGCTACTCTTCTGGTCATCCGTGTATCCAAGGCCTGTTTTGATGATAGATGACCTTTGATTGTTCAATATGTCATCAAGAATTTCATTGCTCTTTTCAAACTTTTGACAATTTTTTAATTTGACTGTGAACTGTTCCAAATCTGTCTTCAATGAACCTATCTCATAGTTGTACTCATTGCACTCTACTTCCTTGGACTTCAGACTTGCATTTGCTTCTTCTAAGTCCTGAGATTGTTGGTGACCTCCTCAGCTTCCTTGGCACTCTTAGTCATCTTGGTTTCCAAGATACAAATTTGTTCTTCATGACTTTTGACAATAGACTTCAACTTCTGATTTTCCTTTCTTTGACTCTCCAATTCATTCAAAGCATTGATAAGTTCTGTCTCAAGATCAACCTCGGCTTCTTCTTCATCCACTTCTTTATTATCCATCAAGACTTGTTCTTCTGAACTATTCCCATCTTCAACTTCAGTGGCTATGAACAAAGCTTTATCACTTTTATGCTCTGTACTGCAGTCATCACTTCCTGAGATATCTTTATCACTGACTTTAGAAGAGTTGTGGTCTTCTTTAGAATATAGACTCTTTTTGTTATTGAAGAACTTTTTCTTATAGTTACCTTGCTTGAAATTTTTTATTGCTCTTGTCATACTTGTCAAACTTTTTATTCTCTTAACCATGTTCTTCATCATAATCATGTTTTTCTTTTTGAGGACACTTCGCAGCAAAATGACCAATCCTTCCAAAATTGAAACATTTGAATGGTAGCATGCCCTTGTACCTACCTGAACCTTTTTCCAATTTCCTCACAAATTAGGCTTCAGCTTTGTCTTCATCAACATCAGTGTCACTGCCAATTTCAAACATTTTGATTTGTGTTTTCTTTGCAACTTTGAATGCTACTTCCCTTTTGGAAGATCTTCCATCATCAGTCCTCATCTTATCGACAGTAAGCATTCCATGAAGCTCATCCATTTGCAATCTATCTAAATCTTTTACTTCTTCAACTGCTAACACATTTGAGTCAAATCTTGGGGTCAAAGATCTTAGAACCTTTTGAATAACAGTTGACTCATTAACCTTTTCTCCAAGACCTTTAATTATGTTTACTTCATCAACTCTAAAAAGATATGCTGCAATATTCTCTTCTTCCTTCATCTTTAGACCTTCAAACTGTCTTCTATAGGTCTGAAGCTTTGCCAATTTTATTTTGGTGTCACTTTCATCGACGAGCTATAACTTGTTTCAAATTGTCTTCGCTGACTCACATTCTATTACCTTGACAAACTCAAATTCTGTCAATCCACACAATATAGCATTCATAGTGTTTGATTTTTCTCACTTGCTTTCTTTCCTGCAGCGTCAATTGGAGGAGTTTGAGGGATAGTATACCTATCAACAACTGACTGCCGAATGTCAAACCCAAGGGCCATCAAATAGGTATTCATCCTAATGCTCCAAAAGGCATAATTGGTTCCAGTGAACAAAGGGGCCTTGTTTGTTGAAAACCCTTCTTGTACTTGATGACTAAACATTGTGCTTCTTAAGATCTACCTTATAGCTATCAAACCTGATCTTGAAGGACTTGCTCAATACCAATTGTTGGAAGCACAACCACTGAAATGGGGGCGAGGGGAGGAGGCGAGGCAGGAATGAATCAATGAGCTCCTAAAACTTTCTTCTAATTCTTTAGTTCGTTAGTCAAGCATCGATACAGAATCCATACAACAATCAAACCACAACAAAGAACATAAAGGCATAGCACATGATATAGGTGGGAAACCCTTAAAAGGAAGAAAACCCATAGTGATCACTGCATGGACTACTTGTCCTAAATCAGATATGCAATGAGCAAACAAGATTGTTGAGCACCCACTCAGTTTGAGGCACCAACCCCAAATAGTCAAGCACCAACTTGATAAAAAGATTCAGCAAGCACCAACTTGCTAGAAAGCACCAGCTCCCTAATTTGTAGATACCAATCTACAGGAGGCTTCAACCCCCTTTGCCAAGCACCAACTCACCTGCTTCAAATCATCCACTTTTCTCAGTTGCTTCTGTCAACAAACGATGGTACAATTTTGCTCTCTCTCTACTTATCAACCTCACATTTACTCTATTGTTTTTCTTCTTATCAATCAAATAGACACATTAGGCTCTCTTTCCTCTTTGCTCTTTAGTTTCAAAGACTTTGTCCTCTTTGCCTTCTCTACTCATCTCTTTTAGCAAATTTTGTATGAATCATTCGATGATTTCATACTCACGCCTCTCTGGCCATCCGTTCCTCAACGAACCTCTGCTCTGTCCCTTAGCAAATAATTATTCTCTATTTTTTCATTACAATGAAAAATGATAATTTGATTTTGCCTATATACAAGCCAGTACTCAACAATCTCTTGAAGGTCGGCCAAACAAAACTCTATAGTTGGCTACATAATGATTTGTTCTCTTTTGCAAACATAATTCCCATTAACTTTAAAAGCTCACTCACATAGGTCGACCTCAGTGTAACGAAGCTGGGATAGACCTAGCAATCATTAGAATACATTTAGAGTCGACCTGATGAAGTCTATAGTAGTCTTGATGCAATTCGTAGCAGCTCTGATATAGTCTGTAGCACCTCTGATGCAATCCATAGCAAACTTGATGTAATCCGTAGCAAATCTGATGTAATCCGTAGCATCCTTGATGCAGTCCATAGCATGTTTGATGCAGTCTGTAGCTAACCTGATGCAATATGTAACTAACCTGATGCAGTCCGTAGCAAACCTAATTGTTGACGTTGTGGATTTGCACCCTTGACAGAAGGCTGAGCTTCTGTCTTCCACGCAACACAATGGAGACTCCCCTCTTGCCTGTGGGTCTGGCAAAACTGAGGGGAGAATCTCTAGATAAGGGCTAGCTCCCTCTGATGCATCTTTGAGGTCCTGGATTTTCTACTACTAACAATTGGGGGGGGGTGGTGGGAGGGGGGCAGAACAGAGAAGGCTTACTGAAAATAGAACCTAAACTAAACGGTGATGCACCAAAAATTGTTGATCTACTCAGCTTTGACATACACTTTCCACCAAGAACAAGCTGACATACACTTCATTTGATATGAGAAATTCTTCTGCATCAGTGAGCCAGGGGTCCATGGAAATAAAGGGAGGAAGAACTACCAGAAGCGTTCTAAGACACACTATGGCAGCCTGTTCACATGCGCCTATACTCTGCTAGGGACACTTCTAGTTAAGCTGCAAAGGAAGAACTCACAATACACTAGACATGCTGGAATCATTCTATGAAAGCATAAAAGAAAATGACTTAACACAAGACAAAGCCATAGACATATACGAAAGTGCAAGCTCAAAATCGAGGTAAAAATGCTTCTTTTTGATTCAAGGTTAATTTCTTGCAGGGCTACACCATACAAGCTGAGAGATCTTTTTTCAAATGAGAAGTTACAAATATATATATCCAGAGGGAAGAAGTAATGGCGTCCTTTTGGAAAAGACTTTGGCACCCTTTTGCAAGTGGCCCATGTGCATTGAGAGCATTGGGAAGAGGAAGCCACTTGAAAAAAAATGCTGCGTCGGCTCTAGTTTTGACTTTAGGCGTTTGAAATTATTGTGAAAGCATGGGCTGTGCCTCTTTGTCTACAAACAAGACCGCTCCTTCAAGACATTCACGCGGTTTGTCTGCTCATCAATGCAAAATGGGAAAAAATAGGCGCGGCTTCACTGTTCGCGCTCTTTGATGACCACTTGGCGGAGACTGTTTCAACTGTTGGAATAACTCTCTTGCCAGTGCCTCCCTTTTGCCACTCGGGCTGTTTTGTCTATATCTCGCTTGGCTCCTTCTGGCTTTGTCCTTTGTCATCCCTTGGCTCCTTCCTTTTGGCCTTGAGGCCTTTGAATTCCTTCGGGCTCGCGCTTAAGCATTTGAAGATCAACAGCTATTTCATTGCCGTAAAGTTGACGTTCGCGCGCCCGTCGCCATTTGGTCGATTCCTTCGGCTTTCCTTCCTTTGTTCGGGTCTCTGTCGTTGAACCTTCTGGTTGAACCTGAACCATTTTTTGGAGTTCAATGGTTCAACGGTTCAATGGTTCAACACTTTGTGTTCTGCAAGGAGTCGTTGAAATGACCGCTTGAACCAACCTATTGAACCAAACACTTTGAACCAAAGATTGAACCAATTGAATGAACCTTCCGATTGAACCAACCGCTTGAACCAACCGATTGAACCAAACGATTGAACCAAAAATGGTTCAAAGTTCAAAGCTCTTTGGAAAGATCATGTCGTTGAACCCTGACGTTGAACCACTTTTTCCAACCTTAAGAAAAAATGTCTTGAACATTTTCGGTCTCTTTCCTTGTGAATTTCGTCTGACAAAAGTCTGAAGAAGCTTTGTAAAAGCCCTTGCATTCTTTGAACTGGTTCATCTTTTTGTCGAAAGACTTGTGCAAACCAAAATTTGAACTGGCTCAGAACAGCAAGGGAAAAAAGGAGACTGATTTTGGCCTGTAGGACCAAAATGGTCAACAAATTGGCGATTCCCAGGGGAAGCATGCTTGCTATGCTTAAGAAACCAGTAGCCTCAAAGTCCATTGGGCACGGAGTCAGAATGCAGCTTGAAAAGTTAGCAATAGCCTCGAGAGATCCAAGAATCAATCATGAAGCTTTTACCCCAAACACAAAGGAAAACACACACAGCAAAGGCTAAAAAACACTACTTGTGCAAACAACACTTAGGGAAAACACGGAAAGAAAAACTGAAAGCAAACTACTATGTACAGCTAACCAGGTATATTTGTCTCCCTCCTGGATCAAAGGGGAAATTTCTTAAGTCTCTTTTATGGCAAGAAAACTTATGGTGCCAGACAAGTGGTTGAACGGAATGGAGATCTGGCGACTTGCTCTTCTTGCCTGCCACCTTAATTGGCTCGTATCTGAGTGAATCGGGGGCAAACATGCTTCCAACGTATACATATTCATCTTGTTCTTGGAAGCTTGCCTCCTGCTGGTTCTTCATGCTGCCGTGTTTCATCAAGAAATCAATGGCCATTGGCTCATCATTATAAGCCCTTTGATATGCATCATGGATTGGTTTGTCTCCTTCTGCCTTATTGAAGACGTTGTCAAACTCATTCTTTGCTTGATCATGGCTTTCTTAAAGAAGGGTGACTGTTGTGATGTCTGAAATGAGATCACAGATTGATTGCTCATCCCACAGAACGTCACCTTCTTGTGCAAGGCTCTCTTCTTCAACGCTTTCCTCAAGATAGACAGGCCTCTCCTTTTCCTACTCAAAGACTGGAGTCTCTAGCTGTTCAAAGACATCCTCTTGATCCTCCTCCAACTCGGGTTCCATGGTATGGTCATCCTCCTCATCAAAGCAACAAGGAAGTTCATAAAACTAGGGGGAAGAGAGCTCACCATGCTTACTTTCCTCTTCATGTTGCTGGAACATCCGCATGTATGCATGACCTATGTCCTCTCCGTTGTTGATGATGTCTTCGAAAGGAGCATCCATGATGATTTCATCTCCATTGTCGCTCATGATAGCCTCCTGCAAAATAGGTTCCTCCTTAAGAAGCAATGAAGTGGAAGGCTGAGGGTTAAACCCATGTGGAAGAGGAGGCAGTGCTTGAGCTAGAATCAAATGATTCTCTTCCTTCCATTTGGCCAACACTTCATCTATATCAGATGTGGCTTGATAGCTATCTTGAAGGAGTGTAGATGGGGTGTGTTCAAACGTAGGATCTTTTGCTTGGCCTGAACCATCCATCACACTTTGGTTGAGGAACCTCATTCTGGACTCCAATTTTGCAATTTGCTTGGCTATATTCTCTTGAAAGAGTCTTTCTTGGAGGTCACAAGCATCATCATGATGAGTGGGAGCAGCTTCATCTTCCTCAAGGTTTTGAGCAAAACCTTTCTCCTCCTTTCTGCCCCATGATTCCATTGTTTGCTTCCAACTCATGACCTTGGGATTGGAACTTTTCCCTTGTGAACATGGAGCATCTTTATCTTCTTTGAGGTCCCGAGTTGGTTCATGATATTCTCTCTTCCAACTTGGAATCTTGACATCATGTTGAAAGACTTGAGGAGGTTGAGGAAGACTAGGAAGAGATTGTTGATGTACAGGAAGAGCTTCCTGAAGAGAGGCGTGCTGGTTCATGGTATTCCCTTCAAAGGAGGATTTGCAATCTAAGAAATTGAGAAGGTTCGTCTCCATGAGAGGTTGCTTTAACGCCCTTTGATGTTGGAAAGCTAGATGCAAGGGATTAAGAGCAAAAGTGGTTATTGCATCAGATGAACTAGAGTGGGCAAGTGCTATCTGGTAGAAAGGATTTGGTGCACAAGAGGGGGCTTTCTTTAGAATAGGAAGGGGTTGCGTTGGAATGGGAGAAAGCACACAAGGCTGATTGCCTTGAATGGATGGATTTTTCCATTTTGACACCTCCTCCTTCATGGATTGCAAGCCCTGAGCTTGCCTGAACAAACACTCCTCTTTGTACATAAGCTCCTGCTGATATCTATACTGTTCATCCAATCTATCTATCTCCATCACTTGCTTCTCAAACTCCAATATTACTTCCCTTATTGTTGAAGGGCAACTAGGAGAGCTGCTTGAGGTGATTCCATGAACAACCTGAGCTTGATCAAAGTTATATGAAGGAAAACAAGGTCCATGATTCTGAGCAATGGAATTATACATACAAAAAATGTGATTTCTTGATGGCACCAGGACTGCTTAACCAATTGATTTAACTCGGAGTCGCCATTGGTGTTGATGAAAAAGCCTCTAAAGGCTAGCTGGTTGAAGAACACCAAAAATTCTTCAACTCTTTGGATAAAAACTAGTTTGTCCCACCAAGTGTGCCAAAAACTGTTGACTCTATGGATTTGCACCCTTGATAGAAGGCTGAGATTCTGTCTTCCACACGACACAATGGAGACTCCCCTTTTGCCTGTGTCTGGCAAAACTGAAGGGAGAATCTCTAGATAAGGGCTAGCTCCCTTTGATGCATCTATGAGGTCCTAGGTTTTCTACTACTAACAATGGGGTGGGGGGGGGGAAGAGAGAAGGCTTACTGAAAACAGAACCTAAACTAAACGGTGATGCACCAAAAATGGTTGATCTACTCAGCTTTGACATACACTTTCCACCAAGAACAAGCTGACATACACTTCATTTGATACGAGAAATTCTTCTGCATTAGTGAGCCAGGGGTCCATGGAGATACAGGGAGGAAGAACTACCAGAGGCGTTCTAAGACACACTATGGCAGCCTGTTCACATGCGCCTATACTCTGCTAGGGACACTTCTAGCTAACCTGCAAAGGAAGAACTCACAATACACTAGACATGCTAGAATCGTTCCATGAAAGCATAAAAAAAATAACTTCACACAGAACAAAGCCATAGACATATACAAAAGTGCAAGCTTAAAATCGAGGTAAAAATGCTTCTTTTTTATTCAAGGTTAATTTCCTGCAGGGCTACGCCATACAAGCTGAGAGATCTTTTTTCAAATGAGAAGTTGCAAATATATATATATCCAAAGGGAAGAAGTAATGTCGCCCTTTTGGAAAAGACTTTGGCGCCCTTTTGCAAGTGGCCCATGTGCGTTGAGAGCATTGGGAAGAGGAAGCCGCTTGAAAGAGAATGTTGTGTCAGCTCCAGTTTTGACTTTAGGCGTTTGAAATTATTGTGAAAGCATGGGTTGTGCCTCTTTGTCTACAAACAAGACCGCTTCAAGACATTCAAGTAGTTTGTCTGCTCATCAATGCAAAATGGAAAAAAACAAGTGCGTCTTCACTGTTCACGCTCTTTGATGACCACTTGGCGGAGACTGTTTCAACTACTGGAATAACTCTCCTGCCGGCGCCTCCCTTTTGCCACTCGGGCTATTTTGTCTATATCTCGCTTGGCTCCTTCTGGCTTTGTCCTTTGTCATCCCTTGGCTCCTTCCTTTTGGCCTTGAGGCCTTGGAATTCCTTTGGGCTCGCGCTTAAGCATTTGAAGATCAACGGCTATTTCATTGCAGTAAAGTTGACGTTTCCGCACCCGTCGCCATTTGGTCGATTCCTTCGGCTTTCCTTCCTTTGTTCGGGTCTCTGTCGTTGAACCTTCTGGTTGAACCTAAACCATTTTTTGGAGTTCAATGGTTCAATGGTTCAACACTTTGTGTTTTGCAAGGAGTCATTGAAACGATCGCTTGAACCAACCTGTTGAACCAAACACTTTGAACCAAAGATTGAACCAATTGAATGAACCTTCCGATTGAACCAAAAATGGTTCAAAGTTCAAGGTTCAAAGTTCAAATCTCTTTGGAAAGATCATGTCGTTGAACCCTGACGTTGAACCACTTTTTCCAACCTTAAGGAAAAGTGTCTTGAACATTTTCAGTCTCTTTCCTTGTGAATTTCTTTTGACAAAACTCTGAAGAAGCTTTGTAAAAGCCCTTGCATTATTTGAACTGGTTCATCTTTTTGCTGAAAGACTTGTGCAACCCAGAATTTGAACTGGCTCAGAGCAGCAAGGGAAAGGAGACTGATTTTGGCCTGTAGGACCAAAATGGTCAACACTAATGTAACCTGTAGCAAACATGATATAGTCCATAACAAACCTGATGTAATCCGTAGCAAACCTGAGGCAATTCATAGCTACTCACAGAATTTCCTTGACATCAATGACCATATTCTTTACTGAATAACAAACCCTTTGAGATCAATGATAATATCTCAATAGAGAAGAGAACAAAACCATCAAACTCTCTACCTATCCCCTCTATACTTGCATTACCAAGATTCCCTCTAGATGCACCATCTATATTCAACTCACCCACCCCAAGAGGCATATTTATCCATTTACAATTGGCAAGATCTTTACTCCTTAGTGAATAATCCAGCGGAATTTGCCTAGGGTTATTCATTTCAAAGACAAATCTTTTGAATTTGTATTTTATATTTGATAATTTCAGCTATGTTTCTTCTAGTCCTTTCCCAAATAAAGAAAATATCCCTGCATTCCTGCTAAAAAATTCTTCTATTCCTTTCTTTCCATAACTTCCACAACAAAAGTGTGATTCCACTCCATAATACCTGCGAAATATTTTCCTCTTTTTTTGTCAATACCCCATTTTGTAAACAGTTCTTCCAAACTATGAATGCCTAAACACGAAATATCAAATACCTTGACTAAATGCTGCCACAACTAAACTGCAACCAAACATTCTGCAATGAGATGAATGATTGTTTCTTCATTCTCCAAACACATCTCACATCTAAATGCGCCATAAAATCCTCTCTTCTTTAACGTATCTCCTGTTAGTACTCTTTTCCTCAGTAACAACCAAACAAAAAAACTCACTTTGGGCCAAAGGAATTCCTACCAAAGATGTTTTAAAATATTCTTTAGCGGGTGAGGATTGGTTCTACTGATCATCTCATATCCATCTAAGACAAAATAACATCCTATAGATTTCTTTTCCCAGCCTATAGCATCAGGGCTTTCAAGGCTTGAAAGAGTACTTAATTGTAAAATATTATCAACCTCTTATTATTTATCCTCCCTTAGTCTAATGGGCCATTCGTTCGTTGGTATCCGTTGTTTTCCAACTTCTATATGTACAATACCTTGCCACCTTTATCCATCCATGTGCATGAAGAGCCTCTATAACCAGCTGCAAATCAGGAACTTGATATATTATAGGCGATTGCCCATCCCATGAATCTATCCAGAATTTTGTTGTCTTTCAATAGTTGATGATCCAAAAAAAAATTGTTTCTTTATGATCTCCTCTTACTCTCAACACCAAGAGAACTGGGGAGCTCGTGGAAGGTAGCACCAATCTAATTATCCGCTCCAGAGGATTATTTTCCGCATATTTAGCTCTAATGTTAACTACCCATAACTCATCTGGTCCTTCCAATAACCTCTAGTACAATTTGGCTGCAAATGCTCTATTCTACTATATACATGAGCAAAACCCTAGTCCACCCTCCTTTTTTGGCTAACAAAGAGCTTCCCATTTCAATAAAGACCATTTTCTTTTCTCCTAAATTCCACTCCATATATTTTTTTGACAGAGAAACTCCACCTGTTTCAAGATTCCTTTCATAATGTTCAAGATGGAGGCAACATAAGTCAACACCACTTGAAGAACAATCTTAACTGAAGTCATTTTGCAACCTGAGGATAGCCATCTATTCGTCCATTTCTGTAATTTAGCTTTCACTTTATATACCACCCAGTTCCAATCCTTTAATTTCCTATCTGCCAGTGGAACCCCTAAATAAGTGATTGGTAACAAGCCTTTTCTGAATTTAAACTTGTCCAAAATCTGCAATTCCTATCTCTAAGAATAGTGGTGAAATATGATTCTAGACTAGTCTTCATTAATCAATTGTCCTGTAGATCTAGAGAACAATTGAAGGATCTTTTGCAATTTTGAGGCTTCCATCTTTGTGGCCTTACCTAAAAGAGTAGAATTATCCACAAACTGCGAGTGAGTGATTTGACTTACTCCTTTAGCTAGATATATACCTCCAAGTATTTTATCATTCCGAGCTTTAGTCATCAATCTTCCCAAACATTTGGGCACAATAAGAAATAAGAAAGGTGAGAGCGGATCACCTTGCCTTATGCCTCTTGTAGCTGAAAAGATTTGGGTTGGGTTTCCATTTACTAAAACAGAGTAGGAAACCGAGGATATGCAAGCTTTGATCCACTTTGTCCATTCTATGAAAAATCCAAATTGATTTAAAAACCGATCAAAATTTTCCAATCAACTCTATCATATGCTTTTGAGAGATGGAGTCAGATAAACATTGAAGAAGATTTCTGCACATCCATGGAATGTAACGCTTCCTGAGCCAAAACTATTTCATGAATTTGTCTTCCCTGAACAAATCCCCCTTGTTTCGGTGAAATAATATTAGATTCTTATGTATTAATGGCTTCTTAGGTTCTTCCATTATTTTGGAAATAATTTTATATAAAACATTACAAAGAGATATAGGCCCAAATCCCAAGATAGATTCTACTTCTGAAGTCCTTGGAATCAAAGCTATATATATTTTATTCTCACCTCCACTACCTGCAGGAGATCAAATTTAAGGATGTCCCTAAACACCTCATAGAATTCTATAGGAAATCCATCTAGTCCACGTGTCTTCCCTTTCTTCATATCGAAGACAACCTTCTTCAATTCACTCTCAATAATTTGTGCATTTAATCCTCTATTGTCGTAGTCAAAAATAATCCTTGGAATATTTTTATGGACTTCACTTTGAGCATTGGCATCTAGCGAATCCACTGTAAACATGTGTGATAAATAGGTTTTAGCTATTTTTGACATTCCTCCCAAGGCATATTCCTATTTGCCATACGTTGTTTTTAAGAAATTAATGTAATTATAAGCTCTTCTTGCCTGCAATGATTTATGAAAAAATGTTGTATTCTTATCCCCTTCCTTAAGCCATTGTATTCTTGACTTTTGCCTCTAGAGAATTTTTTCCCACTCTTGCAGGTCAACCTTTAACTTAATTTCCTTTTTACCCAGCGTTGTAGTAAGTCCTACAATTCGTATTTCTGCATTAACCTCCTCCAACTGCTTTAACACCTATTTCTTTTTTTCCTTCACGTCCCTAAACTCCTGCCAATTCCATTTCTTCAATTTGTCTTTCAAATAATTCAATCTTTTGACAAAGATATACATATGTGTCCCATACCTTGGCTTATCTTCGATCCACCACTACTAAATTAGATTTCGAATATTTTCATGGCAAAGCCACATTAGTTGGAATCTAAAAGGAGCATGACATGGATATGTTCTTCCCCCCACGAAACACACAGACCAATGGTCTGAACCTTCATTATCCATTGTACTAACCTTAGGAACATAGTTACCCATCCACCAATCCTTTGACAGCAGAAACCTATCTAGCCTTTCAAGAATGCATACCTACCCTTGCCTCTTACTAGTCGAAGTAATAAGCCCATTCCTCAATTTGATATCTACCAAGGAAGATTTTGCATAAAACCTATCATATTCTGCATACTTGCATCTAATGCAGTTACACCCCCTTTTTTTCTTCCAAGCTTAAGATAGAATTGAATCTCCTCCTACTATCAGAGAAGCATCTGAATGATATTTAATCATATATTCAAGAATATGCCATTGTGATAACTTATCTTCTAAAGAATATGGGGCATAGGCATTGATAAAAAGAATCTACCTGGAATCTTCCCTAGATTGTGCTAGCAGAAAAACTACACTACTATTTCCACTAGAACTCAAAACAACAATCTTCTTTTGATCCCACATACAAGTAACCCCTCCTGAAGCCCCTTGAGAGCTAAGATAAATCACCTGAGCTTGCGGCCACATTCAAGTCACTAGAACATTCATTAGTTCCACCGATGCCTTTGTCTCTTGGATGAACATCGTTTGTGGATTATGAATATGTACCATTCTCCTAATCTCATCTACCTTGGAAGGGCTCCCTTTCAACCATTTAATATCCCATGTGATCACCTTCATTGGGAGCTTTGAGTGAAGATTTGGGAAAAATCCCTTACTCTTCCGGTTGAGGTCAACTTGTGCCCTTCCTTCTGAAGATTTATCTGGTTAGATTTTCTTCCCACTTTCAAATTAGAATCCATTTTCATTTTCTTATTCTTTTCCTAATGCACCCCTAAGGGGATCTCTAAATTCTGAATTTCTATAACATTTGGTACCATCACCAAGGCTTTATCCATTTCAAAAACTGTTTCTTCTTGCATAATCCCTAGATCAAATTTATCTTGGAACTTTGTTTTCCTATGATAACTCTTCATTGCCATATTCTTTTCCTCCACACAATTATTTACTGCTATTAACCTGATTATTAACCTCTTTAGCATCCATCATCTTTATAAGAGAAAGAGGATTATTAGGTTGGGTATCTGCCACCTGTGATCCCATAAAATCTTCAATTTCAACATCCTCATTCTCAGCTTGAAGGGCATCAAAACTATTCAAATTATTAGTAGCATCATTCGCCACCACATTTTTCTTCGTTGTTTTCTTTTTCTTAGGGGTTATAGATTCCTCTTTATTTTTTTCCTCCGAATTTTGTTCCAGTACTCTATGTGGGCAATCCTTCACAAAATGGCCATATTCATGACACACCTTGCATCGGAATGGGATATTTTCATAGTCCACCACCTATTCCCACTTTTGCCCACATCCAGAATTACTTTGCATGGTGAGGGTTTATTAAGATCTATCAGAACACAAATCTGGGTATGTATCAGTTGCTACAATTACAATGAACTTTTAGCTGTCATCACATACATCCCCAATGTGTTACAAATTGTTGTAAAAACTAATTGATTCCAATATTATGTCGGTAATCCAAATAGTCTTACCCATACCGGAGACAATGTTGGCAATTCCTCCTCTGCTCTAAACATCGGGTGCTAGGGTTTCATAAACAACCCAAGTATTCCATAAAACCATGGTCCCCCTTGGAAAATATTTTCTTTGTCTTCCGTAGTAGCAAAATAAACTAGAAAATACCCATTTGGAAACACCGAATGTGAAAACTCACCTTTTGTATGCCAATTTTTCATTGTCCATTCCTTGAAAACCTGTGGAAGAGGACAAAACCCTAAAAGTCGAACAATCAAACCTCGATTTTCCAGGTCAACAATTCCACCTTGAATATCCAACTGTTGGAGTTTCACACCGGATTTCCATCAGTAATCTTCATACAATCCTTATCATTTTTCCTTGGATCAAATTGGGGCATCCTTAAAGGTCTTCGTTGTTGTTTGTCTCCATTGAAGCGAGCATTTTGCCCACCACGCACAACTTTCTTGAAATTCATCCTAGATGGTTTGCCTTTCTCCGTTGTAGGCTATGCGTTCCGTTTCAACTGCCCTTGGATTTTTTCCATATTGCTACCTTCGCGTTCACCCCGTAGGGCGAACTCAGTTGCCATCAAGGCTCTTCTCTCTACTTTTATTTTAACTTAATTTTCCTCTACCACGAATAAACAACTGAAAGGATCGCCAAACTAAAACTAGCATTAAAGGATTTAAAAACTCTGCTTTATAATTCATGTAGTTAGTAGAAGGATCACAATCATTTACGCCATGCTTGCCTTATCACCATCCACTTCATCACATTTGTAATCCATTCTTGAATGCCATTTTCAAAGTAATTTATATGTAGAAAATAAAAGTATGGAAAAAGAGAAGGGCGTTGGTGGACACAAAGAGAATTGTGAAGAGAGAACAAAAAAACAACACGTGGAACTATTCGGACCTGCATTGTGTATCACGCATGAGATATCTCTTTCCTCTGAAACCTTGGTCTTTTCTTTTTAAATTAATAAGAAATTACAATAGTCTATATAGACTAGTTTTAATTGCAGAAGTGATAATATATTGGGTTTCAATAGGAAGATATGTTAGATGTGAATGTAGAATATATTGATGTGTGTGTGTGTGTTCTTATACATATCAATATATGTTATGTTAGATGTGAATGAAGAATGTATTGATGTGTGTGTGTGTGTACATATCAATATCTGTTACTGTGGAACCCCTATGGGTCTGTGCATTTAAAGTATTCGGTGTGATTGTGTTTGGTTTGATAAACCCTAGTTTGAATAGTAGGAAAGGAAACTTTTATTTGAATGGCAATGTACTACTATGTCTTTCATTACGAAATAAACATAGGATGATAGTAGATAATGGAAGAAGTAAAGGTTGAAGACTACAAGTTTGTACTTGTTCTAGTGTTTTTGTATTAGTGGCCATATTGGTTTAGTTGGAAACAAGATTTGTTGTAATATGTGACTGAGACAATGATTGTTTGAGAAATAATACTTGTCTGAAGTTCTTTCGTGGCTATGGTTCCTTGTTGGATAGATAATGGCATGGAAGTATTGGTGCTTTTCCTTTTTTTTCTTAGATTAAATGCTTAAGTGAACTATTGGAAACAACCTTAGATGTGGTTGTAGCTTTTAGTGCTTGTACACTTCCTATAGTAAACAAGTATTGATTTCATTAAGAAGAATGTAACTTGGAAGTTTTAGATTTTATATCTTAGGACTTTCTTGAAAGGTCATGATGACCGTTAGATGGAATGTTAAGCTATTTTCATTTGTTGAAAAACTGTAAAGTGGATTATTGTGCATGTGTAGTTATTGCAAATTGCAATAACATACTTCATATTGAGTAACTAAGTTCTGAAGTATAATTGGTTGCTTCTTTGTTATTTGATCTTGAGGACTGGGAACTTTTTATTTTCATTGTTTGGAATTGCATGGATGATTTTGCGACTTTGAGTTTTACTGAATGTTGTTGATTGTGACTGTCACACATTCTATTTCTGATAAATGATATTCGTGAATGTATTTATTATTATTTATTGCTAATTGTAAGAAAGAAGTGAGGGACTTGCCTTTCTTTTATAGTTTGATTGCACTGTCAATCACTGACAATGATATGCAAGGGAGTAAACCACATATACATTTATGTGACAAACGATACGACCAACTCCTAACAGAGATACGTGTGTCTTGAATCATTCTTATGAGTGTTTCATAAGCTTGCATGCTTGTGTCAGGATGATAATTGTTTGACTTTGAAAGTCTGGTCATGTGATTAATTGTTATAACACTGTGTTGTGGTTTGACTCGCATGTTGCATGTTTTGTAAACTTCGTATTTATTTTAAATTGTGGATGTGGTCCAATTCTGTAATTAGACTCATCTTCATAATATTCTCATATTGATTTGAGTCAATGGATGGGGCAGAATGGGTTGCTAATGGATGGGTTAGTTTTTGACACTCCATACCATGACTGTAAAAGCAATCGACTTCTTCAGATCAAATGTATGTTGCAGATGTTTTTTTCACAGATCTTCGGTGACTGTATTTTACTGACATTTGTATTGCTATCAATAAGGAGCATGAGCTCATATGTATTGTATTGGCCTCCTTGTAAGTTGTGCTTACTGTCATGACCCAGTTTCTGACTAAAGTAAAAAGAAACTTTTTCATAAAAAGTAAGTCACTTGGCAACTTAAAAATATTAATTTTATTATTTTTACTTAATATTACTTTATTATTGTAAATACAAAATAAAAGTGACTTTCCAAATGAAGAAAGTCAACATCAAATTAGAAGATGGAATGTTAATTTTGGGGCTTTTATTTGGGAGAAGTGTCAAGTGAACTTATAAAAAGGTGTTGGGGAGTCATTTCGAAATCATGTTTTGCCATTATCTATTTTTACATTGAGAGTTTGAGCTACTGCTTCAACTTCTACATTTGAGGACAAAAACCCTCCATTGCAACAAGATTTGGGGACAAAAACAATCCAATCTTTAGTGGTGACTTCACCCAAGAGTTGCATTTATGCATCTAGTTAGAGATTTGCAGTTTTCAGTTCAACTTTATAATCTAGGACACATTTTTGGCATCATTGTTTGAATTTTTACATAGGGCATCATCTACAACAACTAAGGCTTCATCTCAAGGACTGACGTCCTCATCCCAAGGGCAGAGGTTACATTAAGGGTAGTATTTAAGGGCTAACATTGTCCATAGTTGGTTGTCACTAATTTCAATCTGCAGAGCCATCATTTGATCTATTCCATCTATTTGGGAAGCCATTGGTCAAAAGATTGATGTATACATTCAGGTGATATTTTCTGATTTTCAATGTTGAAAAATAAACATATGAAAAACCTAATTTCAATGTTTATGATATCGTTGACATTACTTGCAACAAATCTAGATTTTTTTCTAGGGTTTATAAATTATTTCCATGATTTTCCAGCATTTGTAATTTTTGTCGTAAGGGTTTTGTTAGTAATTTGGCCTGTCAAGGCCAAATTACTACCCCTACTATTTGAAACTTTCCCCAGAATGGTCAAATCCCCTATACAACTGGTCAAACTGATGAATGATAGTCTAAAAGCATGAACAAAGGGATATGTAGACAGTCAAAGTATCAAATATAGTCATGATGAAGAGATCTACAACAATGTTACACAATCAAGTGTGTTCACAAGGATGATATGATGAAATACGAAAGGTCTTTATCAAGATTTATTGACAAATATTTACAACCATGAAGAAGAATGATGATCAAATCTACCTTTGAGCCTCCTTTGGGGTGAAAGACAAGCTACAGTTCGTGCAAGGGCAAAACACCTACATCAGGTTCAAAAAGGCATATTCAAGTTCAAAAGGCTTTATATAGGGTTGCTCATCATATGCACCTACAGTCAGTCACCAAAAAGATAACTCACAGGGCACTTTTTGAGCTATATCAATCTTTTTCCGTATCGAATTCTAATTTGAAAGAGTTTAATCAAATGGTTAAATAGTATGGTGGTGAAGTGATTCTATACAAGGAACAATTTCAAAAAAAACAAATGTAAAAGGACTTTGTAAGAAATCCGAAAGATTAAGATTTATTTGTTTTTTTTCTTTACAAGGGCCAGACAGTTCGGCATTTTCAGAAAAGGTGCTTTTCAAGAATCCCGAAGGGTATATGCCCTTCGCGAAGGATCATTACAAAAATCCCGAAGGGTATGTACCCTTCGGGAAAGGCTCAAAACAGAAGTCTCAAAGTAAAAATACAAAAAGTCCGAAGGACTTTCCAACTTTTCCGAAAAGCTAATTCAAAATTCCGAGAGGCTTCTTTTCAAAGGAATGGTCCATCATAGAAAACCCGAAGGGTATGTACCCTTCGGAAAGGTTATTGGCAAGAATCCTGAAGGGTATTTGCCCTTCAGGGAGGTTCACTTCAAGATTTCGAAGGGCGTTTGCAAGAATCCCGAAGGGTATGTGCCCCTCGAGAATGTCACTTGACAAGAAAGCCGAAGGGTAAGTGTACCAAGACAAAAAGTTAGAAGCGCTGTTTTCGGAAGGCCAAGGGACATTACAAAGATTCTGAAGGGTAATTGCCCTTCAAGAAAGTTCAATAACAGGAAGTCCGAAAGGGATATTTCCTTCGAACTTTTTGTCCGAGGGAATGTCCAAGAGGAAGATCCAAAGGAAGGTCTCTAGCAAAGAAAGGAGAATAATTCCGTGGGAAAATAACAAAGGACTTTACAAAAAGTCCGAAGGAATTCCTTCGGCCAATTTGTCCGAAGAAATTCCTTCGGAGGGTTTTAAAAGGGGAAGTCCGAGTAATGAAGGGAAGAGACAATTCCCGTGGACATTTTGTCTGAGGGAAAGTGAAGTGACAAAAACCCGAAGACAAGAATTCTTTCGGGAGGACTAATCTGAAGGAAATAGACAAGAATAAAGGCAAAGTCGGAATAAAAGTCCGCGGGAAGATGAAAAGAACAAGCCCGGGGGAAGAGAATAAAGGCAAGGTTTGAGCACAAGACAAGCCAAGCAAATACAGGAAAAGCCATAACAGATAAAGCCGTCAAAAATGCATGCACAAAAGCGAAGAAACCAAGTACAGAAGGCTGAGAAATAACAAGGTTCAATCTGAACGTGTCTCTCACTTAGCAAGATCCTTGTCATTGCAAGCAAGGGCTATTTACAGTGGACTGGACAAAGCTTCAGTTGACTTTTTGACCGAAAGCACGCTTCCCCTTGGTTTTCATGCAATCCAAAGCTTTCAACATTTCAAGTAGTTCAAGTGGCGATCTCCATCTATGATGTGGTGTAGCTTTTCATGCAAATGGAGATCATTGGAGTTTGATTGATCTTGAGTTGGAGTTGACTGGACAAACTTGTTACACATCTTGGTTTTCCATGCAAACGAGAATATCTCTTCCTCCAGCTCAGCTTTAAAACGAATCAAATGGAGTTCCTTATTTAGAGATTTGGTGTAGTTTTTCATGCAAAGGAGAAGTTTGACTTTCAATGGGTCCACCATCCACACTTCTACGCCAACCTTGGATGCATGCATGTTTGAATATTTTTGGAGAGTGTAATGTTTATTTTAAGAATTAATCTTTCAAACTTGGCTCCACCACTTACTTTCTACGCCAAAGTTTGGAGATGCATGCAGATTTTGTAAAGGAAAGATTTTATTGAATATTATAAACATTGTAAAAGAGGTTAAGTCTTGAGTTAAGTAACCAAGACTAACCCTTTCCCTTTTTAGAAAACTCCACATAGGCTTTTTTAGATTTTGGAAAAGCTTATTTATTGGCTTAATCAAGCCATTTAGAAGGATCCTTGAAGTTGGATGAAAAAAATTTTAAGTTGGACCATTCATCAATAAATAATTTTTTGTTCTAGATCTGAGAGTTGAGAGAAGATTGTGTGTATTTGATTGTGCATCAGCGTATAAGTGTCATTTTTCTTCTTTTGCAGGTCCCCTCCTGACCTATCTCTCCCTTTCTCACCCTTTTGCAGGGTATTTGAAGAGGTTTTCAACCCTTCATCTGAAATATTTATGCTTAAGGACATAATTATATATTTCTTTTGATTATATGTGTGCATTGATTTCAGTAACTTCAGAGGATTTGACAATTCAAGTGTATCGCCCCCTTTTAATTAGGATTTTCTTTCAGTTTTCCTTCCCCTTTTCACCCCAAAAATCATAGTAGTCAAGTTTATTGAAAAATCTAAAGGGAACCAGCCCTCTCTGGAGGTTCTTCTCATCAAAGTCACCCACACTCGAAGAAGTTACAATTGTATCATCAACTGGAGTGAGGGTGTGCTTGCACATTTTCAAGTAGGGTGCACTCCAGAGTGATAACAGGTTTTGCAATAAAAATCAATTTTTATTAATTCTGGCCTACGGTTTCTAGCGAATTCAGAATTATTTAAACATGTTCGTTCAGGCACATTACATTGGTATCAGAGCTCTGATCTTACCAACTTGTGAATCTTGAGAATAGTGCAAGAATCCTTGTTAGAGATGATGCAATCTATGCAAAAATATCAGAAGGATCTAAAGGCATGGACAAAAATATAGATGGAAAGGTCAAAATTTGAGCCTAAAAAATCTGCAGAGGAGCAAAAGGAATTCACACAAGTCAAGGGTAAGGAGATCTTATCTGAAAAGGAACTAGAGAATGTAGTTGAAAAGAAACTAACTACATTGCAGATAAGCATAAAGAATGTAATGAGGACCTAGAAAAGATATGGTGAATGGCTAACCATTGCTAAGGAAGCTAAGTTGTTATACACTCAAGCATAACAACACCTACAGAAACTTAAGGGAAAGCATTCTCCAATTGTAAGGGTGGAGTATGAAAAAAAATCAGTTTTGCAAGAGTTTAAAGAGGAGTTTTTGGTTAATGTCAAATTTCCGAGTCTTCAATATAGTAGATAAATAAGATAAGATAAATATATTAACGTCCGACAAATGACCACAAAAGTAGGTCAAAGGGACTACAGAGTACAAAAATGTCAGAGCAAAGCGGGAAGACCAAACGGTTTCCCAAGGAGAAAGCAAAGTTGAATGAGAAACAATACAACAATGAGCGGGAGTAGCCAGCCTGCAGCCAACGACATCAGCCAAACGGAGAGGCGGGAAAATACAAGATGGGAGAAGAACCAGGAGAAGCAATGAGAGAGGTCCATCAAGGAGTGGACCCAACTCTCCTAGCATTCAAGGCCATCAAGAAAAAACTCAAAATAGATGGATTTTAATGGAGGAGAAGGTGGAGTGTCTGGTTTGTCTCTTGTGCTGTTCTCTGGAGGGAGTAACACACCACGATGAACTGGTGGATCTAGTCTGACTCCTGGAGTTGGAACTGGAATGGCTATGCCGATGAGATCTCGAGGGGTTGTGAAAGGTCCCCCAGATCCATACTGATTTGGAGTGTGAAGTCATGTTGGTGTCGATCTAGCACTTAGTGCCTCTCCTCGAAGGTAGCACAGTGAAGAAGGAAGTAATCTGTTGGATAGACTGTGGTCTAGTGTGGCTCCGAATCATGTGGTCATAAAGCTTGAGGGCCTCCTGCATGTATAGAGCCAGACATCTCTAGTCCTCATATTTGAAGAAGACGGAGAGAGCCCGGGTCTCCCTAAAGAGGCAGTGGAACCTCCCTCTGATCTCGTAGTAGATGGGACAACGTAAGATGAAGTGCTCCTCTGACTTGACCTCCTGAAGGCTGCATAACTGGGATATTCTGTCTATCTAATCCATCTGGTGATTCGTCTCAATCTGAAGCCTATGAGAAACCACTCTGAACTGTTTAAGGGGAATACAGAGAGCATGCATCTAATGGTGAAAAGTGTATTGAGGACGAACAATAAGCCCGTCCCTCAGTTCCAAATAGTGCTCCGCATAGAAGGCCATATTTGGGCATAACCTCCCATATGGGTTAACCCAAGTGGTATGAATATACTATAGGTAGATATCCTCCCTGATAATCCAGTTCATCTACGTTTGGTAGGTAAAAGGTGGATCGGAGCATCCAAGGAGTACTGAAACGAGGGGAGATGATCCATCATAATCCCCACAAACCCTAAGAAATCTGAGACATTAGCGTACCAACAAAAAGCCCGACTAGTAGGGTCAGAACGGGCAATAGCCTTTGAAGAATAATAAGCTAAGTACGGGTATCTGTCACGCCCCTTCATTGAGTCAGCAAAGCTCCAGATGCAATGCAAGAAAGAGATCAGATCAAACATAGTCTCCAATTTGAAGGGACGGGCCCCAAACTCTGCAAGGATGATGTGTTGAGGAACACTCTATTTGCACCTGATAATGCGGCTAAGTGTCTGGACTCTCTCAGGCGAAGCCCAATCTAACTCAAGCAAAGAGGGTCCCCAAACCACAGACCCATAGAGGACAGTAGCACTGATAAGTGTGTCCATGAGGGACATTTTGGAAGAGATGTCCTAAAGGTGGTGTCGAAAACACTGTCTCTCAAGGAGAGCTAAAGAACTGTACCCCTTGTTGATGCAACGCTGGAGGCCCTGTCTCATGCTAAAGCGGGGTCTAGAGAAGTTGATGAAAATTTCTCTAAGGTATTGAAAGAAGAAGATAAGCTTTTGTATCATTCTTATGACAGCTCAAAAAATGAAATGGGTATTTCAAATCAAGAAGTTTATGAGGTTGAGTTCCAAGAGACCTTGTTGAAAGGCATGCACATGAGAAAAGGGCTTCACCGGATACTAATGTTGGTTTTCAATTGCTGAAGTTTTCAGATTAACAACTAATGATAAGAAATTTGATTATCTTCATGATTATAACAAGAAGCATGAAAGTGTTGATTTTAGCGGAAGTTTGTGGCAAAACTCTTGTTATCATGGGAAGAACCAAGAGATTGGTGAAAAGATTAAGGGTACAAAATGGAAAGAGGGTATTTTCTCTCAAATCCAAGATTGTTCATGTATGATCATGTGGAATCCCGGTGTTATAAACAAAGGGCTACAAAAAGAGGATATTGAGATTGAAATGTTTGATGATTTTAATATCATAGCTATAGATAGATTCTATGCACCTGGATAAATAGCCAACTTAATATAACCATGAGTGAGAATAAAGTATGGAATGAATTTTATGTTATGAAAACTAACATGGTTATGGAGATAGAAGAGTTGCATTTCATTGGTGAGTTAGTACTGAATCACAAATCTAAGGAGCTGAAGTTTGTATCTAAAGGAAAAGATATGGTGCTTGGAAGTATCTCTGATGAATCATTAAGAGTAGTCATAGCTAAAGAGACTTCTTAGGAAGGACAAGTTCCTTGGGCACCAAGTTGCTTTGTGGTGGACAGCATGCAAACTATTTCATCTTTTGGTAAGCAATATAGTCTTTATGTTGATATTCAAATGCTTCCAAAACAACATAGTATGGTGTTTAATAATATGTCCCCATGATCGCTATCAGATACAGGTTTACAACATAGTTTGCATAACTGGTTGGGGAAAGTACTCGCCAAGGGGCCAAAATGGATAACCGATGGTTATTCGACCCGCTTGGTCGAATAACTGGCAATAACCGACAAAGGCAAAAAATACTTTAAATTTGCCCGAAGCAGACAATATATAAATAGTTTTACATTTAGATATGGACGTCTAGTTTCTTATACTTTAAGTTATATTTTATTTATATACTTTCAGGATGTTTGAGAGTGGTTTCGGACCTCTAGGAGCTATAATGCAAATTCTAGGTTTTGGAGGATCCTATCATATTTCAGACTTAGTCAAATTTCAGGGTTTTAGGGTTTCTAACTCAGCCATATTTCAGGGTTTCAAAATTTCAATGAGACGTCATAGGAGGGATGAAGGTTGCATGAAGGGATGTAGGTATGATAGAATAGTATGAGAACGTCCCTTGCAAAGTGCCACAAGTCAATCCCACACCATTCCTTGTGCATAGATTACTAAACTTTCTTAGCCTCCCTTAGTTTTCCAGAGAGTAGAGAAGAGAAAACTATAGATTCTTGTAATTTGTACTCGTAGATTTTTGTATAAGTATCATTCTATCAAATTTAATCTATGCACAGGGAATGGGGTGGGGTCGACTTGTGACGTCTGAAACCCTGAAATCTGAGTAAGTTTGAAATATGATAGGCTACTCCAAAACCTAGAATTTGCATTATAGCTACTAGAGGTTTGAAACCACTCTCAAACATCCTGAAAGTCTATAAATAAAATTTAACTTAAAGTAAACTTATACTTAAATCTAAATGTCTCCTTGAAATTTTGAAAATCTGAAATATGGCTAAGTCTGAAACGCTGAAATCTGACTAACTCTGAAATATGCTAGGATCCTCCAAAACCTAGAATTTGCATTATAGCTCCATATCTAAATGTAAACTTATACTTAAATGTTTATTTTATTTATATACTGTTTGGTTATCTAAATGTAACCGGAGAATACTCCCCAGTTTAAAAAAATTGCAGTTTTTCATATTTGGCAGTTTCAAGTGGTAGTTATTCGCCTCGTGATTTTTGTGGCGAGTAACCGACCAACCGGTGGTTATTTGCCAGTTACACCATCTATGCTTGACTTTTCAACATGCCATAGAATTGTAAAATGGTTGTAAGCATGCCATTATTACTACTCATTTCTCAAAGACTGATTTGAGATCAAGCAACCATCGGATCTTTGTTTGTAAGGTAGGCCTGCACAAAACAACTTTCAGATGCCTTACTAGACACATTGAGTTCTCAGTCATGCCATTCAATTTGACTAATGCTCCTGTTACATTCCAATTCATGGTGAATCAAGTATTTAGTGGTCAGCTGAGACAATTTGTTTTGATAAATTTTTATGGCATTTTGATGTGTAGCAAAGCATATAAGGATCATATGAGACACCTAGATTTGATCCTTGGGATTCTAGAGAAACATGCTCCTTGTACAAGAATTTAAATGTGAGTTTCGGGTCACAAATATTTTATACTTGGGCCATGTCATTATTACTCAAGGCAAGTAGGGGGATCAAAAGAGGATACAATTTTTTCTAGTTTGGGCACTCCCTACCACACTAACTCTATTGAGGAAATTCTCTAGTTTATGCAGCCATGATAGAAGGTTTGTTAAAGGTTCTTCACATATCGCAGAACCCTTAACCAACAAGACAAAGGAAGAAGCTTTTGCATGGATGGATAGAATGCTAGAATTTTTTGATAAGCTTAAGAGAGTAATCATCACGTCTTGTATTTTCTATTGCAGATATTTGTGGTATAATGTGGTGTTTCAGGAGAAGGTATTGAGGCCATATTTTTCCAAAAGAGGGACTCCATTAAGATGGAGAGCATAAAGTTGAAAGTTTCAGAAATTAGTTTATGTATTTATGACAAGGAAATTATTGCCATCAAGCATGTTTTGGTAAAATTCAGACATCCCTTGACTTATTGTAGATGTGTGGTTGAGACAGATTACAATGGCTTGAAATTCTTCTTGGATCAACACGCTTTGAATGATGAACCACAAAGGTGGGAAAGCAAAATCCAAGGAGTACATCACCTACCAGCAAAATAAAGTAGAGCACGTCTTCCCCATAAATTGGTTTCAGCCATTGCTTATTCCCCATCAAGATTGGAAAAGCATGTTCATGGACTTCATCACAAGTCATCACAAGTCTACCCAAGGTACATGGTAGAGCCTGTATTTATGTTGTTGTGGATAGGGGAAATGAGTATTTATACTTCTTTCCCATTTATCTAGAATTCAAATCACATCATATGGATAAAGCACATCCTTTCACTCAAGGTTGTCTACACATAAGAATATGGGATCCAAGTGATATCTCAAGATCTATCAAAGGTAGTAATAGCCAATTACGGTTATATGGCAAAGGGAACAAACCAAGGGCTACCATTATCAGATTTTCTAGCCTTAGGACTACTATCATCACAGATTCCAGCTGCTGCACTATATCAATTACAGCCCTACAAGTGTTTTCAGTCATAGAGTTGTTTCTCAAGGTCTTAACAAAGATATGTTGATTGTTATTGTTGTGAGAAGATTTATAGTCATTGATTATCCATTTCCAACCTCTAAATTGTTGATAGCAATGATTTATGCAAACGATTTTCAGCATTGCTGCTGTTATATCATTTTCACACTGCTGATTTGCAAAATTTCAAACTTTGGACTGTTGTTAGCAGCCAAATATAGCTTCAGGTTTGCAGAATTTGAGGAACTTTTCTTGCACTGCTATTTGTGAAGGATTTCAGCCATGGGATCTATTGGAAATAATCTTGCCCATTGCCATTCTATTCAGTGAACTATCTTTTGACCTTTGACCACAAACAACAAATCATGAGGATGCAAACATAACAAGTTTTGATTACCTTTTTGTGGTGTAGTTGGCTTTTGTTGCACACGCTTGTGGCCATCATGGGGAACAATTTTATGATAACTCACAGTCAAACAACTTGGTGAGGCGGAGTTTATTCAAAACATGGAATTGCAAGTGCCCAAGGATGAATTGGGATCCAAGCATTACAAAGATGGGCATAGGAGGTAAGTCTGACAAATTGCGCTTGCAATTGCTTGGGACAAGCAAATTTTGGAAAGGGCAGATTGTCATTACCCCTTTTTCAAACAAATTAAAAATGATAAAGTTAATATTTTTAAGTTGTCGAGTGACTTAATTTTTATTAAAAAGTGACAGCTTAATATTATTTTATTATTATAAATAAATAAAATCAATGTAACTTTCCAAATAAAGCAAGTCAATGTCAAATAAGATGGAAAGTTATTTTTGGGGATTTTCCCTAAGAAAAGTGTCAAGTGAACTTATAAAAAGGCATTGGGGGGTCATTTGGAAATCATCTTTTGTCATTATCTATTTTTACATTGAGAGTTTGAGTTGGTGCTTCAACTTCTGCTTTGCGGGTGAAAACCCTCCATTGCAACTAGATTTGGGGACAAAAACCCTCCAATCTTCAGTTATGACTCCACCCAAGAGTTGCATTTGTGCATCCAATTAGAGATTCACAGTTTTCAATTCAATTTTATCAGTTAGGACACATTTTTAGAATCATTGTCAAGATTTTCACATTTGGCATCATCTACAACACCTAGAACATCATTTCAAGGGTTGACATCATCAATGCAAGGGTTGACGTCACATTATGGATAGTATTTCAGGGCTGACATAGTATTTTTTAATTAAAAACAACAGGGCTGCATATTACATATAATGTGTTCATATAGAAACATGAATTAATTGCACTTGGTTTATGTATGAATTTCATAATGAATGATACATTGGTAATCTTCAGCTAAAGAGGAATTCAGTTTTAAATGTGCATTCTATGAAATGGAAGGATTTGTAAAGTGTAAGCCACTTGCATGATAAAGCATATAAGTCTAATCCTAGTCAATAAAATAAGTAACAAGTGCTAATTGCAAAGGAGTTAGTGACTTGGAACATAGTGATCAAGTCATATCTTATAAAGATGAGCAAATATGTATCATGATGGATTATAAGACCAATGACAAACACTAGTCAAGGGACCTAAAAAGGATATGAAACCTAACGGTGTCTGGATAAAAACATATAAGGTTCATACTTGGTAATTGATTAGGAAAATTACTTGTTTAAAATGAATGCCAAGGAGTATCACACCTATGATATTCTATATAAAACTAAGTGTTGCATAATTGACAATGAACTAAGGTGTAGCCCTAGGTTTATCTTCCACATAATGAGATGACCAAATGGTTGCCACTTAATAGCTTCGCTACACAACATTGGAACCTCTATAAAAGATTAAATGGGTACCATTAAATCTTATGGTCAATTTGATTCAAAAGGATAAGACCATGTTGTCAATATTAATGTGTGGCATTAATAAACTGATGCAAACCAATTGTGTTACGTAATGTTACCTCTACAAGTTTGACTTTTACTTGTGAATTAATGAAGTAAACTATGTTTCTAAAGAATTGTGCAAAAACGATTCTAGGGAATTGTGCAAAAAATAATTTAGGTTGGATTTTCAGGGCACATTACATGTTGTTGAGTTAATTTGGCGCTGTTTTAGAATATTAAGATGAGCTCGCCTAATTGTTTTAAGAAAAACAGTAATTTGGATAAATGATACATGATATCTACTACTATATCAATGCATCCTATATGGTGATCTCTATTGTGTGATGTGCTAATTTTCATTCTTTTTGTAATACATGATATCTACTACACATGTCAATTAATCCTCTACTGCTGAAGGAGAGGAACGTAAGCTATAGCTGCATGTCCATAGTTTACCTTCTCAATATAAAGGCACTAAGAAATATACTCTGAAGTAGAAGTCGATCATAAAGGCTTTATTTCAAATTCCTAAAACTATCCCCTCGTAGAAATATTACAAAATCAACATTATAAATAAAAATGTAGACTAAAATTAAGAAGATATTGCTTTCATGTTTGCATAGACGAGCTATAATGGCCTTTAAAGCATGCCTCATTTGAAATGCAAACTCAAGTTACAAATTAGATATGCATGTAACAATGAAACTATATTTTCAATATCTGATTGTTTGTTGTTTCTAATATTTATTTCATGAAAATAATTTGGCACCTAAGAAATAAATATTGATATGTTCAATCCATAGTAATGTGTTGTTATGCATGAACATCCAAGGTCAATGAGCAATCTTGCAACACCCAAAAACATTTGTTGTGTGCTAGAGTGAGTTGTGACTTTGTTGGCAGTGTCACCATTGGTTGCTTGTTGAAGATAATCAAAACAGGCCCAAGAAACATCTCCAGAGGTCCAACACTCAAGGAACATCAAGTGCAAAAGGTTTCAAAAACCAATCAAGGTTCAATTTGACACCTCCTTGGCAAATGAGGAAAATGTCGGTTAAAACTGGGAACCGCCAGTATGCACTAAGTGGCAGTTTCACTTGCGACGGTTGCAAAAATTCAATTTCAGACTAGAGTAATGAGTTCTCTAATTCTATGCATTCAAGATGCTTGGGAGTTCGGAAAGACACTAAGGAATTTACAAGTCAAAAAAAATCCAAATCAGTTGGGTGGGAGCAGCTTCAACTGGGGGAAGAAAGTGTGTGTGAGAGAGACCATTGTCAGAGGTTTGGAAGATGTTTTTAGGGTGCATGTTCAAAGAGGAACAAAGGTGTGATTGTAGGAGAAGAAAGACTATCAACAATTATTCAAGTACATTGAGAGACTATGTTTGAAATGTCCTCTTATTCATGTTTGTAATTCAAGAGATAATTCTCATGGGGCGTGTGTGTAATTCTATGTAATATTGTCAAATGAATTCAATAAAGTGTGAATTCCATCTCTAAATCTGAATGTGATTTGTTTGAGTGTGTCCATTGGAGAGATTTGAGCCTAAGCTACGGGAAAAGGCTGCCATTAGCTTGGTTCCCTCTTACCCGTCCTATATCATTTGGTATTAGAGCAAGTTGTCTCCTACATAGTTGAGTGTATAAAACTCAAGTTGAGCTTGTTATAGGTTTTGTAGAGTCATACATTGTCAAGAGTTGTGAGGAATAGAAACGGCACATTTGAATGCCTTTTGGAAGAGGAGGAAGAGCATCAAGAGTTGCAGAGCTAGTAGGGATGTTGAGAGGAATCCAAGCTAGGTTGGATGCTATAAAGACTACACAAAGGAGAGTTGTTGCAAATATGACTGAAGATGAAAGAGAAGCACCAAAAGTTCAGCTAGAAGAATTGGATGAAGAACTAGAGGATAGATTCTTGAAGGCCAATGCCAAGATGGTAGGAAAGCTAAAGTTGAACATTAATTAATTGGATCATGGAGGTGGAAAGATATTTCGATTATGAGCAAATGGAGGACCCCAAAAGAGGGAAGTTTGCTTGCACAAAGTTGAAGGGGTATGCATCCCTATCGTGGGATTATGTGCCAATTGGAAAGAGTTAGGAGAGGCAGAGACAAAATCAACACTTGGAATAGGATGGTTGCACATTTGAAGGCAAGTTCTTACCTTCTAATTATCAAATGAGTTTGTTCAAGATGCTGCAAAATTTCAGGCAAAAGGACATGAGTGTAAAAGATTACACATAGTAGTATTACAAACTCACAGTCTGTGTTATTCATGTTGAAGATGATGTCAAGGTATATGAATGGTCTTTGTATTTCCATACAAGATGAGTTTGGAATAATCAAGTTGTGTTTGGTAGAATAGGCCTATCAATGTGCTTAGAAAGCAGAAGAGAAGTTGTTAATGAAACATCAAAATAATAAGAGGTAAAGAATATTTTCCAGAGGAAGAGGTCAAGCAAACATTGGAAGAGGACAACATACACTTGTGGGAGAATCTAGCACTTCTCACAATCACAATCATGCACCAAGAGGAAGAGCATATCCTTCAAAAGGAGGAGAATACTATGGTAGAGGAAGAGGCAGAGGATTCATGGGCACATGCTTTAGGTGTGGACATTTTGCTCATACGGCCTTTAAGTGCCCACAAGCACAAAATAACAACAATGGAAGAAATGAAGCTAGCAATTACCTTGCACAAGCAGATAAAGAAAGCATCACGTCACCCAATCACATGGAAGAATTGGAACATGGAGAAGCTCTCATGAAAAAGAAAGTGTTGTCAAACCCAACCAAGGTGGAGAATGAACTAGTCCCAGAAAGAGTATTTTCTGAACCATTTTTAAATCTCAAGGCAAGTGTTGTAAAGTCATTGTTGATAGTGTTAACACAGATACTTTGTTGTCTAATGAAATGGTAGATAAGCTTGGGCTGAAAAGAGTGGCACACTCAAATCCATATAAGACGCTTGGCTACAAAAAAGACAACATATTTTGTTGAATGAACAATGTGTAGTCAATCTTCAAATTGGGTCATACAAGGATGAAGTTTTGTGTGGCATTATATCCATTGGATGTATGTATGTGTTGTTGGGTAGAACAAAACAATTTGATACGAAGGCTATGCATGATGGAAGAGCTAATATCTACAATGCTTGTGAAGGATGGTAAGAAATAGAAGTATATATAGGCTCACTGAATGAAAAGAGGGAAGAATTGGAAAGCAGTTTTAAAATTTTGTTAGTTGCAGGAAAAGAATTTTTGAAAGAGGCAAAGAAGGATGAGGCATGTTTTGATTTCATTCCCAAACCCAAACAGGTTGGAACAAAGGATAATGTGAGTGAAATTTCACATGAAGGGAATGATTTGTTAGGAGAATATGTTCAGATTGTTTCCAAGTATTTTTCGAATGGATTTCCATCCATGAGGACCATAGCCATCACATGGATTTGAAAACTAGATTTACTCTTCCAAACAAGGCAACACAGATTAATGACCATGGAGAATGAAAGGGTGAAAAGGCAAATGCAAGAGTTGTTGGAGATGGGTTTGATAAGAGAAAGATTGAGCCCATATGTAATTCCAGTAGTATTAGCTCCCAACAAAGGTGGAGAAAAGCATATGTGCATGGACTCAAGAGCCATAAACAAGATTACTATCAATTACAAATTTCTATTGCCTTGAATGGATGACTCAATGGATTGTTTGAGTGAAGAAAGGTATTTCACAAAACTAACTTGAGGAGCAAGTATCACCAAATGAGAATCCGACAAATTCATGAGTGGAAAACCACATTCAAGACAAAGGATGGTTGGTATGAATGGTTGGTTATGCCATTTGGTTTTAAAAATACACCAAGCACATATATGACACTCATGATGAAGTGTTGAATCCCATATCTTGGTAAGCTTGTTATTATGTGTTTGGATGACATCTCAATTTATAGTAAGGCAAAAGAGGAGCATTTAAGGCAGGTGTTCCAAAGATTAAAAGAAGAGAAGTTGTTGGTAAACTTGAAAAAGTGTAGTTTTATGAAGCATGAGTAGGTTTACTTGCGTCATGTGGTCTCACGACAGATTAAGAATGGATCCAAAAAAGTTAAAAGCCATTATCGACAAGGAAATGCATATGTTATTGGTTATTTTTGGTAAGCTAGCTCACACTAACTGTTGACGCAGTGGATTGCACCATGGACAGAGGGCTGAGCTCCTGTCTTCCACACGCAACAATAGAAAATCCCATTTTGCCTGTGGGCCTAGCAAAACTGGGGGGAGAGTTTCTAGATAAGGGCTAGCTCCCTCTGATGTATCTTTTAGGTCCTGGATTCCCTACTGCTAACAACTAAATGAAAAAAGGGGGGGTTGAAAAGGGAGAATGATGCTGAAAACAGAACCTAAACCTAAACTAAAAAGGTGATACACCAAAAAAGTTGATCCACTCAGCCCGAACATACACTTTTCACCACGAAGAAGCTGTCATACACTTCATCTGATGTGGGAAACTCTTTTGTATCAATGAGTCAGGGGTCCGTAGAGATACAGGGAGGAAGAACTATCAAAGGTGTTTTGAGACACACTTTGGCAGCCTATTCACATGCGCCTGTACTCCTGCTGTAGACACTTCTGGCTAACCTGCAAAAGAAGAAACCTCACAAGGCACTAAACATGCTGGAATCGTTTTGTGAAAGCACAAAAGAAAATGACTTAACACAAAAAGAAAACATAGACATGCGTGAGTGCAAGTTCAAATGGAGGTAAAAATTGCTAAGTCTTGATTCAAAGTAAAATCCGTCAGAGTTCTGCCTTACAAACACAGAGATTTTTGGGCAGAGCTTTGCCTTATAGGCTGAGAGCTCTTTTCCAAATGAGAAGTTTTTTACAATATATATAAAGAGGAGAAGTAAAGGCGCCCCTTTTGAAAAGACTTTTGGTGCCCTTTGACACGCTGGCCCATGTGTTGAGAACATCGGAAATAGGAAGTCACTATTGCTGATGTCATTCTTCTAGAAGAGGCCTGCTGGAACCATGCTGTGTAATCGCCGGTCTTGACTTTGGCATTCAAACATTAATGTGAAAGCACGGGCCGCGCCTCTTTTTTGCAGACAAGACTGCTCCTTCAAGATATTCGCGCGGTTTGTCTGCTTATAAATGTAAAGTGGAGAAAACAGGGCGCACCGCTTACTGTTTGCGCCGTTTGATGACCACTTGGCAAGCACTGTTCCAACTGCAGGAATAAATCCTTGAGTCGACACCTCTCTTTGCCACCTGGACTGTTTGTCTGATTCTGCACTTTGTCTCTTCCTGGCTTTGTCTCTTTCTGGCTCCTTCGGCCCTCGGGGCTATCTTCTTGGCGGGTCGCTGAGTTCCTTGCGCTGCTCTTTAAGCTTTTCAAAATCAACGGCTATTTCACGAGCCTTAAATTTGACGTCTGCGCACCCGTCACCGCATTTGAACTTCCAACGGCTAGTTTGCCATGCTTGATTTTGACGTCTTTGGGCCCGTCACCCCTTGGAATTTCTTCGGCATTTTCCTTTCCTTCGGCTTTTTGCTCTGGTCGGGCTTTTCTTTCGGCCATTTTTCTCGCGGACAAAATGTCTGCAAGAATTGTCTCGCTCGCTTCCTTTCTTTCGGAGTTTTCTCTCGAGCTTTTCTCCCGCGGCGGCTTTTCCCGAATTTCTTCGGACATTTTGTCCGAAGGAATTCCTTCGGACAAAAGTCCGAAAGAATTACTGCTGAAGGAGAGGAACGTAAGCTATAGCTGCATGTCCATAGTTTACCTTCTCAATATAAAGGCACTAAGAAATATACTCTGAAGTAGAAGTCGATCATAAAGGCTTTATTTCAAATTCCTAAAACTATCCCCTCGTAGAAATATTACAAAATCAACATTATAAATAAAAATGTAGACTAAAATTAAGAAGATATTGCTTTCATGTTTGCATAGACGAGCTATAATGGCCTTTAAAGCATGCCTCATTTGAAATGCAAACTCAAGTTACAAATTAGATATGCATGTAACAATGAAACTATATTTTCAATATCTGATTGTTTGTTGTTTCTAATATTTATTTCATGAAAATAATTTGGCACCTAAGAAATAAATATTGATATGTTCAATCCATAGTAATGTGTTGTTATGCATGAACATCCAAGGTCAATGAGCAATCTTGCAACACCCAAAAACATTTGTTGTGTGCTAGAGTGAGTTGTGACTTTGTTGGCAGTGTCACCATTGGTTGCTTGTTGAAGATAATCAAAACAGGCCCAAGAAACATCTCCAGAGGTCCAACACTCAAGGAACATCAAGTGCAAAAGGTTTCAAAAACCAATCAAGGTTCAATTTGACACCTCCTTGGCAAATGAGGAAAATGTCGGTTAAAACTGGGAACCGCCAGTATGCACTAAGTGGCAGTTTCACTTGCGACGGTTGCAAAAATTCAATTTCAGACTAGAGTAATGAGTTCTCTAATTCTATGCATTCAAGATGCTTGGGAGTTCGGAAAGACACTAAGGAATTTACAAGTCAAAAAAAATCCAAATCAGTTGGGTGGGAGCAGCTTCAACTGGGGGAAGAAAGTGTGTGTGAGAGAGACCATTGTCAGAGGTTTGGAAGATGTTTTTAGGGTGCATGTTCAAAGAGGAACAAAGGTGTGATTGTAGGAGAAGAAAGACTATCAACAATTATTCAAGTACATTGAGAGACTATGTTTGAAATGTCCTCTTATTCATGTTTGTAATTCAAGAGATAATTCTCATGGGGCGTGTGTGTAATTCTATGTAATATTGTCAAATGAATTCAATAAAGTGTGAATTCCATCTCTAAATCTGAATGTGATTTGTTTGAGTGTGTCCATTGGAGAGATTTGAGCCTAAGCTACGGGAAAAGGCTGCCATTAGCTTGGTTCCCTCTTACCCGTCCTATATCATTTGGTATTAGAGCAAGTTGTCTCCTACATAGTTGAGTGTATAAAACTCAAGTTGAGCTTGTTATAGGTTTTGTAGAGTCATACATTGTCAAGAGTTGTGAGGAATAGAAACGGCACATTTGAATGCCTTTTGGAAGAGGAGGAAGAGCATCAAGAGTTGCAGAGCTAGTAGGGATGTTGAGAGGAATCCAAGCTAGGTTGGATGCTATAAAGACTACACAAAGGAGAGTTGTTGCAAATATGACTGAAGATGAAAGAGAAGCACCAAAAGTTCAGCTAGAAGAATTGGATGAAGAACTAGAGGATAGATTCTTGAAGGCCAATGCCAAGATGGTAGGAAAGCTAAAGTTGAACATTAATTAATTGGATCATGGAGGTGGAAAGATATTTCGATTATGAGCAAATGGAGGACCCCAAAAGAGGGAAGTTTGCTTGCACAAAGTTGAAGGGGTATGCATCCCTATCGTGGGATTATGTGCCAATTGGAAAGAGTTAGGAGAGGCAGAGACAAAATCAACACTTGGAATAGGATGGTTGCACATTTGAAGGCAAGTTCTTACCTTCTAATTATCAAATGAGTTTGTTCAAGATGCTGCAAAATTTCAGGCAAAAGGACATGAGTGTAAAAGATTACACATAGTAGTATTACAAACTCACAGTCTGTGTTATTCATGTTGAAGATGATGTCAAGGTATATGAATGGTCTTTGTATTTCCATACAAGATGAGTTTGGAATAATCAAGTTGTGTTTGGTAGAATAGGCCTATCAATGTGCTTAGAAAGCAGAAGAGAAGTTGTTAATGAAACATCAAAATAATAAGAGGTAAAGAATATTTTCCAGAGGAAGAGGTCAAGCAAACATTGGAAGAGGACAACATACACTTGTGGGAGAATCTAGCACTTCTCACAATCACAATCATGCACCAAGAGGAAGAGCATATCCTTCAAAAGGAGGAGAATACTATGGTAGAGGAAGAGGCAGAGGATTCATGGGCACATGCTTTAGGTGTGGACATTTTGCTCATACGGCCTTTAAGTGCCCACAAGCACAAAATAACAACAATGGAAGAAATGAAGCTAGCAATTACCTTGCACAAGCAGATAAAGAAAGCATCACGTCACCCAATCACATGGAAGAATTGGAACATGGAGAAGCTCTCATGAAAAAGAAAGTGTTGTCAAACCCAACCAAGGTGGAGAATGAACTAGTCCCAGAAAGAGTATTTTCTGAACCATTTTTAAATCTCAAGGCAAGTGTTGTAAAGTCATTGTTGATAGTGTTAACACAGATACTTTGTTGTCTAATGAAATGGTAGATAAGCTTGGGCTGAAAAGAGTGGCACACTCAAATCCATATAAGACGCTTGGCTACAAAAAAGACAACATATTTTGTTGAATGAACAATGTGTAGTCAATCTTCAAATTGGGTCATACAAGGATGAAGTTTTGTGTGGCATTATATCCATTGGATGTATGTATGTGTTGTTGGGTAGAACAAAACAATTTGATACGAAGGCTATGCATGATGGAAGAGCTAATATCTACAATGCTTGTGAAGGATGGTAAGAAATAGAAGTATATATAGGCTCACTGAATGAAAAGAGGGAAGAATTGGAAAGCAGTTTTAAAATTTTGTTAGTTGCAGGAAAAGAATTTTTGAAAGAGGCAAAGAAGGATGAGGCATGTTTTGATTTCATTCCCAAACCCAAACAGGTTGGAACAAAGGATAATGTGAGTGAAATTTCACATGAAGGGAATGATTTGTTAGGAGAATATGTTCAGATTGTTTCCAAGTATTTTTCGAATGGATTTCCATCCATGAGGACCATAGCCATCACATGGATTTGAAAACTAGATTTACTCTTCCAAACAAGGCAACACAGATTAATGACCATGGAGAATGAAAGGGTGAAAAGGCAAATGCAAGAGTTGTTGGAGATGGGTTTGATAAGAGAAAGATTGAGCCCATATGTAATTCCAGTAGTATTAGCTCCCAACAAAGGTGGAGAAAGGCATATGTGCATGGACTCAAGAGCCATAAACAAGATTACTATCAATTACAAATTTCTATTGCCTTGAATGGATGACTCAATGGATTGTTTGAGTGAAGAAAGGTATTTCACAAAACTAACTTGAGGAGCAAGTATCACCAAATGAGAATCCGACAAATTCATGAGTGGAAAACCACATTCAAGACAAAGGATGGTTGGTATGAATGGTTGGTTATGCCATTTGGTTTTAAAAATACACCAAGCACATATATGACACTCATGATGAAGTGTTGAATCCCATATCTTGGTAAGCTTGTTATTATGTGTTTGGATGACATCTCAATTTATAGTAAGGCAAAAGAGGAGCATTTAAGGCAGGTGTTCCAAAGATTAAAAGAAGAGAAGTTGTTGGTAAACTTGAAAAAGTGTAGTTTTATGAAGCATGAGTAGGTTTACTTGCGTCATGTGGTCTCACGACAGATTAAGAATGGATCCAAAAAAGTTAAAAGCCATTATCGACAAGGAAATGCATATGTTATTGGTTATTTTTGGTAAGCTAGCTCACACTAACTGTTGACGCAGTGGATTGCACCATGGACAGAGGGCTGAGCTCCTGTCTTCCACACGCAACAATAGAAAATCCCATTTTGCCTGTGGGCCTAGCAAAACTGGGGGGAGAGTTTCTAGATAAGGGCTAGCTCCCTCTGATGTATCTTTTAGGTCCTGGATTCCCTACTGCTAACAACTAAATGAAAAAAGGGGGGGTTGAAAAGGGAGAATGATGCTGAAAACAGAACCTAAACCTAAACTAAAAAGGTGATACACCAAAAAAGTTGATCCACTCAGCCCGAACATACACTTTTCACCACGAAGAAGCTGTCATACACTTCATCTGATGTGGGAAACTCTTTTGTATCAATGAGTCAGGGGTCCGTAGAGATACAGGGAGGAAGAACTATCAAAGGTGTTTTGAGACACACTTTGGCAGCCTATTCACATGCGCCTGTACTCCTGCTGTAGACACTTCTGGCTAACCTGCAAAAGAAGAAACCTCACAAGGCACTAAACATGCTGGAATCGTTTTGTGAAAGCACAAAAGAAAATGACTTAACACAAAAAGAAAACATAGACATGCGTGAGTGCAAGTTCAAATGGAGGTAAAAATTGCTAAGTCTTGATTCAAAGTAAAATCCGTCAGAGTTCTGCCTTACAAACACAGAGATTTTTGGGCAGAGCTTTGCCTTATAGGCTGAGAGCTCTTTTCCAAATGAGAAGTTTTTTACAATATATATAAAGAGGAGAAGTAAAGGCGCCCCTTTTGAAAAGACTTTTGGTGCCCTTTGACACGCTGGCCCATGTGTTGAGAACATCGGAAATAGGAAGTCACTATTGCTGATGTCATTCTTCTAGAAGAGGCCTGCTGGAACCATGCTGTGTAATCGCCGGTCTTGACTTTGGCATTCAAACATTAATGTGAAAGCACGGGCCGCGCCTCTTTTTTGCAGACAAGACTGCTCCTTCAAGATATTCGCGCGGTTTGTCTGCTTATAAATGTAAAGTGGAGAAAACAGGGCGCACCGCTTACTGTTTGCGCCGTTTGATGACCACTTGGCAAGCACTGTTCCAACTGCAGGAATAAATCCTTGAGTCGACACCTCTCTTTGCCACCTGGACTGTTTGTCTGATTCTGCACTTTGTCTCTTCCTGGCTTTGTCTCTTTCTGGCTCCTTCGGCCCTCGGGGCTATCTTCTTGGCGGGTCGCTGAGTTCCTTGCGCTGCTCTTTAAGCTTTTCAAAATCAACGGCTATTTCACGAGCCTTAAATTTGACGTCTGCGCACCCGTCACCGCATTTGAACTTCCAACGGCTAGTTTGCCATGCTTGATTTTGACGTCTTTGGGCCCGTCACCCCTTGGAATTTCTTCGGCATTTTCCTTTCCTTCGGCTTTTTGCTCTGGTCGGGCTTTTCTTTCGGCCATTTTTCTCGCGGACAAAATGTCTGCAAGAATTGTCTCGCTCGCTTCCTTTCTTTCGGAGTTTTCTCTCGAGCTTTTCTCCCGCGGCAGCTTTTCCCGAATTTCTTCGGACATTTTGTCCGAAGGAATTCCTTCGGACAAAAGTCCGAAAGAAATCACTTTGTCTTTGCCTTGAGTCCTTTTTCGCGGGATTTTCTCGTTCGTAGCCTTTCCAAATTTCTTCGGACCTTTTGTCCGAAGGAATTCCTTCGGACAAAAGTCCGAAGGAATTATGTCCGTGTCTTTTCCTTCGACTGCGTTCGAAAGGTGCCCTTTGATAATGTTCCCTGCCCTCCGCAAGGGCACTTGAATGGTTCCTTTTGTGCCGAAGTCTCGAGAACTCGTCTCTGCCTGCAGAGTCCGTAGAAACACCTACAGAGTCCGTATAAATTTCCTGTAGAGTCCGTAGAAACTTCTTGCAGAGTCCGTAGAAAAGCCTACAGAGTCTGTAGAAACAAGACTTTTGCAAAATCAAAAAATGTACTGGCTCAGAACAGCAGGGGAAAAAAGGGGGACCCATTTTGGCCTGCAGGACCAAAATGATCAACAAATTGGCGACTCCCAAGTGAAGCATGTCTGCTATGCTTAGAAACCAGTTGCCTTAAAATCAATTGGGCACAAAGTCAGGACGCAACTTGAAAAAGTTAGCAACAGCCCCGATAGATCCAAGAATCAATCATGAAGCTTTTACCCCAGACACAGGGGAAAACACACACAAGGCTAAAAAACACTATTTGTGCAAATAGCACTTAGGGAAAACAGGGAAAGAAAACTGAAAGCAAACTACTATATACAGCGAACCAAGTATATTTGTCTCCCTCTTGGATCAAAGGGAAAATTTCTTAAGTCCTCTTCCTGGCAAGAAAACTTATGGTGCCAGACAAGTGGCTAAATGGAATGGAGATTCGGTGACCTACTCCTCTTGCCTACCACCTTGATTGGCTTGCATCCGAGTGGATCAGAGTCAAACATGCTCCCAACATATATGTAGTTTTTTTGTCCTTGGAAGCTTGTTGAATGCTGGTCCTTCATGCTGGTGCGTTTCACCAAGAAATCAATGGCTGCTGGCTCATCACCATAAGCCTTTTGATGTGCATAGTCCCTTTGCAATGTATTATGGTTTGACCCGTTCCCTTCTATTTCATTGAAGATCCTGTCAAACTCATCCTCTGCTCCCTCAAGGCTTTCTTGAAGAAGAGTGACTGTTGTGATGTCTGAAAAGGAATCACAAACTGATTGCTCATCCCACAGAACATCACCTCTTTGTTCAAAACTCTCTTCTTCAAGGTTTTCCTCAAGAGAGACCAGCCTCTCCTTTTCTTGCTCAAGGATCAGAGTCTCTAGTTGTTCAAAGACATCCATCTGATCCTCCTCCAACTCAGGCTCCTTGGCATAGTCGTCCTCATCGAAGCAACAAGGAAGTTCATCAAACAAGGGAGGAGAGAGCTCACCATGCTTATGTTCCTTCTCATATTGCTAGAACATCCGCATGTATGCAAACCTGCGTCTTCTCCATTGCTGATGATGTCTTCCAAAGGAGCCTTCATAATGATTTCATTTTCATTATCGCTCATGATAGCCCCTTGGGAAACTGCAGATTGGATCTTTTGCTCCTCACTCGCCTCCTGCAAAACAGGTTCCTCTTTGAGAAGGGGTGAAGTGGAAAAACCATGTGGAAGAGGAGGCAGTCCTTGAGCTAAAATCAAATGATTCTCCTCTTTCCATTTGGCCAGCACTTCATCTATATCAGGTTTGGCCTGATAGCTCTCTTGGAGGTGTGTAGATGGGGTGTGTTCAGACATATCCATCACACAAAGGTCGAGGAATCTCGCTCTCGATTCCAACTCTGCAATTCTCCTGGCTATGTTTTCCTGGAAGAGCCTTTCTTGGAGGTCATAAGCGTCATCATGAGCAGGAGCAGCTTCATCTTCTTCAAGGTTTTGAGCAAAACCTTTCTCCTCCTTCCTACCCCATGATTCCATTGTTTGCTTTTAGCTCATGACCTTGGGATTGGACCTTTCCCCTTGTGAACAGGGAGTAACTTTATCCTCTCCAAGGTCCTGGGCTGGTTCATGACTTTCCTTCTTCCATCTTGGAATTTGGAGATCATGTTGAAAGACTTGAGGAGGTTGGGAAAGATTTGGGAGGGTCTGCTCATGTATAGGAAGAGTTGTCTGAAGAGAGGCGTGCTGAAAAGCTAGGCGCACGGGATTAAGAGCAGGATCGATTGATGCATCGGATGAGCTACAATGAGCAAGTGTTATCTGATAGAAAGGATTTGGTGCACAAGAGGGGGCTTTCTTTAGAATAGGAGGGGGCGCGCAGGGCTGACTGCCTTGCATGAATGGATTCCTCCATTTTGCTACCTCCTCCATGGATTGCAAGGCCTGAGCTTGCCTGAACAAACACTCCTCTTTATACATCAGCTCCTGCTGATATCCATACTCCTCATCCAGTCTGTCAATCTCCATTACCTGCTTCTCAAACTCCAGCGCTACTTCTCGTATGGTTGTAAGACAACTAGGAGAGTTGCTTGAGGCGATTCCATGAAAATCCTAAGCTTGATCAAAACCATACGAAGGAAAACAAGGCCCATGATGCTGGACGATGGAATTATACATACAAAAATGTGATTTCTTGATGGCACCAGAACTGCTTAACCAGTTGATTCAACTCGGAGTCGCCATTGGTGTTGATGCAAAAGAATCCAAAGGCTGGTTGGTTGAAGAACACACCACAAATTCTTCAACTCTTTGGACCCAAACTAGTTGGTCCCACCAGGCGTGCCAAAAACTATTGACGCAGTGGATTGCACCCTAGGCAGAAGGCTGAGCTCCTGTCTTCCACACGCAACAATGGAAACTCCCCTCTTGCCTGTGGGCCTGACAAAACTAGGGGGAGAGTCTCTAGATAAAGGCTAGCTCCCTCTGATGTATCTTTTAGGTCCTAGATTCCCTATTGCTAACAAATAAATGAAAAAAGGGGGTGTTGAAAAGGGAGAAGGATGCTGAAAACAGAACCTAAACCTAAACCAAAAAGGTGATACACCAAAAAAGTTGATCCACTCAGCCCGAACATACACTTTTCACCAAGAATAAGTTGTCATACACTTCATCTGATGTGGGAAACTCTTCTGTATCAATGAGTCAGGGTCCATAGAGATACAGAGAAGAACTATCAAAGGTGTTCTGAGACACACTTTGGCAGCCTATTCACATGCGCCTATATACTTGCTATAGACACTTCTAGCTAACCTGCAAAAGAAGAAACCTCACAAGGCACTAGACATGTTGGACTCGTTTTGTGAAAGCATAAAAGAAAATGACTTAACACAAAAAAAAAACATAGACATATGTGTGAGTGCAAGTTCAAATGGAGGTAAAAATTGCTAAGTCTTGATTTAAGGTAAAATCCGACAGAGTTCTGCCTTACAAACCCAGAGATTTTTGGGCAGAGCTTTGCCTTATAGGCTGAGAGCTCTTTTCCAAATGAGAAGTTTTTTACAATATATAGAAAGAGGAGAAGAAGTAAAGGCGCCCCTTTTGAAAAGACTTTTGGCGCCCTTTGACAAGCTGGCCCATATGCATTGAGAACATCAGAAAGAGGAAGTCACTGTTGCTGATGTCATTCTTCTAGAAGAGGCCTACTGGAACCATGTTGTGTAATCGCCGGTCTTGACTTTGGCGTTCAAACATTAATGTGAAAGCACGGGCCGCGCCTCTTTTTTGCAGACAAGACTGCTCCTTCCAGATATTCACGTGATTTGTCTGCTTATAAATGCAAAGTGGAGAAAACAGGGCGCGCCGCTTACTGTTTGCGCCGTTTGATGACCACTTGGCAAGCACTGTTCCAACTGCAGGAATAAATCCTTGAGTCGACACCTCTCTTTGCCACCTGGACTGTTTGTCTGTTTCTGCACTTTGTCTCTTCCTGGTTTTGTCTCTTTCTGGCTCCTTCGGCCCTCGGGGCTATCTTTTTGGCAGGTCGCTGAGTTCCTTGGGCTGCACTTTAAGCTTTTCAAAATCAACGGCTATTTCACGAGCCTTAAATTTGACGTCTGTTCACCCGTCACCTCATTTGAACTTCCAACAGCTAGTTTGTCGTGCTTGATTTTGACGTCTTCGGGCCCGTCACCCCTTGGAATTTCTTCGGCCTTTTCCTTTCCTTCGGCTTTTTGCTCTGGTTGGACTTTTCTTTCGGCCATTTTTCCTGCGGACAAAATGTCTGCAAGAATTGTCTCGCTCGCTTCCTTTCCTTCAGAGTTTTCTCTCGGGCTTTTCTCCCACGGTGGCTTTTCCCGAATTTCTTCGGACTTTTTGTCCGAAGGAATTCCTTCGAACAAAAGTCCGAAAGAAATCACTTTGTCTTTTCCTTGAGTCCTTTTTTGCGGGATTTTCTCGTTCGTAGCCTTTTCGAATTTCTTCGGACTTTTTGTCCAAAGTAATTCCTTCGCACAAAAGTCCGAAGGAATTATGTCCTTGTCTTTTCCTTTGATTGCCTTCGAAAAGTGCCCTTTGAAAATGCTCCCTGCCCTCCGCAAGAGCACTTGAGTCTGGAACTGCCCTCCGCAAGGGCACTTGAATGGTTCCTTTTGTGCCGAAGTGTCGGGAACTCGTCTCTGCCTGCAGAGTCCGTAGAAACACCTGCAGAGTCCGTAGAAATTTCCTACAGAGTCCATAGAAACTTCTTGCAGAGTCCGTAGAAAAACCTGCAGAGTCCGTAGAAACAAGACTTGTACAAAAAAAAAAAATGTATTGGCTCAGAATAGCAGGGGAAAAAAGGGGGGACCGATTTTTGGCCTGCAGGACTAAATGGTCAACACTAACGATTTTTTTTCCCTTTTCTTTTCTTTTTTTGGGAAAGGAAATGCATCAAAATCTAAAGGATATCATTTTTAATGTAACTTAAAGGTAATGGATTCAATTTCCAAACTCTTGTTTTTTTTACCATCATTGTTTTAATTTTTTTTTTTTTCCCCTTGATAATGTTTTGATGAAGTTATTGGTTTTTTTTCCTATAAGCTTGACCTGCATTGAAACTTTTAAAAGGCTATGGATGAAAATTTAACTGGTGTCATTCTGAAGATATTTTAAAGGAAACATATTTAGTTCCTTGATCTTTTTTGAGATCACAGTTATCCTGTTTCAGTTACTTGCAATTTTTTGAGACCACGTTTGTAATATAGTTTGTCATGGACTTTCATCTTATTAAAATTTGAATTTATTTATCGGTCGTCTCTGATAAGCTTGGGCTATGTTCGGAATCCTTTTCAAGACAGCGGTTTAAAATCTAATGGCCATTTATCTTAAGATGTTTTTTAATGCAGTGGATTCAGTTCTGTGCCTTTTTTTAAAGTATCTTTGAATTGCAGTTTTTTTTGGTGGAATTTATTTTTTCTTCAAATTTTTGTTATTGGCTGTTTTTTAAAATTTTGGGTTACATTAAGATTTTTTCGCACCCAATGGATTAAATGTATTAAATCTAATGGTTGTCTTTCTTAAAATTTTCTGGACATAATGGTTTTAGTTCTCTGTATTTCCTGTTATAACTTTTATAACCATGTATTACACTTGACCATGTTTGTATTACAATGTTCTTTTGTTTTATGAGACTTCTTTTTTCTTGATTATTCTGGATGAAGTTGGGGTTCTTTTTGGAAAAGTTTGGGAAAGCTTGAATTGCATTCTAAGGGTCTTTTAAATACAATGTATTAGAATATAATGGTATCCAAGTTCATTACACGACAACATAAGTGATGGCTTAAGATTAAATGTCATCACATGGACAAGTGTTACAACTTTTAAATCAACTCCGATACATGTTCTTTTTGTGTATAATTTGATGTATCCACATTTAACTTCACCATAACACTAAAGGGTGTTGCGAATTTTAATGCAACTCTGACAATTGTTCTTTTTGTGTGTAACAGAGTGCTAAAGCCTAAGAGTTATTTTTAAGTAAAGATGCTGAAACGTACCCCTGTCAAGACTTACTACTATGGCTAGAAAGCCACTCAATAGAGCTTATTTTCTCATTCGATAGTCTGACTTTACATAGCCAATAAGTTCGAATTATTCTGCATGACTCTAAGCCCCTTGTTTTGGTGCTATGCAAACATGTTCCTGCTTTTGCAAGTAGTATTGTTTTAGACTTGTGGGCGGTATCATTGAACAAAATCTCATTTATTATTTTATCTTGTAGTAGCATTTGAAATGTATGTATTTGGATGTTATTTTTTTCACGTGAACTTAATATGCCCTGATTGCATGGACTCGACCCTGTTTCAAAGGATATCTGGGATATCGTGGTTCTTACATACAATCTGGTTCTGGATAGTGATTAATCTATTTATAACTCCCTTTTATTCACTTGGCCCAGATAATAGTGTATGCGTAGTCATTATTAAATTCTCTTAAATGCATATAGACATTTTGTTGCACCTTGGATGGCAACTACTAGTGTACTTATGTGCATTGATATTAATAAGTATTTTTTACAGCGCCAATGAAATATAAAATTTATGAGGCAATCGAAGGGCTGGATAGTTTCATTCACTATGAGAATTACATATTAAACAATACATGCACTCGTGACTTGTCATTCGAGAGAATCACATTGCAAAAGATGTTAATGTTACTCCAACCCAAGGGTCTATTGATGTTCATCTCCACCATGAGGACAAGACATACGATTAAGGCAATTTATTTGAGAAGAGGATACCTTTGTAAAATGTTCGTTATAATTAATGTGCGAGTCCTTGAGACAGGATTTATAAAAATTGACTCTTGGTTATAGACTTTACAAAGTCATGTTGTTAAAGATGTGACATATTCTTTCACGTGAGACATTTTAAAATTTATCTCGTGACCTTAATTTTAATTAAATGTTTATTGTATCTAGGACCTAGATTTTGGAATTCACACTTTTTATAATCCACTAAAACTTAGTTTTTAAAACATTTAATTTTAGTTTGAATCCTTATTTTTTAAGGAAATGTTTCACTACAAGAATTTGAAAAATATATCATCGACAAGCACACAATTTCATGCTAGTTGTTGTGTAACACTACAATTTAACACCAAAAATGATTACAACGTATAACACTAAATATACAACATTATACATGATACATCACTAGATAACACCATAGTTGGTTTTATAGAGTGGTGTTACATATATGTTGTCATATACTTAGCGTTATATATTATAATCAATTTTGGTGTTATATTGTAGCGTTACACAACAATTATCATGAAACTAACAACATTGGTGATAAATCACAATTTGGTGTATAATGCTTGAATTTCAATTTTTTGGGTGATATGTTTGTTGAATTATTATACTGTCCTAGAAATTCCCTATTTGGCTCCCTTAGTATGGACATTCCCCTATAGGCATTCTTAGATTTGGCTTGGGTGCCTTTGACGTGATAGCAATGCTATTGGTTCCTCTAATTCAAGCCGTATTTTAGACACATGACAACATTTGTCTCCTTTCAAGGTCTTCAACTTGATCTCCTTCAACTCTTGATAGATAATTGATGGCATAAATTATTGACCAAAATGGCCCAATGGCATATAATTTTATTGACATAAAATTGGTTTACATCATTGTAGCACATTGACTCGCACCACGATATCTCCTATAAGATGTTTAATAAAAAAAAAACTTTTGTTTAAGAGACCCGACAAACATAACTATCTAACTGTTGTCAACCTGGAGCTGCGCCCTGATTCGAAGACGTGCATGAAATGGCCAGTCCTCTATCCGGCTGAAACAATGGGATCTTCTCACGAGGGTGGGTGCCTCAACGATGAGAAGAACCTCCAAAGAAGGTTGGCTCCTGTATGATGTATCAATGAGGATCTCTACTCTACGCTGCGGACTACCATGGAAAAGGGAGAAGGAAACTTAAAGGGGAAATCCTACCTAAAAGGGGTGATACACCAGAAGTTTGATCCACTCAACTTGGAACCTTGAACACTGAACGAACAAGGGAGAAGGAAGACCTTAGATTTCAATCAATCACTTATGCATAAGTATTTCATGAAGAGGTTCGATCCAATAACTAAAACCTGAGGGCAAACAATGGAGAGAGGTCCGATACAAGACACTTTGCAGCCACCTAACATCCACTTACAGCTTCAGCAAAAGACAATAAAGAACACTTTAACATGACCTACACAAGGATAATCTAGCAACTAGGTATGAACCAGAATTTGGGAAGGGAGAGAAATCTACCACTTATGCAAATTGTTGAATGAAATATACACTATGCCAACGCTTGAAATCTGAAAGTACAGTCCTATTGATCGAAGAGATTACACAAATCACCAATGGCAGAGTCTGGTCTAACCAAGAGAGAGATTGGATGATTTTTAATCAAGGCTGAAAGCCATTATATAGAGAATTACAAAAGGCCAAAGATTGGCGTTGAAAATTTGAAGAGAAGGATTAACTTCGGTTAACTCAAGGCTGACTTGGGCCTTTCAATAAAATATATTTTATTGTCTTTGCATGAAGTTTCTTGCACTTGAGGAAGCGAACTTGTCTTTGTTATGAACTGCCCACCTTTCTTTGCATGGAAATCCACGCAAATGTCAATTTTAGAACTTCTTCGTGAGCTGCTTGATGCCGAATTGTAACGTTTGAAAGCTGAGTTAACCGTTTGGTAAGCTGAGTTGGACGAAGAGATCATTCTCCTTCGCATGGAAAGCTCCTAGTGAATGCAGCATTTAACAATTAGTCAACTCTAAATCTCGAACAGTCAACTCGACATTCAAATTCAGAACTCCGGTTGAAGCTGAGTTGGACCCTCGGATGCGTGAGATGATTTGGAGACGAGCAGGACTTCAAAACCAGTCAACTGAAGCTTTGACTGGGATTCGAAAATAGCTCCCGCTTGCATGTATTTTGTCCTATTCTGGTCTGCCTGTTCATGTCTATTTCTGGCGGGATTCTATATTTAGATGTGTTAGTCTATATTTCCTCCGAGATGCTCTTATTTCCTGTTACTTTTGGGTGTCTCGGCTTGGCTGTATTTTCTTCGGGTTTATTTCCGCAAAATTCCTTTGGACTTATCTCTCTTTGGATACCTTCCTTTACTCTTATTTGTTCGGGCTCCTTTTCATAGTCGGGCTTCTCCTTTGGTCATTTCCCCGAATTTCTTCGGATTTTGTCCCTTTGCCTTTGCTCTCTCGGCGTTTTGTATTGAACGCTAAGTCATATTCCCACGAAAAAATGTCCGCAAGAATTATCTCGGTCTCTTCAGGGTAGTTTTATAGGGCTTATTTTGCGCGGCCTTTCTCCAAATTTCTTCGGACTTTTGTCCAAAGCAATTCCTTCGGACAAAAGTCCGAAGGTTTCTTTGGTCTTCGTTCCTTACTCTGCTTGTTTTTCCTTGCTTTTCTTCGGACCTTCTAGCTTTGTGGCCTTCCGAATTTCTTCGGACTTTTTGTCCGAAGCAATTCCTTATCTGCCTTCGCCTTTTAACTTTTTTGAATTTCTTCGGAATTTCTCATCGGCTTTGTCTTTGCTATCGCCTTTTGGTCCTCCATGTGTCTTCCAAATTCATTCGAACTTTTTGTCCGAAGGAATTCCTTTGGACAAAAAGTCCGAAGGATTTCTTCCCTTGCCTCTTTCTCCAAATGTGCCCTTCGGGAAATATGCCATGGTCCCTTCAACCGACCAGGTGCCCTCCACAAGGGCATTTAGCTCTCCCTCTGTGCCTTTCAGAAAAATTGTAGGGCACTCGGACTTTTTGCTAAGGTTCTGAATTTGGTCTTGTGCCTTCCCTAAGGATAGGTGCCCTTCGGGAATATTGAAAACAATCCTTCCAAAGGGTACCCTACCCTTCGGGATTCTTGTAATGGACTCTTCCTTTATTTGGGTGGACTTTTGGATTCTCCCTGTTTGGTCTTCGGGTGTTCGCTTAGAATTTCTCCGAAGTATTCCTTTGGACAAAAGTCCGAAGGAATTACTTCCTTTGTCTTCTGCCTTTCGTTTGTCTTTTGCCTTGAGGACTTTTGCCTTAGCACTTTTCCGAAGGTTCTTTTCCGAAGACCCGTCTTTAGCCAAACCTTTTTTGATGAACCATCCCCTCGGAATTTCCCTGTTGTAGCAAAGGCCCCTTACCAAGGAAAACAATGTATTCTTCCTTCCTTGGCTAGAGACGAGAACTTTCCAAATGGCAAGAGAAAATCTGACTTGTGAAAGATTTGTCAACACTAACCACCCAACATACTAACTAATTTAAATACACATTATTGAACTTAATAAAGGGGGTGTCTCTATGAGAAGCATGCCCCATTCATTTATCATCTACATTCTACTCCCTTCTGGCTACTCCCACTCTTTGTTGTATTATTTATCTTTCGGCTTTGTTTTCTCCTTGGGAAACCATTTGGTCTTCCCGCTTTGCTCTATCACTTTTGTACTCGGCAATCCCTTTGACCTACTTGTGTGGTCATTTGTCAGACATTAATATATTTATCTTATCTTATCTTTATCTTATCTACTACAAACTTGGGATCAAACTTGACAAAACCCCTTAATCCAAAGGGAGCAAAATATGTAAGCTAGAGCGAACATAACTACCTTTGATGAATTCATTGCACTCAACCAATTGTACATTGATCAACTTATGTCGATGTGTCTACTTCCTCCCTCGCAGCCTGACATTATGTGCCTATTACCATCCTCACACTACTAACACAAACATGATGAGTGTGCAGTGCACACAATTGTCCTCTAACGCTTGTGCCTATACACAGTATCGAAAATCTATGGAATGCTCCAACCACAACAATTAGTATTGTTTCTTATGAAAATGTTAATGAAGTATGAAGTATTTATGGCATGTTTCAACTATCCTAACCACTATCAACCCTATACAAAAAGTACCTAATTAATGTCGTTGCCTAAAATATTATAATTATCACCATCTCAAATATTGACCCTGACACCTTCCTAATGCCCCCCATCTACCCACCCCCCAATCAGTGAGAGATGAGAAGTCTACGTAACTCACTATCATCAACCTACTCCACATCGTGTGAATTTCAAAAAACTGCTGAAAATAGTCTAGCAATAACTAGAACCAAAACTACCACTAAACCAATCATCCCTATCTTTGAGCTAGTAGCTAACTTAATATGGGTCTCTACAATGCTCTAAGAAAACATTGGCATAGAATCTCCACTAGACTCAGCGGCATAATGTGTATGGAGCTTCTTTTTATATTTGAATGACATTTTCCTAGTTGTGTCCCAAGCGACCACATCTCTAACATAGAACCTTTTTCTTCGTTTTGCAAGATAATTTGTTGTTACTAGTACTTGTCCAATAAGAACACCAAGAAGAATGCTTATGTTTAGATGCTTGGCAGAAATGCTTCTTTTCACTTGTTTTTTCACTAGTTTGTGTTTACCTACTTTTGTAATATGAATTTTTTTTGTAAGCTTAGGTTTTTTCTTCATTGCGAATTGATACTCATGTTGTGTGAGCAATTCACAAAATGAATCAAGTGTTGCTTTATTAAGTTTGTTACTAAGTTGCAACATTTCCAAAAAATTTGTGTAGTTGGAACTAGGCCCATCCAAAAATATGGAGATCATCATGTCATCGTTTTTCCTTGTCATTGTATTGTATTCTTGTTTATATCCTTCAACCTGGGGATGTAGTCTGAAATATCCTCAACATCATTTAGCTTAGTGTTAAGCAATTGCATCAACAAATCAATCTTTTGATATCCATGTTGTTTATCATATAAGTACTTAAATGATTCCCAAGCTTTCCAAGCTTCAAATCTAATGGCCTCAATGTGAACAATTACCTATGGAGCAAGAAGACATTAACAATGCTAGGGCCTTCTTATTAAATTTGTGGAACTCAAGAAACTTAGCAGCATCAATGGATGGTGTAGGTTGTTTCTCAACCAATTCCCAAATTTCATTGAAAACAAGAATTTTCCATGTTCATACTTCAATCTTTATAGTTGTAGTGTTAGTTACACTAAAAGGAAAAATAAACCACACAAAGAAGTATGCTACTAGGGTTTTTACTTTATCCTCAAGTAGATCCTTGATTTTGCAATGCTCATCACTCCAAAAATACATCTATCACTACAAAATGGCATGTTTAAGCAAAAATAAAGGTGGGATGGGAACCTAGAACTTCTAGGTTTGAAAGGTCATAGCAAAATATTACCACTTCATGTAGATTGAATTCAACTTATAGGATACATAAAATATGTTTTTAGCTGGTACTTGACTTTGGGGCCACACATCATATGGGTTCTAATCGAGAACAGTTTTCTTCATTGGAACATTGTTTGTTGCCTCACATTCTCACAGGAGATGATACACCGATGGAAGTTACTAGAAAAGGATTAATTGCAAAGCAAGAAGGCACCTTTTTGGATGTACTTTGAGTTCCAGATTTATGTGCCAACTTCTCTCAGTCTACCAAATCACACATCTTCCTGAATTAATCTTATCCTTCGGCACACTCCATCTAGACAAGGTTTACCCTTATACTAGTATTTTTTGTGGGATTTTTACTTGTGTGTCTAAGTCAACATGACCACCATGAGTAGTCATTACCTTAATGGCATTTCTTTCCTCATGTATTAGAATAATCACAAGGCAAGGGGACCCGCTTAGCACACAAGCACCCTAAGCATTTTTTTTTTTTAAAGCTATATATCAGGGATTTTGGGTCCCATTCCCTTAAAAACATAATACTTCTTAAAAAAAAAAAGATTGCATGGCTTGACAGTAGCTCTGTCAAGGCATCTGGCCATCCTATTACATAAGCCATCAACAAACTGAAAGTAAAAAATACTTCAGCTTTTATCCAAAAGACAATATTTACTAACACAGAAATCCCTCAATTACTAAATCTCATCCTTTTTCGTTATACATTGAGAACTAAATGTCTTGGAAGGAGAGTTGGGGATGAGACGACCTTTTTTCTTACTTCTAACAACCTTCCATTCTTCTTCTTTACTTAAGTTACCTAAATCTGAATTAATCAAACAAAACCCGTCCTCGATTTTACCTTTACAAGATTTCTTCTTACGAACCGTATCAGCGAAAAAATTTCCACCTGACCCAATTAACTCAGAGTCCTCAAGTGAGGATACAGAAGGTACTTGATTTGATGTTGAATTATTTTCCATGACAAACTCTGAAGCAACTCCTGAAGGCATAACAGATTCACTTTCCCAAAAAATTGTAAGAAGCTCCTCACTTATTTCCTTCCCCCATGAAGAATCTACTTTTTGCTTAGATTTTTGACAAGACGCTGAAAGTTGACCAACATTAAAACAGTTCCAGCATCTAAAGGGAATCCCCTCAAAATCAATAGTTTGAGACCAACACCTATGTTCCTCTTTTAATTTGATCCTTTCTAGAAGATCCTGCGTAATATCTAAACAAACCAGAATCCTGGCAAAAGTTGTCTTGGAAAAATTCATCGAAGAAGTGTCTCTTTCCAGCAAATCACCCAACGCACTTCCAATAGTCGACAGTCTAGATTCAGTGCAAAATTGGAGTGGCAGATACGCCAACCAAACCCAGATAAGTAGAAGAGAAAGACTTTTTGTGAGTGGGTTGAAATCAGGAAACTAGGGTTTCATAATGAGAAGGTGATGATCACAACTCCAGTATTTTGCTTGAAAGATCTTATTACAGTCAGCCAAATTATCAAGCACCACAATAAAAAATCCTCTGGCACAAGGATAAATTTCCATATTACCTTCCAACAAAGACTGCCAAGAATTCGAAAGCCACTAGTGAAGAATAGACAAGGAAGGCCAAAACCTGTCAAAATGACAAATCAACCCCCTTTCCGCATACCAATCTTCGCCATCAAGAATCTCCTCAAGAGCTTTATGTTCAAAATTCACAACCAGAGGTTTTGTAGCCACGCTCAAAACCCTAGATTGTTCATAGTGGGAGATTGACGGAGCTTGGGAAGCCCTAGCAGCTTGATTAACCAACTTGAATGGAAAGAATGGCTGTCCTACTGCACCCCCCGCTCTCTCGTTCCCTTCTCCCAGACCAGCTGCCGCATCTTTAGATTTTTCCAGCACTGCTTGAGTCAACACTTGCACCCTGCTTTCCACGCCATCCACCACCTTTTCCCACCTCAGTCGTTGATTCACCGCCACTTTGTTGTCCTTCAAAAGGCTTGGCACCTGCGTAGATGGATCGGCGATCAACTTGGAGGCCCTAATCATCGAAGGTCGCGATTTATTCATCGCGCAGGAGCTCTCCAAGGGAGTTAAAGTTCAAATTTTAGCATACACCATAAGCATTTGTTTGTAGGGGGAGAAACAGTGAATTTACTCAACTGCTTTGGGCTTATAACCCTCTAGCCTCTTTTCCCATTTGTTACTCATGGAGGTCATGTTGAGATGACTTAAACACACAAGTAAAAATCCAACAAAATTTAATAATGTACTTAAAATAGCTCATGAATGCCTTCAACTACCTAATACAAATACATGATAAGGTTTATCTTGTCTGTTAAGATCCTACGATGGCAGTAATTCTCTGGAGGGAAAGCGTAGCTAGATCTATTATGACCCTAGGTTAAACCAACAACATAACAGTGATCTGCTACCAACTAAAACATCTCAAGCACGTCAGATATTTCCATACCAATACTTTTTTATATATAATTCTATTTACCCTCCCTATAATGTGCTATAAAATAATTCTTCCTTGGTACGATGAGGAGGTCATCTCTCTACCTCAATGTCTCGAAGAAGCTTTTGCTCCAGCTACAATGTTCCCCACTACAAATGATGATGTTTTAGACAAATTAATAGGAAGACTTTACTCTCAAAATCTGAAGGGTAGGATGGACATTTTTAGCTACCCAATTTATTATAATCCTTTTTCTAACAAAGGGTAATTAATAATTGAGATTTGGCAAAGGCAAGCACACAGTTGTTGAACTTATTTCTAAGCCTAAAGAAATCCCTTGCAATGTTTCAGACAAACTTACAATTTCTGCAAAATAGAAGTTTTATAATGGCAAAGAAGACCAAGTTTGTTTGTGTCACCCCAAAATGCAGTCAAATAGAAACAAGGCAGACAACGACAACACATAAAGGCTGGTCCAGGAGGTTATTCTTTCAATAATTTGATTGGAGTCCAGACGAGATTGAAGAAACACTGCTAAAAACCCTAGCAAGTAAACCGAGCAAAAGAACAAACAAGCTACAAAGTCTCAAGGGCATACTGAAGATGCAGAGAAACAAGAACCCTAGGTTAACACTGGAGGGGAAGAGGAAATGCATATTAACTATCAAGAAGAGTTACTTTAAAGGCTGAAACACGAAAAGATGGTGCCAAAGAGAGGGGAATAGTAAGTGGATGAAGTTTGTATGATGGAAAAGGAAGTTGCAAAGGACATGATTTAGAATTGGGACTACAATTTCTCATTCACTTCTAATGATCACTGTGTAAATTGCTCAGCTGTCAATTGAACTTTACTATAGATTTCCACCCTTGGACTCACGGCTGAATTCATTAGGACCTTTGTGCATGCCTTACACATACGCATGAAAGTAGTAATGAATGGAAAAAGTATCTTGCCATCGTCTACCACAGTTGGAAGTATGTGGCAAAGCACAAAATTCTCAGTAAGATACTCACATTTTGGTGTTTGCCATGGATTGTGACCTCTTGCACCATATTAACTAAAAGTTTCACTCTGTGTTTCTTCTACATCACATGAGAACTACATTACCGGATACTGCTGCTAGCCCCCCAGGATACGATACGAAGCACTCTAGGATACAATAAGGGCAGGGCGGGTCAGGGGGTGGATGTGCAGGGTACATCCCGGTGCCTGCAGGTATGGCCAGATTCAACCAGGGACATATTCAGCCATACCCGCGGGGACGAGGACATACCCTACACGTTTCTCCTTGTATCTACAAGAAAAACAATTTTTTTTTTTTTTTTTTCAATTTCGCTGCATGAAAGGTTGAACATGGACCTCAAAAAACATTTAAATATCGTTTGGTTAGGTTGGTTGAGTTGATGATTATAAGATGGCCATTACTACTGTAATAGATATTCTCAGAATGCCATTGTCTTGTGTCATTTATGCATTGGTTTTTTTTCATACTTAATATTTACTATTAACAAGAGCTACAGAAACACAAAGTCCCTTCAAAAACGAAAATTCAGACAACTCATAAATTTTGGTGGTGGATGAGGAGGGAGGAGGGAGGTTGGGGGTTGGAGCGTTGGGTGTGTTTAAGTATGATTGGTTTCATCAATGCCCGGCGAAGATTGCACAACTCCTGCTGGATGTTTCCATACTGTGGTCAGTCCTAAGTCATCTCCAAACTCTATGTCATATCTGAAAATTAGCACGCTATATTGAGGTACTTCGAAAAAATCAGTCATCAGTGCATCTTAAGATTCCACAAACTCATTATAGCAGTGTGGAAAAAAAAAACTTGTGAAAAAATGCTTGACATTCAGAATCTGTTGTCATATGTGAACAGTTCATTCATATGTGAATTTTCTTTAATAGAATGGCAAGGTGCACCATCACCCATCAGTATCTAGTGGTGTTAGTTTAGATAAAGTATACATGGTACTGCTACAATAAATATGCATCATTATGATTTGCCTACTTCAGCTATATTCATGATATATACAACATTAGATAGGAGAATGCATCACTACAATTTGTCTACTTCAGCTCTATTCATGATATATACAACATTAGATAAGCTTCTCCTGGGAAGTGTGGGATCATAAGATTTTAACTATATCAGATTACATAAATGTTGCAACCATGCAACATGCACCTGAAATCTTAAATTTTTGTCCAGAACATAGAAAGACAAATTTAAAGAAGTTTTTTGGCTTCTATGAGGGTCCATACAATGTTGCAAGTTTTATGGTTTGTCTTCCACTGTTTGATTTCCTGTTTAGATCAACTCTAAGCACTAATTCCCATTAAAAATAAAACTAATCTAAGTACGACCATTGAATATTATGATATTTGGCATTAGATTATGAGTATGTTTTGTGGTTATTTAGCTTATTTTGTTTCCTCTATGCATATTATGTGGTTAATTTTGCTTATATGGCTATATTTTTATATTTTTTATTTATACATATATATATATATATTTGTACGGCCATATCCAAAAACGTAACCATGTCCCCGCCCCCGCCACCGCGCCCGAAAAAACCCCCGTATCCATGTATCCAAATCTCATACCCATATCCATATTGTCAATTTGGCATGAGAAAAAAGGATTTGCATAAAGCTAGTTTTTATCAAGAACCTAACAGAAGTAAATATGCCAAAGCTAAGGAGATCACCCTGTAAGACTTGAGCAACAGATTAAGCTCTAAAGGAAAACAGCAAACTAAGCCACTTCCAAGTGGGAGAAATACTTTGGCTACATTCAGATTGCCAAATTAAAAATCCAACAGCATCACAAAGAAAATCCTAATAAATACAAACCCTAAACCACTCTATAAATCATATGACCAAATGCTTTCAGCCTTAATTTTACATTTTCTGCATTTATGATGTGCTAAAAGAAAACAAAGATAAATTATATTAAGAGGCAGTACAGATGCTCCGTCGTCAATACACCATTTTTTACCTCTGGCCATATTTGTCAAAAGACAACTCTTAGTGATCAGGACAAGAAGCACCTGAAACAGACAAGACAACAACACACCTAGATGGCAGAAAAAGAAAGCTTACTTTCACAAGCAAAGTGGATCTCCCAATCCATATTTAATACCAAATATCCATGTCTGCAAAAAACATTGGGACAAGTTCATCCTGAGTCCTGAGGAAGGTGAAAATGTTGAGCACCTTTTGTGTGGTTATGCGGTGCACATTTTACTATAGTTTAGCACATATAACACTTCATGTTAAATAAAGTATTAAGTGACTAGTCAATTTCTAACACCAGCACATATAGGAGGCATTTGGAATTTTGTAACTCGCATATTACTTATTAATAAGTATACTCTTGTCAATTACAAAAAGGTAGTAACCAGAGTAAGAGGGCCGAGATCTATATAGAGCCCACCTCTTCATAGGTATGATAGTTCCAAACTTAGTGAATACCAAGCCCAGTCCTTTCTTTGCGCATGTCTTTGTGGCTCATATAAACATTTGTGATATCTCTTTTACAAAACACCCATATCAAAAGAGATTAAGAAACACCCATTCAATCCAAGGTTGAGAAATAAAAACTAGTAAACTAACATTGGTAACATGTTTATCAGAATTTTCTCGGCTAGAGCTTCCATGTTGACCAATAATGATTCCTATTAAAATTTTAGTTTTTAGAGAACAGTGCAAGTGTTGAAACAGATATGTCTATTATTGCATTGAGTGTCATCGAAGAAATAGTTGATCCAATAGATGATAAATTAATCGAGTATGAAGATTCTGAGGAACAAATACAAATGCCTAAAGAGAATGATTTATTGTTGGAAAAAAAAAGAGCAAAAACCTGTTTAATATCGTGAATAAGAAACTCCACACGTGATGCCAGAGAAGCACGGGCACCAGTTACACCAGTTATGCTCACCTACAAACAGAAGATCCCAGGTGGGTGAGATTCTGTCCATCAAAATTGTGGTATAGTAAAAAACATTACCATAAAAAGCAAGGTTAGTCCTTTCAGGGGAGATATGAGATATTTGAATCAATCATCCATATGCTCATTTAGATGTCTTCCATCCTTTTGCAAATGCTACCATTGTCTACAAGTCAGAATTGCTTTTTTATAAAGGAAAATATGTAAACAGTCACACAAGTCATACCTAAGAATTGCTTTTTTATAAAGGAAAATATGTAACAGTCACACAAGTCATACCTACAAATTGAATCAGTAATGCTTGTTCTCATTAAAATATATTTCCTCTCTTTTGCAAATGCTACCCTTGTCTACAAGTTGAAGATTTTAAATTCTCAAAGGAAATTATGTAGCAGGAAGTTAATGAAATGGCAAGCAAACTAGATATACAAAGGACGAAAGTGGATTAATTTTTTCAAGTTTTGCACGAGAACATCTGGATTACCTTGTAACTTGTAGGTCTCCTACACCATAAAAAAAAATAGTTTGGAAAAAGTAGTTCAGACCACCAACTTACTCAAGCCTCAATATAATGCCAAAAAAAACAGTTTGAACTGCAAACTTACTCAAGTCTCAATATAACGGTTTAAAATTAAATCACTGAACTGCTCAAACATAAAAGATTGAAGGTGCAATTCTTGGTCATAACTTAAGTTCTAGTCAGTTAGATGAGGCATGTTTGATTGTTGTGGAAAAACAAGGCATGTTCACTTGTGGAGGAAAAACAATACAACTGATATAGATATCAGTCAAATAGTCAAATGCCTGTATCACAGCTTGAAGTAGATGTTATATCCAATTATTAGGACAGCTAGAGGCATCAGCTAAAGGTCTGCTTTAAAAGTGTGAGACAAGGATAGCGGCTAGGAAGGATTCAACATCAATTGTCTACACAAGGAAAAAGAAGAAGATGGTATAAGATATAACCAAATTACTACAAAATTTTACTAAGGAAATAGTATAAGCCATCACCAAATTACTACAAAATTTAACTAAGGAAAATAAGCCTAAAGTGGATAAGCCGTGCATTTGGTGTTTATAAAGTCACACAGAAGGGCATAAGGAAGAGGACAGCCCAGTAAAATATTGTACTATAGATAATGTCAACATGAAATAAATGAATGCCTGTATAGCTTAAAAATTGAGCCTAGGAGGAAAGGAACTGTATGCTAACTCAACAAACCCCGACAAGCGGGGTTTATAAGAATCAAAGGAACAGTAAATCCACAAGCAATGGTAGGAATGGAAGCAGGGGAATAAGTTCTCGCATTGCATTAAGTAAAAAGGGAAGACTTGTGAACCAATGCAGGAAGTGTAACAAATGAGGGTACTTTGCTTGAGAATGCCCAAATAATAAAAAACGGGTACTAAAATTATTTACAGAATGTGGTCCTTTTGACCATGATGATGAAAAATATCCAAAAACTAAAGGTACCAATATGGTTGTAATAGGAAAACAAGATAGAAATAAATAATTAGTAACTCTTACTACAGAGCAACCAAGAAAAGGAAGGAGTTGGATATGCTAGTTGGAAAAAAAGAGAATAAAAGATGGGGTCAATGCAGTGCAAGATATCAATTATCAATCAAATGATGTTGGGGGGGCAAGGGGGAGGGGATTGGGGTGGGAATGGGGACAAGGACGGCGGATGAGAGAAGTAACACCACCACCTGAAGTGAAATTGGGCAGACCTCAAGCATAAGAACGAAAGAACATAAACAGTAAGGGACAATTAAATGAAGGACAAATACAACAACTACCGTCATTAATCAAATGTACTATGGTAACAGTAACATTAAAAGTTATTATTGGACTGTTTACGACAATTGGCCCATTCTTAAGAAAGAACTAGTAAACAAGGCACAAATTTTGGAACAGGCACAAGCGGAAAAACCAAAAGGAGATGATGATTGTTTACTATAAAAGCTACACTACCTACAAAATACTATTTGCATAATTATAAGTACATACCAGAACATAGCACAACAGAACATAAGAGAATAAAAGCATTATTGAATAAAATAGTGTTTAATACAAGGTTGTTTGGGTGTGCAGGTGTGGGGATACGCAAGGTGTCGGTACGCAACACCTGGTCAAGCTCCCAAAACTTAGGTATGCAGATGCAATGGTGTGGGGGTATGCAAGGTGCATACCACTAAAAATATGGGTATGCTATGACATCAAAACTCAAACATCAAACTTTAAACTTTAAACTCAAAAGCAGAAACATAAGATAAGCATGAAACTTACCAAATTAGATGTATCATGTGACATAAAAATTATATCATATTATTATTGAGCTATATAATTTATATCATATCATCATTTAATTATATACGTATACCACATTGTCATTGATTTATATAATGTATATCATATTATATAAACCCATGCATCAATGAGTGTCATACGCTGATCACAAAACAATATTCAAAATGTTCATAAATTGTTTATTGCTACATACAGATCAATATCCTTAGTAAATAGTTCTCTATTACTACATGAAAATCTCAGCGATACGGTTAAAAATGAACTCTAAATATAGTAGTCAACTAAAATGCAATGTGAATGGTAAATGGGCATTAAGCTTTTTAATAAAATCTACATTTTGAACTTTTAGCTTGACCATTTCAGAGTTCTATTAATTTTTTTTTAATGGGGAGCATATGAAATTAAGGGAAATGCACCCGCCACGCCTAGGGTGCATTAGACTCCCTTGGGTGTGGATTTGGCTCTGTCTTAGGTGCAAGTGCGGGTGTGGTGCATGTATCCAGTGCAGGTGTGTGTTCACAATTTTGCCCAATAGGTCAAATTGTCATCCCTACTATTCCGAACTCTACATATTGTGCCAGTTTGTCTTGTGAATCAGTTTTGGGTACTGAATAATGAAAAGGAAAAGGTTTTGCAAAGTTCAATCAAGCCTAAATGCATACCTACAGCCACCCAAGGAGCCATCCACAGCAACGTATCAGCCAAGGAAAGAGCCTACAACCAAGTAAAGTTTTGGTCATTCAAAGGATTCGAAGGGGCGTTCTCGTTTTTTAGATTTGGCAATGTCCACCTACAGCCATCCTTAAGGTTAACTTACAAGCCTGTAGGTTCGCTTATGAATGAAGGTGAGTGTTTTCTTTCGAACACCTACGGAATACAGGGTTGTTTTTCAGACTTACAATGACTATTCCCAAGTGTTTTCTTTCCAAAGCGTTGTCTTCTCAAAATTTGTCGAGCTAAGAGATGCACAATTTCCTCGGAATTTTTGTCCGATGGAAAAGATTTTTTCAAAGGACTTGGGAGAAGTCCGAGAGAATTTCAAAGGGACAATTTAGAAAGTATTCAATCCCTTCGGACTTTTTGTTCGAAGGAACTAAGGAAACAAAAAGCCCAGGATCCCTACAAAAAGCTCGAGTGCCCTTCAATTCTTCCGAAAAGCCAGTTCTGGAGAGACATAAGCCCTTGCGGAGGGAATTCAGTTGGTGACAGGACCTTTCCAATTTTCCCGAAGCGCACAGAGGAAGGACACAAGCCCTTGCAGAGGGCATTTGGCCGGTGGAAGAATAAAGACAAGGGAGATTGATTCCTTTGGACTTTTTGTCCAAAGGAATTCCTTCGGACAAAAAGTCCGAAGAAATACCAGACAAAGAAAAACCCGATGGAAAATAAACAAAGGCAAAGAGAAAAATTGGAGGAAGGATATCCTTCGGACAAAAAGTCCAAAGGATTAATTCGAGAAAAATGCAAATAGATAAAAGTCCAAAGGAAATCAAAGGTAAAGCAAAACATAAAAGCTTGAAGGAATGGACAATAAACCTGAGAGAATATAGCCTGAAGGAAAGGACAAGGAAAAGGTCTGCATAAAATTATAAACCAAAAGAGAAGTAAACGGTAAAATCCGCAGGAGAAGGAAATAAAGCCCGCAGAAATCCAAAGGGCAAAAAAGCACGCGGGAAAGTGAGAAAACATAAGTCCGAAGGAAATGCAGCCAAGATAAAGTTTGGGAAAATTGCATGCACAAAAGTCCGCAGAAAAAAGATGAGTCTACAGGAGATAGTCCGAAGGAAAAAACAAAGAGAAAAGCATAAAGTCAATGAAAAAGCTAGAAATAAAGGCCAAGGAAATAGCCAAGAAATTTGAGGAAATATAGACTAATATAGACAAAATAATTCCAAATATAGAATCCCACCAACAATAGACACGACACAAACAGGGAAACCAAAACAAGAGATGGAGTCAACGTGGAAATCCATGCAAGCAAAGGCTATTTTCAATTGACTGGTCAACGCTTCAGTTCAGTGGTTGTTGGAGTCAAGCTCATCTTCGGGTCAAACTTGTGCTTTCAAACGTTCCAACTCAGCTTCCAACGTTTCAATTGGAATTCTAATTGTAGCATGGTGTGAATTTCATGCATACTCTTGGTCAACTCAACTCTTCAAACGTTCAAACTACTAAAGAGAAAGTCCATATTTGGAGGTGGGCGTAGCATTTTGCATGATAAGAGTTTGACTTGTCAAAATTAGCCCACCGTCCACTTTTTAACGCAAGGAATTTTCATGCAAGACAAAATAGACTTTTGTAAACGCTGAGTTGGTTTGAGTTTACTCCCTCTCTATTTTCAAATGCCAACTCTTTGTTGTAATTTTTTATATAAGTTGGCTTTTCAGTCTTGAATTGTATCCCTCTCTTGGCAAGACTAGACTCTGTCATTGGTGAGTTGTGTAACCTCTTCAATCAATAGAAGGACTGTACTTTCAGATTTCAAGTTCTGGCATAGTGTATATTCATTCAGCAATTTGCATATGTGGTAGATTTCTCTTCCTTCCCAAATATTGATTCGTACCTAGTTGCTAGCTTATCATATTATGCAAGTCATGTTCAGTGTTCTATATGTTTTTTGCTAAAGCTATAAGTGGATGTTAGGTGGCTGCAAAGTGTCTTGTATCAGACCTCTCTCCATCGTTTTCCCTCATGTTTTGGTCATTGGATCGAACCTTCTCATGAAATATTTATGCATAGTGATCAACTGAAATCAAAGGTCTTCTTTTTCCTTTGTTTGATTCAGCGTTCAAGGTTCCAAGTAGAGTGGATCAACGTTTTGGTGTATCACCGTCATTAGGTAGGATTTCCCTTCCAAGTTTCTTTCTCCCTTTTCCATGGTAGATTTGCAGCACAGAGTAGAGATCCATTGCCACATCTTACAGGAACCAACCTTCTATGGAGGTTCTTCTCACCATTGAGGCACCCACCCTCGTGAGAAGATCCCATTGTTTCAACCGGAGAGAGGATTGGCCATTTTAACACGTCTTCGATTCAGGGTGCAACTCCAGGTTGACAACAGTGTGTCTTCAATGTGACACAAATATGATTAGGTGCATGCACTCAGACAACATTGATTCAATACAATTATAGAGAGGACCTCTCACATCAGCACCCTTCCCCCAACATTCCACATTCTATTTATAAGATGAAAGACTCAGCAGTTGTCAGTTAAAACTCAAGCAAGCATAACTAAAGACTCATTAATGCACTACACAAGCCAACAAAACACTAACAACAGCATTACAAAGCTGACAACCAAAACATGCTTTTATTAAATGCCAATAACAATGACAATGCTAACATGGCAGTCTACATTATCCCTCCTTTAAAACAAGTCATAATCCCTTAGGACACAGCCCAAATACATGATAAAAAAGAGATTGACAAGGGAAGATAATCATAAATTTGGATCAAGAAGATCATACAATTCAATCTGTAAGACAATCGACTATCAAATGGGGTTAAGAAGTATATGCAACATGCCAAGCCCTAAAAAAGAGCTAGTTTCAGTTGCAAGGGCTTAAATAGGATGTGGTTGGCATCTAAAGTACCTTTTGAGTACATAATTGCGTTACTCTCGAAAAATTATGCACATTTGAAAAAATGCCATGTGATTTTGAGTTCATATGTAAAATTTTATGGCCTTTGGAAATTAGAGGACTTTTCAGGGTTGTGAAACCATTGGTTTATATATGGCAGTTTTGTAACCGCCCTGATAGTTTTGCAATGTCATGAGGCAATTCCACAATTGCCCTAGCGGTTTTGCCTTGCATAAAGCAACGGTTTTGTCCGAATATAATGTATAGGAAATTTAACGGACATAGAAGTGTTTGGGCTTCAATTTCCGACTCTTGGGCTTCTTGTTCGAGCCCAAGGAAAGGGTTTTGTGCATTTATGAGCCCACGGGGGTTCAGAAGAAGGCATTCATTCATGGATTGAGTGTCTAAGATGATTCACTTGGTGCATTCAAAGCAGAATTGATCATAGATGTGCATTTTATAGCAAAGGAAGCACAGTGAGTGAATGGGAGCTCCATGAAGTGTAGAGAAGGCGGTCAAGACTAGACTACCTCTAAATTGAAGACTACACGGCTGAGATAGCCAAGTTAAGTAGTCTCTTTTCCTGAAAAAGCAAGTCATTCACTGAAGAGTGCAAAGATCATTACAAAAGTAGGATGCTTTTGAGGTTAGTGTTCTTGTAACACCAAGAAGGCAAAGGCTTGTAAACTATAGAACATAGTGGATACGAGGAGGCATGGCTTCATTCTTGTTGGAGTTTTCCCACGTTAAGTTTCTCTAGCTTACTATCTTGTGTTATCTCTCTTCTTTTGATTTGTTTGTTTCCTTTGATTCCATGTTTCAACTCCTGCAATAAATCTATTATCTCAAACACTTAAGAGAGTTCAAGACTCATCTATCACAAGCATAGTACTTGTTCTTAAATGTTAAAGAACATCGCATTTTTTTTGCACTTTTATTCAAGCACATTGAATTGCAATCTAGTATGGAGTAGTAGCATAGGTGAAGTGTGAAGGAAAATATGCAATGGATGTAGCATGTGGGGATTCCATGTGAAGGGTTTCATAATATTTTGTATGTCGTAGATGACAGTTGTAAGCGCTGGAATACATCTTAAAACAGCACTTTTGGGTGTTGTTCAATGGCATAGAACTTGGGGACAATACTTGTTGTAAAGGATTCATGTTGGTGAAGCTTAGGGTGGAATATCCATCTAGTTTATGGATCAAACAAATAGAAAACATTCCTATTGGAATTGTTGTTGTAGAGATTGCTGCTAGTAAAACTTACAAATACCCTCCCTGAATATACTTGTCCGAAAATTATGATTTTTATATACAAATCCTACATTATGATTTTGTCACCCACAAAAAATCTGCTTGAATTTGTTTATGAAAACCCACAAATCCAATAACTATTTTTTTTTCTTTAGGATGTTGAAATTTATCAAAAATAAATACATCACTATAGCATAACATTGTATGCAAACATATGGAAATGTAGCAGTCATACCACATTTTAACAAAACATTGCACTTTGTCGTACGTTTAATGTAGTAAGCATTGTAGTTGACCAAATATTTAAAATAGCAATCGTTGCAGTTGATGGAACGGTTATTGTAGCAAACTATATGAGACTGTAGCAAAACATTATAGTAATCATTAGAGTTGATTCAATGGTTATTGCAGCAAACCATATGAGATTGTATAAAAACACTATAGCAATTGTACAACACAGTAACACAGTCGTACGGTTCAATAATCTACAATTTTGACAGTTGTACGGTGCATATCAAGGGGTGTATGTTCCACCATAGGTCTACAATGGGGTAGGAGGTGGATTTAGCATGCCATAGAAACTGCAAAGCAAAGGGTGCCCGACAAATACAGAGAGGTCACTGTTGTCAACCTGAAGCTGCGCCCTGAATCGAAGACGTGCATGAAATGGCCAGTCCTCTATCTGGCTAAAACAATGGGATCTTCTCACAAAGGTGGGTGCCTCAATGGTGAGAAGAACCTCTAGAGAAGGCCGGTTCTTGTATGATGTATCAATGAGGATCTCTACTCTATGCTGCAAACTGCCGTGGAAAAGGGAGAAGGAAACTTAAAGGGCAAATCCTACCTAAAAGGGGGTGATACACCAGAATTTTGATCCACTCAACTTGGAACTTTGAACACTGAACAAACAAAGGGGAAAGGAAGACCTTAGATTTCAATCAACCACTTATGCATAAATATTTCATGAAGAGGTTCGATCCAATGACCAAAACCTGAGGGAAAACGATGGAGAGAGTTCCGATACAAGACACTTTGCAGCCACCTAACATCCACTTACAGCTTCAGCAAAAGACATAAAGAACACTTTAACATGACCTGCATAAGGATAATCTAGCAACTAGGTATGACCCAGAATTTGGGAAGGGAGAGAAAACTACCACTTATGCAAATTGCCGAATGAAATATACACTATGCCAACACTTGAAATCTGAAAGTACAGTCCTTCTATTGATCGAAGAGGTTACACAACTCACCAATGGTAGAGTCTGGTCTAACCGAGAGAGAGATTGGATAATTTTTAATCAAGGCTGATAGCCATTTTATAGAAAATTACAAGAGGCCAAAGATTGGCGTTGGAAATTTGAAGAGAAGGATTCACTTAGGTTAACTCAAGGCTGACTTGGCCTTTCAATAAAATATGTTTTCTTTTGTCTTTGCATGAATCTTCTTGCGCTTGAGGAAGTGAACTTGTCTTTGTTCTGAACCGCCCACCTCTCTTTGCATGGAAATCCACACCAATGTTAATTTTAGAACTCTACGTGAGTTGCTTGATGCCGAATTGGAACGTTGGAAAGGCTGATTTAACCATTTGATACGCTGAGTTGGACAAAGAGATCATTCTCCCTCGCATGAAGAGCTCCTGGTGAATGCGGCGTTTAACAATTAGTCAACTCTAAATCTGGGATAGTCAACTCAACATTAAAATTTGGAACTTCAATTGACGCTGAGTAGGACCCCCGGATGCATGAGTTGATCTGGAGACGAGCAGGACTTCAATAACCAGTCAACTGAAGCTTTGATCGGTATTCGAAAATAGCTCCATCTTGCATGTATTTTACCCTTTTCTGCTCTGCCTGTTCGTGTCTATTTCTGGCGGAATTCTATGTTTGGCGTATTAGTCTATATTTCCTCTAGGATGCTGACAACTTTTTTGAAGCTTTGGATTTCCTTTGGAATATATGCTTTTCCTTGAATTTCCTGCAGCATTTCTTTCTTTGGGCTTTATTCTCCGAAGTATTCCTTCAGACAAAAGTCCAAAGGATACCTTCCTTCCCTTTTCCCTTTGCTCGGGCTTTTGTTTTGGTCGGGTTTTTTTGTTAAGTCATTTTCCCATGAACAAAAAGTCCGCAAGAATCATCTTGGTCTTTTCCTTTGTTCTTCGAACTTCTACACTGGCTTTTTGCACGGGTCGTTTCTCCGAATTCCTTTTGACAAAAAGTCCGAAGGAAATACCCCTTCGCTTTTGCCTTCACTTGTTTTTCTTCGGTCTTCTTTCCTGTGTCTTCCAAATTCCTTCGAACTTTTTGTCTGAAGGAATTCCTTTGGACAAAAAGCCCGAAGGTATTCTTTTGTGCCTTTTCTCTTCGCCCTTCGAAATGTGCCCTTCGTAAAAGTGACCGTGGTCCTGTTGCCAACCAAGTGCCCTCTACAAGGGCTAGTGGCTCTTGTCTGTACCTTTTTCGAAAAAATTGTAGGCACCCGGACTTTTCGCAAAGGTCCTGAATTCATTCTCTGTACCTTCCCAAAGGGTAGGTGCCCTTCGGGATTGTTGAAAATGATCCTTCCAAAGGGTACCCTGCCCTTCGGGATAGTTATAATGGACTCTTTCTTTCAGCCTCTTCTGTTTTTCTTTTAAAAAAATTGCAATTGGTCTTTTGGCCGATGAAAAGACCCTTCGGCAAATGAATGAACCCTTCTTTGGACTTTTTTGTCTCTATGATCTTCTGAATTTCTTCGGACTTTTTGTCCGAAGGAATTCCTTCAGACAAAAAGCCCGAAGGTTTCATTTGTTTTAGGCTCTTTTGTTGATTTGTTATTTCCTTGGCTTTGCCTTCTTTGATGAACCAATCTTTCTTCCTTGGCTAGAGAAGTGAACTTTCTAAATGGCAAAAGACAATCCGACTTATGGAAGAATTGTCAACATTTCTGGCGACTCAGCTGGCTCAGCATGCCTGCTATGCTTGAGAACTCAGACCATGTATAGATGCTATTTGAATTCCCAAATGGTAAAACCTGATTTCTGACTGAAGTCTGCTTTGATCATGGCTGTAGCAACATCCTTCTTCAAAATAAGAAGGGAAACACACGAAAGTAGAAAACTAAGAAGCAAATGTGCAAACAAGCACTTATTGGAACAAAAACTGAAGCAAACTACTATGCTTAAACAACACTTGGAGGAAAGCAAAAAACAACTACGGAACCTAGGTAACCATGATAAAGCATGATCCGCCTGGATCAAATGGGAAATTCTCGAATTCACTCCTAAGGGGTGATACAAGTTGCAAAGCAGGATGTTTTCTAATCATAACCTTCGATGAGGCATTTTCCTTGTCCACGAACTGTATTAGCATCTTCTCAAATGGGTCATCAACAGCAAACCAGTCACCAACAAAGACAAACCCATCAAGTACTTCATGATACTTTTCGCATTGCTTGTCATCTACCACCTTGTCAAGTGATATATCATCTATGCATGGTTTTTGAGTGACCACATCCTTCTTATCAACTGTTGCAAGTTCATCTAGCTCTTCAAGGAGCTTTGAGTAGGCAACCCAATCTGTACTATGACCTCGAATAGGCGATTCTTGATCAAATTTCTTATAAACATGCTCTTCAATAGCCATCATATCCATACAAAGCTCTTAAATCTCTTGTAGAGATTCAACGTACAGCTGCCAATCATCTTTTTGTTCCTCATTTTGATCTATTTGAACTAAATCAGCTGTAACGCTATCTGGATCCTTCTCAATAGGAGATACCTGTAACTCATGTATGACTTCAATTTGTACCAGCTCCTCTTGAAGTTCTTCTACATCAAGATCAGTCTTCTCACTCTCAACTATAATTGGATGCTCAACCACAACCTCAAGTGAAGTATCAATACGAAATTCTTCCTCAAACACATCTGAAGCATCTTCTATACACTCTGCAAGAACTTGCCCTGTAGCTGCAACCTCTTTTTCAATACTCCAAAGAACAGGATCCTCCTGAGGAAGGGGGATGGTGGGAGGGTCATGAAATTCATTTGTTTGAGAGGGAAAATGAAGGATGGGAGGTTGATCATGATCAAATTTTGGAATCTTGAGGGCAATGGAATTATCTAGGAAGTTTTGGAGGGGAGGGAAAGAGAAACGCTTAAAGACCTCTATATTTTGTTCTTTCCACTTGGCCATTACCTCATCAAACTCTGGAACCTGCTTGTCTTCCTAGACAATCTGAACTTGAGGGATGATTGGTGAGGAAAGGGGACTATAGGAAGGTTTAGTCTCATGAATAGTCACTTGAATAGGCTCTTGAATATGCTCTTGAATAGGCTTTTGACTCCAACTAGGGAGCTCTCTTGGCACACATTGGGCATGGTTAAGAACTTCATGAGAATAAGAAGCACAATAGCCCTTTGTAGACAATTGGTTTAACTCAATTTTCTGCCTTTCCCAAGCCTCCATCTTTTCCAATGCAAGAATACATAGTCCATTTATCTCTTCTGGATCATTGGACACATTTCGAAATAGACCATTCACTTCCTCATACTGAGAGTTAGAACAAACCTTTCTTGCATATGCTAGTATTCTGAGCTCTATTTCATTCATTTTTTCTTGAAGGCAATACTACTCATATGCAACATCATAGCCATATGGGAAAGATGAAATCCGGTCCTGAGACTGATATGGCTCACAAGGAAGGTAAGGTTCATGCTCTTGATAATAAGGATCATGAGACACTTGATAAGGCTCAACATAGCTTTGATAATACTCTTGATATGGCTGATTAGGCTCATAAAAAGGCTCATAGGTATCATGGCCAGGCTGGTATGATCCATCATTGGGCTGATAAGGAAACATAGCATAGGAATTCTCTTCATACACAGCCATCAAAATTCATTCATGATAATGCAATAAAAATAGACTTACATAGAAATTGTCCTGAACTAATAGAAGCAACTGCTTGCGCTTGGAATCACCAAATACTTCTTGAAGAATACTGCTACAACTGCAATTTCATCAAGACCAGAAAATATAGGTCCCATCGGGCGTGGCAAAAATTGTTGTCAACCTGGAGCTGCGCCCTGAATCGAAGACGTGCATGAAATGGCTAGTCCTCTATCCGGCTGAAACAATGGGATCTTCTCATAAGGGTGGGTGCCTCAATGATGAGAAGAACCTCCAGAGAAGGCTGGTTCTTGTATGATGTATCAATGAGGATCTCTACTCTATGCTGCGGACTGCCGTGGAAAAGGGAGAAGGAAACTTAAAGGGGAAATCCTACCTAAAAGGGGGTGATACACCAGAATTTTGATCCACTCAACTTGGAACTTTGAACACTGAACGAACAAAAGGGAAAGGAAGACCTTAGATTTCAATCAACCACTTATGCATAAATATTTCATGAAGAGATTCGATCCAATGACCAAAACCTGAGGGAAAACGATGGAGAGAGTTCCGATACAAGACACTTTGCAGCCACCTAACATCCACTTACAGCTTCAGCAAAAGACATAAAGAACACTTTAACATGACCTGCATAAGGATAATCTAGCAACTAGGTATGACCCAGAATTTGGGAAGGGAGAGAAAACTACCACTTATGCAAATTGCCGAATGAAATATACACTATGCCAACACTTGAAATCTGAAAGTACAATCCTTCTATTGATCGAAGAGGTTACACAACTCACTAATGGCAGAATCTGGTCTAACCGAGAGAGAGATTGGATAATTTTTAATCAAGGCTGAAAGCCATTTTATAGAAAATTACAAGAGGCCAAAGATTGGCATTGGAAATTTGAAGAGAAGGATTCACTTAATTTAACTCAAGGCTGACTTGGCCTTTCAATAAAATATGTTTTCTTTTGTCTTTCCATGAAGCTTCTTGCGCTTGAGGAAGTGAACTTGTCTTTGTTTTGAACCGCCCACCTCTCTTTGCATGGAAATTCATGCCAATGTTAATTTTAGAACTCCACGTGAGTTGCTTGATGCCGAATTGGAACGTTGGAAAGGCTGAGTTGGTCGTTTGATAAGCTGAGTTGGACGAAGAGATCATTCTCCCTCGCATGGAGAGCTCCTAGTGGATGCGGCGTTTAACAATTATTCAACTCTAAATCTGGGACAGTCAACTCAACATTCGAATTTGGAACTTCGGTTGACGCTAAGTTGGACCTCCGGATGCATGAGTTGATCCGAAGACGAGCAAGACTTCAATAACCAGTCACTTGAAGCTTTGACTGGTATTCCAAAATAGCTCCCACTTGCATGTATTTTACCTTGTTCTGGTCTCCCTATTCGTGTCTATTTCTCGCGAGATTCTATGTTTGGCATATTAGTCTATATTTCCTCCAGGTTGTTGACAATTTTTTTGAAGTTTTGGATTTCCTTCGGAATATATACTTTTCCTTGAATTTCCTGCAGCATTTCTTTCTTTCGGATTTATTCTCCGAAGTATTCCTTCGAACAAAATTCCAAAGGATACCTTCCTTCTCTTTTCCCTTTGCTCAGGCTTTTGTTTTAGTCAGGTTTTTTTGTTAAGTCATTTTCCTGCGGACAAAAAGTCCGCAAGAATCATCCTTGTCTTTTCCTTTGTTCTTCGGACTCCTGCATCGGCTTTTTGCACTGGCCATTTCTTCGAATTCCTTCAATCAAAAAGTCCGAAGGAAATACCCCTTCACTTTTCCCTTCACTTGTTTTTCTTCGGTCTTCTTTCCTGTGTCTTCCATATTCCTTCGGACTTTTTGTCCGAAGGAATTCCTTCGGACAAAAAGTCCAAAGGTATTCTTTTGTGCCTTTTCTCTTCACTCTTTGAAATGTGCCCTTCGGAAAAGTGACCATGGTCCTGTCGCCAACGAAGTGCCCTCCGCAAGGGCTAGTGGCTCTTGTCTATGCCTTTTTCGGAAATATTGTAGGGCACCCGGACTTTTCGCAAAGGTCCCGAATTCGTTCTTTGTACCTTCTCGAAGGGTAGGTGCCCTTCGAGATTGTTGAAAATGATCCTTCCGAAGGGTACCCTGCCCTTCGGGATTCTTGTAATGGACTCCTTTCAGCCTCTTACTTCTGTTTTTCTTCGAAAAAATTGCAATTGGTCTTTTGGCCGATAAAAAGACCCTTCGGCAAATGAATGAACCCTTCTTCAGACTTTTCTGTCTCTGTGATCTTCTGAATTTCTTCAGACTTTTTGTCCGAAGGAATTCCTTCGGACAAAAAGCCCAAAGGTTCATTTGTTTTAGGCTCTTTTGTTGATTTGTTATATCCTTGGCTTTGCCTTCTTTGATGAACCAATCTTTCTTCCTTGGCTAGGGAAGTGAACTTTCTAAATGGCAAAAGACAATCCGACTTGTGGAAGAATTGTCAACAGTCACACAACAAACAGATGCAGTGTACGGTAGGCAAGGAAGGGAGTATACAACTCGACAAAAAGGAATATGAATCGACAGAAATATATGGTAACAAAGAAGAGTCGTACAGCTATAAACATCTGAGGCGGATGTCTGGTAGAATAAGTGTAGCATACAGTGGCTTATCGTACAATGAAAATTATGTTGTGTGGGCATATGAAGTATGGTACTGCTAGTGGGCATACAATGATGAAGGTGGGACATTCGTTTGACGAACAATAGAGGGACATAATTGATCATACAAGCCATATGACATGGTGTTTAGAGCATACACCTCTACCTGGACATATAGTGGGAAGAGATGCTTTGGCTCCTTTTGGGCATATGGTAAGATCCACACAATAAAAGAAATATGGTGAATAATAACAAGAACGTGCAGAATATAATAGAGATCACACAACACATAAGATGTTTGTCAGCCAAGATGTCATAATATTCAATATACTTAGAAATAGAATAAGTACACTTAAGGTAAGTAAACACCATGCAATACTCATTAACGAATGAATAACTCCACAGGTTCTCCCAATATGAGAATGCCATTTAGTGGGGGGAAACCTCCAATATGCTTCTAGCCAAATAGAATACTCTCCACTTACCTCACATGTTTTACAATGATATGCATCTCCTTCATATATACCTCTATTGATAATAATGGCTAAGTAAACCACTAAAAGATGTTTTTTCCCATGGACCAGCCAGGACTCAAACCTATGACCTCCCATTTTTGCATGTTGGGGTACTCTACCATTGAGCTACCACCTCTTTTGTGACCCAACAACATATTCCATTTCTTTCCAGAAAAAATTATCTGTACTTCTCCAAGCTGAACCGCCAATTAAGTGTTGGACCTCTAAGAAGAAGTGATAAATTTACTTGCCACAATGCTAAATGAAAATAGCTCTTCTTAAATTGGACCCATATACATCATAATAGCATAACATTGATTTCCTTCCTTCTATAGACTTCATTGATCTCCTTCAATTTGAATATTTCTACATCTTTATTCACCACATCTATATTGTAAACTTCTTGATCCTTCTTTGGCATAAGAAGCTTCTCATGTTCCCATTTTTCTAACAAAGCTTAGAAATCATTTGTTCTATGCCAAGCTGAACCTACCAATTAACTTTTGGACCTTTAAGAACAAGTGACGAATTTACTTACCACAATACTAACTGAAAATAGTGATCTTAAATTAGAGCCATCATTCTCTACCATCAATATCATCCTCTCTAGAATGCTTGGGTAATTTCATGATTCACAATTCACATAAAAACTAGGGTTACAAGACACTTGTATTCACTAGATCTGCTTTCCTATCTTATATCTAAGAATAATAAATTATAGACATGTAGATTTAAATAGTTAATTTGAATTGTGAAAAAATCACTTGATATGTTTACCTAAAATGAAAGATAAGAATATTTTCCTAGGGTCGCGCCTTGAAAAACTGACAGATCCACATTCTGAATGCCAAATTTCGATGGACACAACTCCCTCAATATTGCTCATAATTTTTAGTGTGGCTACTTTTCAGAAACTCTCGAAAATATTTGTTTGAAGATCCAAATTAGAAAATCAAGTAGGGAGAATCAAACTTCTTAAGTTGAATGCTTTTACCCTAATTTTGTGAGAAAAGCATCGCCAAAAAACATAATCGCAAGGTCAACATTGCAAGATGATATCTCCCTTGATATTGCTCAGAAGAATTAGTGTGACCGCTTTTTAGAAAGCCCTCAAAAATCACTTTCTAATGTTGTAGGATTCATCTGAATCAAAAAAATATGGCAAGGAAAGCAAAACTTTTGAATTTGACTTCTCTTACCCTTATTTCGTGCCCAAAAAAATCATCAAAAAAACAAATATATAGGGTCAACTTTGCATGACCATATCTTCTTCAATATATCTCAAAATCCTTAGCGTGACCACTTTTCAAAAATCCCTCGACAATATATTTACAATCACATAAAAATCATTTCAAACAAACACGTGTGAGAAGAAAGACCCTTTGCAAGATATATTACTACATGAAAATAAAATTGCAACATTAAATATTATGCCCTAAAACAAAATCCCATCATGCCCAAATCATAGCACGAATACCATTTGGTAGGATCGACACATAATAACAAAAAATATAGAATGATAACAATAATATGCAAAATATAATAGAAATCACATAACATGAGATGTTTGTGGACCAAGATGCCCTAATATGTAATATAATCAAAAACAGAATAATTACCCTTGAGGTAGGAAAACACCATACAATAAGCTATAAAAAAGGAATAAGTCCACAAGATCTCTTTATATGGGAATGTTACGTTGGGGAGGACAACCCCCAATATGCTTCTACCAAATAGAAGACTTTGCATTTACTTGACATCCCTCACAATGATATGCATCTCCTTTATATATACTTTCCCTTAGCAATAATGGACTGTCAAACCACTAATCCCAACATATGTTGGCTCATTACCTAATATAACTAATTCCACAAGTTACCCATTTGACCGCATATAATTAAGGGGTATGTGTGCCAATAACGGCATCTCCATCAACCCACATACATCATTATCACATCCCTAGGTTCATAATAGCGTACAATTGTATTTTCCTTTACACTTGTCCCCTTGTTTTTTTAATTTTTTCAGAATGCAACACTTCATTAACAATGGTTGTACCTTTAGCTTTTTCTATGATGGGTTATGATAATTCAAGTACCGAATCTTTCATACTTAGAGGCTCAATATTAATCACAATGATAGTTTCCATCCGTAGTCAATATCATAGTTCAAAATCTCGTTCTTGATGATTTCATGGGAGAACAATTTTTGAATCGGAACTCGGATCTCAAGAATTTCTCGGCAATTTTATCGCTACTTTAAAAAACATTTAAATTCATAAAATAAAATAAACTTAATTTAAATGTAAAACATTTTTAGATGACATGAGAAATGAATATAGAGAATGCCATAGGCCCATAAGTATATTTTCTATCAATGTGAAACCAAAAGAGAGTACAATATTACAAAGTTACAAATTACAAAGGACAAAGTTTCAAACTCCAATGCTCATAGAGGCATGAAATATCAAATATACATACTACATTTTATCTCTAGCGCCTAAAATAAGTTTGATGTAGCTGCCTCATGGAAATGTAAAGTAAAACTTCCTCGTCTCCAATGCCAAATGTATCATTTGGATCCTCATCAACCCCTCCTGATGCCTCTGTTGCCCTGGATGCTATTGCTTCTTCTACCTCCCTCTCTATATCTACAATCTCCTCCACTATAAACATGGGCTCTGACTCTGCATCATCAATGATCCAATCGGCATATGGATCGATCTCATCCAAGTCATAGTATCATATATCTTGCCTCTCCACTTGTCTCACGCGAAGATGAAGATCGTATCGCACAAAGACATTCATTGAGGCATTGTGTCATCAACCTATTGCGCTTCTTTATGTGAATAACTTCAAACATGTTCCAATTACATTCACACCCAGAAGAGCTACACGGTTGACACAAAATGTCGATGGCTAGCCTTTGAAGATTTGGTGTTTTTGCACCATAATCTTCCAACCACATATCTGCTAAAAAAAAATTATAATTTTGTAAGTCAACTAGGCTTGAATAAATGAAAGAATTCTACTAGAAAGAAAAACAAATGACTCAATTTGTTTTTACCTGGCTAAGATGTGTTTCTTCTTTTAATGGATAAAGGCGAAGAAAAGCATCTCATCGTTGCATTCTTATAAATCTACAATGCATCAATAATTCCATCTCTAGTCTCGTCATCAAGGATCATCCTCTCTATACATGTATTGAGGCCGGCCCTAACCTCCTCATCGGTCTTAAATGAATTGGAATAAAAAAACTTGGTATTCAAGTAATATGCTACTACATGAATATGTTGGTGGAGCGTCTTGCTCCATCTAAGATTGATTATGTGCCATATGGGTTCATATTTTCTTTGATTTTGCCCATAATATTCGGTTATGGCCTCCTTGGCCACATCCATGCCTCATACAAATAACCCATCGAGTTTCTCTCCCCATCCACCAATCGGAAAACTCGAACCAAAGGCTCTGACACTTAAAACAAAAGAATAAAAAATTTAAAATGAAAATTAAGATAAAAATTATAACAAATAAATGATAAATAAAAAAATAATTAAGTTTAATCCTTAAGGTTACCTTAATATTTTCCTCCATGCATTTTGCAAAGACCTCATCAAAAATGGTCTTCACGAGCCTTTCCCCTTCGGCCTTCCTAGCATAGGTAGACTCCATCCATCAATCACTTACCACCATTTGTTTAAGGGATGTTACTGAGGCCGCAATGCTCTACAATGTGAGGAAGTTTATGACGAATCATGTAACTCCCGATCGCACAAGCTCCTTTCCATTGGTGTGCTCTCTCATCAATTGTAGCACAAAAGTGTGATTGTAGATGAACTTGGTGATATTTCTTGCCTCATCAACCACACTCTTCACCCATAAGATCTTTCATATGTCTTCGAGCAAAAGAATCAATGCAATAGGCCACACAAGGGGTCCAAAAGAAGCGTAGAGTGCATCTCCTCAAAAAATTTGTTTGTTGCTACATATGTGGCCGCATTATCTATCACAACTTTTGAACACTCTGTACACGTACTTGCATCACCACCTCATCTAGCATATCACGAAGTGTTCACATTTTTTACTTGATGGGAGGCATCAATTGACTTCAAGAAGACCAACTACCCATTTGAAGCCACGAGAAAGTTAATCAATGTGCGGGTTTTCCTATCCCTCCACCCATCAGATAAAATGGTGCACCCATTTTCTATCATATTTGTTTTTGGTCTTCTACAAGGGCTTGTGTATGTCTCGCAGAATCGTCCAACAACAGGCATTAAAGTCATGAGGAATAGGAGCCTTGAACCCCTTCCCGGCAATGATCAATGCAGTGACCAAATTCTCTTAATATAGAATTTTTGTCACATTGAAATGAATGTTTTTGTAGTACCAAAAAATAGTTCCATCTATCCTCGCTTCATTTTGTAGTTCTCTGTTCCAAGTGATACCTTCAATGAAGTTTGTGACTCAGGGCTACTTCTAGGAACAAAAAAAGTACCCAAACTATAATCAATGAATGATATCATCCTCAACCGCAACATTTTAGAGTTGGGGCAATAGAATAGCCTTCAATGTCACTATCATCTCTCACTGTGCTCATACTCATTAAGAGTGCAAGTGCATCAGCTTTCCTCTTCTTTTCCACTTTTTTTCTACATTCTCTGCAATGCAAAAAACCAACTCTCTTTGAGCCTCAAGTGGTGCTTGATTGCACACTACTACATCATTATGTGCCAACTGTGCAATGTGGTTTTTCAGGGGAGAAACACCTCCACTCATCTTCATCCCGCAAGAGTTACATATTACACAGTTTCCCTCTGCCCACTCACAATGCTTCCAACCAGAGTCATCGAACTTAGGCTTGCTACAAATAGGGCCCGCTAAACCTTATACCAATACCGATGTCATTTTTAAACAACAAACTTGAACATTCTGTAAAAATATATATGTTTGTCTTTTATAATTTAAATATAACTGCTAGTGCTAATATCAAAGGAAGTAGAATTAGAATCTAGAAATAAATTTTCAATTTCAAGAATCATGATTGAAATTTTCAAATTTTAAATTTTATATCGAAAATTAAAAAGATAATGAAAATTGAAAAAAAAAAAAAAAATAGTTTGTTGTTTCTAACTTTTTGTTGTATGTTGTATGTTGCAACTTGCAAGCTCTCAATGGAGTCGTGGACTATTCTCAATCTTAGTTGTCAATGAATATTAACGGCAAATGACAAAATTGCAATGCAAATACTATAAAACTCTAGTTTGTGTTTTTATTATTTAACCTCTACAAAGCAGTCAATGAGTATACTACAAAACTGCATATTTCTCACGGTTTCGGGTTTTCTATATACAGTAGGCTCGCACAGTATCATTGATTCACTATTTAGCTTGCAAATTTTAGAGCTCACCTTAAATGATCCTAAGGCGCTAAGCAAAATGACATTCACACTCAGAGCATGCCATAAATAAATGAAACTTAATAGTCAAAAGTAGTTTTCGATAGTTATGGAACCAAACTTCTTAATCTCGGTGATATCTCAGGTGTCTAGATTCTCAGCTTGGTCATTGGGCAATGAGCAAGTTGTTAAAGCCACATTTTCACAATATTAAAGGCTCAAAGGGGTTTTAATTTTGTCTCCACATGTTGCAAACTTAGAAAACCCGAAACTGGGGGAAATATGTGTATTTTATTGCAATGTAAAACTTTTTTTATTGCCAAGATGAGGGTGATTTCTCGGCGATTTTCACCAAGTAATCGCCAATATTACTCGGTGAAAATTGATGAGAAATTGCGGTATCTCGTCTCGCAAGAAATGCATCTTTTTCTCAGTTAGCAGACATCACAAGAAACAACTAAGATTTGGAACTATGGTCAATATAATTTTATAGTAGATGTGATCGCATGCATAATGATTCTTACTTTACTTTCTTAATAAGCGACCGAAGAGGGCACAAGACATGTTCCTAATTCCTAGGGTTTGTATTGAGTTAATATACTTCCTTACTAATCGACCAAAGGCGGCATAGGACATGGACATGTTCCTACTTCCCAAGGTTCAAGCAACTATTTGGAACCATTCACTTTATCTTTCACTGTCACCTCTTCCATGTTTTCAACCTTGATAGCTTTTGTTTCCAAAATTTCTTGAATTTCAAATAGTCAAGCCACAAATTATTTTTTAATATAAGTTCCCTAGACGTGAACTTCTTGTACCTTAAATACATATCATGCATGTGCTTCCTCATTTTTAACACAACTACCCTCAATTTAAAATTGATGTGCTGCAAATATTGGTTACAATAATACTTTGTATCCCTCAACATGACTTTAGTCGCCCTATGTGCCATTACTCTTCGTTCATCTAGAGTGATCATAATTGCATCCAACCATACTTCAAAAAGAGTCCATGCTTCAGGGCATCGTACTTTCTCAACCAACGTAATGTTATCCCTGGACCTTGTCTTCATGCTCACTATAGTCAACTCTTTCAACTTGATGTTGACTACACTTTGAAACTCATAGGCTGACTTATCATCAAACTTTGCATCCATGAATTTTTATTTTGTAAGTGGGTAAGTTGACCGTGGAGTTGATGGTTTGGAAGGACTTTGCAACACCGATTTTTATTTTTGGTCACCTCTTTACAAGCATTCTACCTCTTTTATCTTCATAATTTCAATGCTATTGCAATCCATAAGGAGCGCCTCATTGTCTTCCATCTATCAACGGAACAAACCATTGAGCGAAATCATTTCATCCTTCGAGCACGGCTCTACAATACCTTGGGTTCTATCTTCCAACCATTGAAGTTTGAATCCAATGAATCTGAAAATTTTGGTTCCTCTCCCATTGCCTAATTATTTTATTCTATTATAGATTTCCAACCTTTATTATCAATGAAGAGTATATTTTTCTTCCAGCTGTGATCAACTTTGGCTGCTATCAACCAGCCTTGACCCAACAATGCATGGTAGGCCTTCTTCTGTTATGAGATTATTACAAATAAATACCATTTTTCCCATTAGTACACCCAAAAACTTTATGCCATACCGGTCTAACACAACCAGTTGGAATGGTGGAGGTCAGATGGTTATCCAAGTGTCCTCTAAAAGAACATTGACACCAAACCCCCATCCACAATGGTGTTCATTAGATTTCTCCCAAATATCTCCATATGCATTTCTAATAGTCATCAAGATAGATTCATTGTCAGGACCATGAGATTGATCACTTGATCACCTGACAATATAGACTTACTATGAATTCATTTTTTTGCTTGTTGTTCTCCCCATTGTATAGTGTTACCTTTTACATTAGTTGTGTCATCACGTGCTCAATGCTGGGGCCACTGTCGGGTACGATGGTACTTATGGCATATTTGAGTTCAGTAATGCTTTGCAATAAATCAGCTACCTTTATAGGTATGGTAGTTTGCAAGATTTGTCTTGCAATTGTTTTGTCTGACTCAAGTCTGTTGGTCACCACCATACTTGTCCACTCATGGATTGTCTTTGTTCTTCAACCATGGTCTTCTCGACTTCCCATCTAGCCTCAGTAAGTATGTCCTCCTTCATTCTTACGTCAAAGTATATGGCTTTCCTCGCTTGCACTCTAGTGATTGAAATTTCGTCATCCTCGGCTATATCAATCATGTTGACTTTCACTTGCTTCGAACATTTGGTATCATTGAGATCACCTGGCCCACAACATTTATAGAGAAGTCTGGTATTATTTTGACTTTTTGGGAAATCTTTTGCAAACTTTCCGCACCCATTAAACTTCCAGCATTGCATGATCAGTCGTCCTCGGGTGTCATACTAAATCTAACTACCACCACCACCATTATTCTAACATCGGTTATTAGTCAATGGGGAAATGGTTGGTGGTGTCAATTGCTCCCATTATGTGGTGTCAATTTGTCGATGGTGGTTTCACAAATTATATGTGCAATCCTTTAACGAATGCCATGTAACTTGAAAAATATTACAAAAGATTTTCTTAGGCCAATTCACCTTGGTGAGACCACCTACCTTGCAATTAATACAATAAAGATCGTTGCCTTTGTTCTTAGTACCTTCCCTTAGTTGTTTCATCATTCGAAACGTGTCTCTTCTCAAGGCTTGCACTGATCCAACTTCACTATCTTTGCTAGACCTTGGATCCTCATCTTCGCCACACCTCAAGTGTGAGGAAGTCTTGGTTTCACTTTCAATGTCCACAATTCTATTACATTCATCTTCGTAAAAAGGTGGAACTACCTTCATCTTCCTTTAAACCGAGGGTACAAATCCCTCAATGAACCACTGCTTCTTTAGACCATCGGCTAGTTCCTTCTCAAGTTTGCCCAACAATTCCTTGAGTCTTCTATTATAGGCTTGTACATCCACATGTTTCCCTTGCTGGGTGTTGTTAATCTCCTCAACATTTTAATTGTCGTTTTTAAGGATCTTGAATTATTTTTCAAACGCCTTCCACAATTTGTCCCATGATAACTTGTCACTTGCTGGTGCATTCATGTACCGATCAATAGCCACCCCTCTCAATGTGGGTTGGGAATGACCGCAACCAATGTTGTTCATCTATATGTCCATTAGTAGTCCAAATGGAAATGCATGTTCTACAATGTCAGAGAAGGTATTTAGATCCAGTGCCAGTAAATTTTGGCAACTTCTACCTCTCTGAATTTGGACATAGGGGACTTCCCATGACAATAATTATTTAACTCGTCTGAATTTGATTTTGGCTTTGACGTGGCTTTCTAGCAAAAGTCTCCTCAAGAAGTTGTCCTAGACGTTCATCAAAATGATGGAAACGTCACAATCCTCGACCCTTCCTTCAGTCTGTGGGGTCTATGCACTGGTTTGCTCATTGTCAAGTGCTCCTCTTTTGTTGCTCACTCCAATATATCCTATTGGCTGCTCTGGTGTGCTTTTTTCACCCTCATCAATCAATAAATCCTCAATAAGGGGAGCATTTTTTTCATCGGCCTCTCCTTCTAAGAAGAAGTAATCAAACTTTGTTTAGTGCTAAAGATTTCCCTCCAAACAAGTGGGCTCTTTAGACTCTTCACTTGATACTTCTACAGCACCTTTCAACCCAGCCTGGTCGACAAGGCCTGCCCTTTCTCCATAAGGGGAAATTGTCTTGCGATCTCTACTCACTCCTTGCACGTGAGTGGTGTAGCCTCCTCCAATTTCAACTGAACCCTTTCTTGGTTTGGGCTCAATCTCCAACTCTGACTTCCACTTACATTTAAACCTTTGTTTGGGCTTCAGCTTCCGCTTTCGCTTCGTACTCCCCTTGATTTCTTGTTGTTCCGCCAATCAGGTAGACCATGTGATTTCTTGGTCCACTCCCTAATCATGTTTTCTTCTACTGCCTTTGTTCAGGATCAATGGCATTAATTCTTTCTCATATGATGTGTCTTCAGATCTTTCTTCTTCTTGACAACACTTGTCTTTGTACCGTTGTATAAATATTTTGTTGTGCTTCATGGTTACGTTTGGCACAGATATCTTGTAAGATAATTTAGTGCCTCATCAGTAATGACTATTGTTGACCGACTCATTTGCAAAGGCACTGGCAACCGTGCCAAAAATGTTTACTATAAAAGCTACACTACCAACAAAATACTATTGCAAAATTATAAGTACATAACAAAACACAGCACAGCAGAACATTAAAGAACAACAGCTTTATTGCATAAGTTAGTGTTCAATACAATTTCTCAGCACGTGGAGGACCTATCACATAAGCACCCTTCCCCCAACATTTAACATTCTTTTTATAAGACAAAAGACCCAACGGTTGTCAGTTTAAACACAACCATCAACTATGAACATAACTAAAGACTCATTAATACACTACCCAAAACTGACAAAAGACTAATAAAGGTAAAAAAGTTGACTACCAAATCATGCTTTTATTAAATGCATATAATGATGACAATACAAACACGACGGTCTACAAAGACGGCCTTATGTTAGGGGAGGGCAGAATACCAAAGATAACAATATAAGTAGATGAACAGGAATTGAAAAATACATTGGGAAAACCTCCTTTCATATCAGCAGATTGAAGATTGACGATGACTAACCAAATACAGGTATTATGATTGTGGGATAAAAACTAGCCATAACATTTGTTATAATAAAAATGGAAAGAGCTCTAGAGGATTATGATGTAATATTGACAGACCTTGGATTGAACAAGTTAAGGGAATATATGATTGGGAGCATGAAAACTATTGCAGTGAAGATAGGACAAGCCGAATTGATTACAGAGAAACTCAAAGATGAAGTTATAGGGAAAGAGAATTCAAGTTCATGTGTTGTATTTGATTCAGAGTACGAGGAATTTGAACCTGACAATGAAGTGTAACATTTAGATGAATGTTCAAAATCAATTCATTACTCTAACCGAGGGCTGACACCCTGGCAAATGCAAGAGTACAAAATGGTCAGACAAGTATATACGATTGAGGTGGAACCTCAAAATAAACTAAGACAAATGCAAGGACAGAAAAATTCAACCATTATATATAACATACAATAAGGTGGAGGAAACTAATCCTCTAATCTAGCAGAGTGAAACCAACATGATATTTCAAAACTCAAGCACAGACTAGTCGCCCACTCCCCCGTGCTCACCCCCAACACCCCACACCCCCCCTTCCCCCGCCCTGTTTTTCTAATTATAACACATGGGAGTCAGAATTAGATATATGTAGCAACCAGGTCATTTCTCAGAAGAGGAACCCAATCAAACATGCAGATCAACAACCCAAGAAGTTGATTAAGGGAGAGCAGATGAATACAAGATAAGTACAAAGAGAGCAGATTTGGATGCACAATTGACAAAAACTGCAATACAAATATTCAAGGAGAACAAGGAAATATTGGTATGGACATATAAGGATTTCAAAAATGTTCCGACTGAATTGTGTGTGCATTATATTCAGTTGATAAATGAAACAGTGCCAATAAGGAGATGACCCTATTATATGAATTCTAGGTATGCTGCTAGGGTTCATGAAAAAATAGAACATATGCTGGATGTTGGGAGCATTTTTAATGTTGCAACACATTACTGGGTATCTTCAATAGTAATTGCAACAAATAAGGACATTAATGAATTGAGGGTATGTGGGGATTTTAGATGTTTAAAATGCATTATAAAGAAAAACCATTTCCTATACCATTTATTGATATAATATAGGAGGAGGTATCGTGGAGGTGGCAGGGAGTGAATTATATTCATTCCCAGATGGGTTCTCCATTATAATCAAGTATAGCCAAAGAAGCTAAACTGAAAATTAGTTTTGTATTGACAGGCCAATACACATATAATCGAAAATCCTCACAAAATTTTGAAAGTTTACGAAAATGATTCAGTGCAATTAACAAATATGGATGGTCAGCTACATCCAACTTTTATTAATGCATGAAAACTGCAAAAAATATTTGGCCTCACACAGAGATGCCTGTAAAATTTATCGAAATTGAACAATGTAAAAAAAGAACCCAAGGTTAAAACACAATGTAAACAAATTTTTTTAGAATTGAATAACAAGCATCTGCCGATTGGCACATGCAGTGAATGCACAAGTTGAAAGTGCTAACCAACACAAGCATGGAGCAGGTGGGGAACATGTCAGCATTTAGCTCATTAAAAATGAAGCATAAGAAGTGGGCCCAAATCAAACATAACAAGCGCCAATCGTCACATACTTAGCTTTGAAACAAAAAATGCAAAAGAATGTGTATTGAGTGCCAACCAACACAACTGCAATGAACAAATCCACGCTGTTTTTCACGTGGCAATCAATGATAAGCAAGTGTCAACTAGCACAAGAAGTCGAATATGTGACCACAATGCAAATGGGGGTAATGAACAAAATGTGACCAGCACTAAAAAAGCAACAGGAATGAAACCTTAATGATGGAGTTGGCAGTCTACATTCAATTTATATAAAAGAGTGAACACCTTTGACAGACCTCAGAAATTAATGTAGAAAATTTGTGAAGTCGGGTGACAAGGAGAAAAACACAAATGTAATTTGTAACAAAATTCTCAGCTAGTTAAACATGTCATCAAAAGTTGGAACTACACAGTATGGAGCCAACAGCAGAAAAAAGTTAAAATAGAAAAACAAGATTGACAAATTGCAGGCACGCATTTGGCAGAAGGCATTTGATGTTACATTCAAATGGCTGGATTGTTATACGATGTGAGGATGGAACATTTGTTTCACAAAAGATGCGGGCATGTAATAGAGGGCTAGAGTTGTCAAATTATTCATGTCAACCATTGATTGGATGCAGGATTGGCTGTTGCTACTACTTGAATTGTATGACCAATGAACAGGTATGGGAACTTTCAAACAGGGAAAATATTGTTCGTGGTACCATTTGAACTAGAAGACTTCCACAAGCTAAATGGGTTAACAATGACAGAATCCAATGTGGCTAAATAAAATTATACACGCACATAAGAGATACTTCATGATGATGCATTGTGCTATACAGTGAAAAGCATGGAAGTCTAAAAATTTGAATAGTATTCCGGTTAGCTCTTTCTAGAACAATTATCTGGCAATGTTAGTTGATTTTATGTTAGATTATTTCGTCACGATAGATTGAATGGAATTTCAATTGGGTACCACTATTACATAGATGGACTAAGAAATGGTGAAATATATGATAGGGCCACTTGTGCTTCTAGAAAAATGAAGGTCATTGAAAAGATCCAGAAGAGTGGTTGAGATGTTTTAAAGTGTATTCTCTGATTGTGTTGGCTAATATGGGTAAGTGGCCATAGAATAATGGCCATGATCATGAAGCCATAGGTGCAATAATAACAACAAGTATGAAAGAAAAGTTCGTGTTAATGTAGTCCAAAAGACAGAAGAGGCTCACTACAACTCAGCCTATGGTGATTGCAGATAATTCAAAAGATTCAAAGGACATATTTCGGTTGTGATGACTCTAAATGCACCAGGAAATGTGTTTACAAATGTTGTAGTAGCTTTCCATAACATCAACAACAAAGAGACAGCCAATGCAGTTGGACTTCTCAATTGAGCATAGTGATGGTTCAGAGGATAGGAAACCTACATGTGTGGCTATGATAGGAGTAATCTCACAAGGAACTCCATCACAATACTGGAAGATCTCCTACACTGTAAGATCCATGTTCCACCACCACAGATTTTTGCAATCCATGCCAAATTTGATGAGTTGCAGCCATTAGATAATGGACCCTACCATTTCCTTAAGAAGGAAATTTGGAAATGTTGTACAAAATGTTGAAAAATATTATACCATTGCAACCCCAAAATCTGAACCATCCAACTCTCAACCAAGGGTGGTAATCAAAGATCCATCACCACTATTGTCTCCTATGGCACAAGATAAGGAATAATTTGAAGGAGGTCTAATGGAGAAAAGAGGTGCTTATGAGATGAAAGAGTTCACTATACAAACTACACTACCAAAGGAGCATCAATTGCAAAAGAACAGATACATGCCATAGGATAGCATAGAATAAAATGAGAGTAATAACAGCTTTTATAGCATGGGTAGTGCACAGTACAAGTGTTCAGCACAAGTAAGACCCATTACACAACGCCCCCACCCTGACAGTAACATTCTATTTGCATCAAAATAGACTCAATGGTTATCAGTTAAAACACAACCATCAACAACTGAACATAAATAAAGAGAGTTAGTTGCAACACTACCTAAAGCCAATGAGAATAATCATAATGAGGTCAGCTACAGAACAATAACAACCGAACATAACTAAAGAAAGTTCGTTGCAACACTACCTAAAGCCGACAAGAATAATCATAATGAGGTCAGCTACAATATAATACTTCTATTTATTACAATAATCTACATCCCCCTTTTTAGATAAGTCAGAATTCATTCCGACAACCACTAGACAATCAAATCAAGGAGGGGAAGAGGAAGACGTCCCTGGAGGTACTGGAGCTTCAACTAGGGGTGAACCGGAAGAGGTTGTTGTCTCTAACTTCAGGTACTAAAGTTTAGCTTGAAGGGCATTGAGCTCACTTGTGCATTGCTTCAAATGCATTTCTGCCACAAGTTCATGTTGTTATGCTTTTAAATGATCTCTTTATTGATCATGCACAAATCAGATCATGCGCAACAGATAGAAGAATACTTACAGCATTGCATGTCACTTAAGCCCGAATACCTAAGCCCTTAAGTAAGGTGCAGAAATAGAAGACCAAGAACATCGTTGACATAAAGAGATATGAAGATAACACATACACAAAAATAATTCATCCAAACCCTAGCATTCACTAACAGAAAATAAACAACACATCAACTAAGAATAACAAGTCCTTTCGTTATCATCAACCATTAACATAAAATGTACATCTAGCATGTACAAAATCACCATTAACATGATGCTCACATGCATTCGAGCTACAAAATATCCATTCGCCTTACAAGGTTCAATACATCCACCAAAACCCAAGCTTGATCTTCATTTTGCATCCAACCTACAAAGCATGTAACTTCACAAGACCTAGATGTTTGATCTCTCTCTCTAATGAAAGGTTGAGAGGTCTATTTATAGGTTTCTAGGACCCCCTCAAACCCTGCCAACTAGTGCTACAGCCTCCACATATCCAATTTGCCAACTGTCTGCACATACTCCCTAGAATATCCTTCCATCTAGGATCAATCCCTAACCATTCACGCGATGCTGTTCTTGGTGCTTTCAACCTATTGGATATGTATTTCTTATTGATCCGTTTTGTGTTTCTTTCCAGCCTATCATTGTTCCCCAAAAGTGTGCTTTCTCCAAACCGTGTACTACCTTTCTACACATCATCTCTATTGGATATGTATTTCTTATTGATCCATTTTGTGTTTCTTTCCAACCTATCATTGCTCCCCAAAAGTGTGCTTTCTCCAAACCGTGTACTACCTTTCTACACATCATCTCCCTTAATGCATTGCACATATGCCTAGCAGGCATGTGTGTCTCACACACACATCTTCATACTTAGCCTTTATTGGTGTTGTGTAACACTACAAAATCAAGGGTCAACACATGCTCACATGAACACTTCACAATATGCACAACTTCCTACAACTTGCCTCTTACTTGAGTGACCTCATGCTCAACTCCTCGAAAATTTTCCTTCACTTGAGCTACTCCTTGCTCATTAGAAACCTTTTATGTTTGTCCCTATGTAAGCTAGGTTTGCTCATTGAGCGACTCCTAGAAGTGGGCATGATGATCCTCTATATAACTCCTCAAATTTGCAAAAATGAGGGCAACATTGTCTTTCACTCTCAAGTTAACATTACTCACATGGATGACTAGAGCAACAAATATTGATATCGGAAGGTATGCTCAATGGTTCGTAGGGACTCCAACACAATGTTTACATGAGATGTAACAGCATGTGGAACTCAAGTGGGAAACCACAACTCATGTGTCTCAGGAGTGTTAAGTTCTACGCACCCTTGGCTGACATTGATCCGTGAAAACTCTAAATGACTCCCCTCTTGCACAAAATATTGGATCCGAGTAGTGTCTTCCATAATCATCCGTGTCTATGACTACTCACATAAAAACTTTTCCAAACACAATGAAAATGCCGAGGAGTGCATGTGTCATGGGCCCCAGAGTCTGAAAAAAATGAGACAATATATCATAAGGATTGGCACTGTTTAGGTTAGGAACAATGTAATGAGCTCATCATCTGAACCCTGAAAATTAGTGTGTCTAGGCTCAGAAGGTCATACCTCTTAATGCAGCTTCGTGTCATCCCCAATTGAACAAGTTATTTCTCTTGCTCTAGCATTGGATTCTTTTGGGCTCATAATGGTTTGATTGGGACCTCAAAGCAAGAACCAATTGGTTCACCAAATTGGTTCAACCAATACTCTATTTGATGCCCCTCATCCCCTTAAGGTGAAGAAGTAACAATGACAAATTCAAATGGAGGTGCAATAAATGGGGTTAGTGGCTCATAAAAAACTATAGGATCATAGAAGGAAGAACTAGAAAGACAAAAGGTGGTAGTAGGAGGCTTTAGTAGCCCAAGTGTGCGTCCACCATCAGTTTTTCCATCATCATCTGTGTCAGAACCTTTTCCCTAATCCTCTATAGTAAGCAACTTTACTCTATGCTTCCTCTTTTTGGCCATTGCACGGTGTTTGTAATTATCCTCTTTATCATCTTCTAAAGGAAAACCAAGATGCCTCCATCTAAACACCAATGGCCAACTAGGATCATATGAGTTGTCAGAAGTGAAGCCCCCTCCAACGTCGACTTAAAATAGACTGCACCTAGGAATAATCCAATAGCATGTTATGTCATATAAAATATTTTGTATATAAAGGAGAGTAACTCATGAATATGATCTCACCCCTCTGTCAGTCGAACATGTGATTAGTCATCCACACAGAAATACCAAAGGCTTGAGTGGCAAACACTAGCCGACATCGAATTACATCCAAGAGACAATGCCGCTTCTTTGAAGCCAAGTACTCTTTCTTGATGTCGTGATGTCCCTTGGCCCACATGTGAGCCAACTCAGCAATCAAATCCGGCCTACATAAATTTTGAACAACATAATCATTCTATGCCTAAGTAACTAGGGGGATCCATGTCGGTTTACTAACTGATTGTCCATGTGAGGGCACCCCATTGTCCATGTATCGAACTAATTGTAGTTGGAGACTATCCAAACCAAATAACGCTTGAATTCCCTGTCACTGAAATAAGGCATATGTAAAATGTGATCTACCCAAACTCTTTGTAACACCACCTAAAATTCATCATCCTCGGATTTATTGGCCCACCATGTGGAGGATTCAATGGCTGAAAGGCTTTCCAAACTCAACATCTCTGGTGTGGGTGGTACCTTTTGTTGTTGCCGACCTATAACCAGTGCCCACTACCAATGTAATAAGAATCATCTTAGGAGTTGTGATAGGCGTTAGTTTGGGAATTATACAGTCTTCTCAAGCATTACCAAAATTTTTGAATGTAGTATCCCAGGCATTCTTCAAGATTTTAAGCTGAACAAAATAGGATGTCACATAATTTAAAAACTTATACTCGGCAACCCAAAATTTTGGCTTGTACTCTGGACTAGGGAGTTTCTCGACAATTACTAGGCATTACTCAACAAATTTATTGCTACTTAAAAAATCATACTTCATAAAATAAGCTCAAATAAAATGTAAAGCATTGTTAAATGACATGAGAAATGAATGTAGAGAATGCATAAATATATGTTCTATTAATTTTCAACCTAAAAAAAGTACAAAGTTACAAACTACAATGCTCAAAGATTCATATGAAATATCAAATATACATATTACATTTCGTCTCTAGCACCTAGTTGTAGATACTAAAACTAAATATTTATGGTATCTCAGCGTTGTACATTTGACAAATACCAATCAGGGATGTACCCGTCAGTTCTAGACCTCTCTATTGTCAAAAGGCTCGCATTTGTCATCTCACTGTGCCAAATTGTTTCTCCTAATCCAATCCATATCATTTTGATGATCCAAGTCCCCTGCACTGCACAGAAAGCTTAAAACCTGATAAACATCATTCACTACCAATTCTAGATCCGTACATGTTTTCTAGCCTTTTGGACACTACTGACCAAAAAGGGACACTACCGTCAACAGTAGTCTCCAAATCCTTATCTAGTGTCCAGATGCCAAAATTCATCCAAATTGCAAATGTTTCAAAATCTATGGGTCAGCCTATTTGTCTTATTGAACCCTACCATGAGATATTTTCAAAAGGTGTGGTATAAAGACAAGTATAAGCCTTTTTATCATTCATCTAGCAAAATATCAAGCAAACACCCACTAAAGCTCAATCAATCAACTGCACAACCAAGTTATTCTACGCTATACATCCCTATTTGCATATCAAGTATAGGAACAGTCATATCATAGGTTTGAAACATTCAGAGAGCAACCCATGAGTGATATTTGTCAAGTTACAAGCTAGATCACTGCATCCATCTTCATATAGTATATTGCACACTTGTACAGACACTTTCCCAAACATAGGAGAGAACTACGTAAGTCTGAGGCCCTCCTTCGAGTATTGGTTGTGTAAGCAACACCCATTGATAGAGAGGTCTTTGGGGTCAGCTCAACACCCATTGATAGAGGGATCTTTGGGATCAACTCAACACTTAGAGCCCACTAACTGACTTTTATTTAACTCATTCTAAAGGTGAAGAAGGATGAAGAGCTAGGGTTTGATCAATTGGCATTAGAAAGGAAGAAAGTGCAACGTCAGAGTTCCTGCCATTGACGACTTTTTCTCTCTTCTCCTTCTCTCTTCCCCCGTTTCTATATATATAGAGGCCTTGGAGCCAAGCAAATGATCCCCGGATTGGCGATAGAATTAATTATGTAGAAATTGCTTTGTAAAAGACTCTTTTGAAGCAATACAAGACTTCTGTTTTCGGTTAAAACAAGTGTGCACATTTGGTTTCATTTTGCAGAATGTATGATTGTTATTCATCACCTACGATATCTTCTAGCACCTTGCTTTTAGTCCTCTCGATTTTATGCAAGATTGCGTGAAGTGTCTGTGTGTCGAGCTCTTTTGAAGTGTTATCGTTCATAGTGTCTCCCTTAGACCTTTTTTTTAATCCTTCAAAGTGTAAGGCTTCTCTCCAACCTCCACGCAAAAGCTCCATGCCTATGGCCTTGAGACAGATCCAGAATACCCTGTGTCTTGTTTGGATTCATCAATCGTTGGCTCTTTTCCCAGACCAAGTGGATCACTTCTTTTGGTGCATCACCTCCTTTAGCTTAGATTTTCTTTTCAGTCATCCTCCTACCCCTTTTTCTTAGCAAACAATAGATTTTAGTATGAGATCAAGCGCTAAAGTGAAGCACCTGAGGAACTAGCCTCATAAAAAACCTAGAGGTTCAACCTCACCATAGGATACCCACATTTTGAGGTTGTCCCCATGCTTATAGATGAAAGTGAGGGAGCCTAAAGAACTCTCTCACAAGGGTGTTATTCCAAGCTATAACAATTTTGGCATGCCTGGTGGGACAACTACCATTTCATTTTAATTTTTATGAAAGATTGGTCAAATTTGATGTTGTTTTGATCATTTCGCAGCAGTGGTAGCGTTCACCCTTCAACATCTGGCGACTCCAAAGAACACCCAGCTATTTGGTGGTAGAGCAGTAGCTTTCATGCCAAAGGTGACTACAAGATCGAATTCTGCAGGTATTCCTTTTGAGTTTGTTGAATTACCTTTAAACTCAGCAAGAAGGTTAAGGTTCGCCCATACTAACCCTTACGTAAGAAGCTATCCTCCTAACCCAGTCATAAAGTATAACTACAGAAGAAGATTTTTTATCAACCCCTCTTGCTGCTATGATTCCCCAAAGAGTTTTTGTGGGCTTCAGCGGACAAAGCCCTTTGAACTTACCACAGTATGATCCTATGCCAGTAGCAGCCCTCAAAAGTGTCCTTTATTACACAGGAGACCAAGTTGTAACTCCTACTGAGCACATAACGGACATAGCCAACTTTTGCAACATTCACAATATCACAGTGGAGAACGTGGTTGTTAGGATATTGGTTGTATCTTTTAAAGGAAAGGCATTGGACTGATATAGGGACCTAACTCTTAATTCTATCCGTTCATGGGATGAGCTGGGAACAGCCCTGTGTAAAAAGTTTGCTTAAAAGAGTGACCATCTATCACTTGCAGAGCAATTGACCACAATCAAGAGAGCTCCTCATAAAGTCATGCAAGACTTCAATACGAGATTTCAGAAGGCATGGGTAGAATTCCAGCAGCTATTATACCATCTCCGAACTTTGCTTTTTTGTATTACTTGAAGGCTCTCAACAGCGACATAGCTGTAATGATTCAGTCTATGGGAGGAGACATACTCCCAGATGCATACGAAGTGGTCATCAAGACAGAAAATTGCCTAGTTTAGGCTGGCAAGCTTACTCCCAGACCCCCAATGCCTCTTTTTCCAGAAATCAAACCACCTCCTGTAGTCATTCCCCCACTTGATGTTATACTTCCAACGCCAACAATTGTTGTTGTGCCTTCACCTAAGCAAGAGAAGGCCTCTACTAGTGGATCCAACAACTCCCAAGAGCAAAAGAATTACTTGGAATTGAAAAGCATGCTCCAATCATTGGGGAATGATGTGGTCAATGTCAAGAGGCAGCAGGCTTACAACAAGCCTTACCAAGCTCCATATCAGTCTAAGCAATAGCCTTATCAAGCTAATAGGCCACCCTACAAAGGAGGTTTTCAAAGACAGGGGCAGCCTAACTATGCTAGGCAGCATAAATATAATCCAAAGGCTGCAGGCTTTTCCAACTCCTTGGTCCCAGTTCAGAACAACGTAGCTCAAGAGGCTGAAGGGACAATGCCTTCGAATCATTCTTTTAGACAATCCATTGTCCCAACTAATGGCTCCAACCAAGCACACAATGATCAATGGCAGCAGGTTGTTGCTTATGGATATAACGAGGGTCTTATGGCCCAAAGCACAGAAGTGCCCATGCTGACAAAGCAAGAGTAGCCTCCACAAGAACAAGGCTCGAATCAAGAATCAAACCATCTGGAAGCCTCAATGGTCATCAGTGAACAAGAGTGCTATGCATCCAATCAACAGGCTACTCCTAGTTTGGCCCACACCCCAGTCTCAGTGAACACAAGGTTCAAGAGAAGGAATATGGGTGACAATCAAGAAGCTTTCAAAGAACCTCTTATCACTACTCCTTCACTGACAAAGCCAGTAGCAGTTACTCCCAAAACCCAGGCAAAGGATGGGGGTATGTCAATCAACATTGTGGAGCAAATGAAGAAATCCAACGTGGGTGTACCAATGTGGGACATGCTTTCCATGCCCGGCCAAGTAGACATTCTTCAAGAAGGTTTGTCCAAGATGAGTGTTTCTACAACTGCAAGTAAGCAACCAAGCAAGGAAGCTTAAGTTTTCACCAATGCATCCAAGAGTCCTTTGGGAGAAAGGTCAAGTAGTGTGACCAAGCCCCCCCCCCCATTTTACATCTCATTAATCATCGGTGACTCCTTGGTGCACAACTGCCTGGTGGATAGTGGGGCCAGCACCTCAGTCATGCCAAAGTCTATTGCTGACTAGTTGAACCCCAAGTATGAGCCGCACGCCAAGGGACTCTTGCAGTTTGATGGTTCTTCCACAAAGCCATCAGGTATCATCAGGATTTTGAGCCTAACCTTGCATGCTTGTCCTAGCGTGTCCGTGGTGCAAAACGTGTTGATCTTGGATGTCACTCCTTGCTTTGCATTGTCTTTCTAGAGAGCTCACAGCCAAAATTGGGGGTTGCCTTGCAACAGATTGGTCTTACATGGCATTCAAAAAAAGGTATGGGACTAAGGACTTGATCAAGGTTGAACCCATAGCACAATTCCACATTGAACCCCATCAACCAGATAACGTAAACCTCAATTGTACTATCCTTGATGAGGATGAGTTTACAATTGGCCAGGAGCTGAACACTCATCCTGAAGTGGTTTCAGACTTGATCATAGATGAGCTAGGGGGAGATAACCAATTTTTCAACCCTTTGGAAGGTGTTGAGGAAAGAGACATGGGTGTCTATCTGCTACATGAAGAGAATCAGCCCATGCCTTCCCTTATTAGACCTAAAAAAGACCCCAATTGTTTATGGAAGTTGTTCTTTGATGGCTCAAGGATCAAAAATGGTGTAGGTGTTGGGGCAATGTTGGTTTCCCCTTCGGGTAATAAGCTTTTCTCTTCCTACAGGGTCCATTTCAGTTGCTCTTCAAATGCAGCAGAATATGAAGGCTTGATCTGTGGCCATCAATGGGCCAATAAAAGAGGAATCAAACTGCTGCAAGTTTATGGGGACAACGAACTCATAGTAAACCAAGTCAAAGGCCTGAACGTTACAAAGAATTCCTTGATGAGGTCCTACAAAAATCGAGTGTGGGACCTAATTGAAGATTTTGAGGCCTTTGACATTCAAGCTATCCCAAGAAATCAGAACCATCATGCTGACAGGCTGGCAATCGTGGGAGCTCAGTTTGACTTTCCAAATGAGCTGAAACAAGCTAAGGTTCAGTCACAGGTCAAGGTGGTGGTGAGGCCATTAGTGCCGGATAATGAAGCCCACTGGCAAGTTTATGAGAGTGACAAGCAAATTGCTTGTTTCTTACAGCAGGAAGCTGAGTTCTCCTCCAACCAAGCTAAATTACAACATCAATATGAGGATTAGTTTGTTCAGCTGAAGTCGAATAAACTTCCTAAGGGGTTGGTTACACTTGAGGGCCTTTTTCATGAAGGAGACCATATGAGAAAAGACAAGGCAGTAATATCAACTGATGAAAAAAACTGTGAAAGAGTCCTCATCTTCAAGGACAAGCTTCTCAAGCTTGGGAAGGTAAGCAGCAAGGCTGAGAGGCATGCTTTCATAGCCCTTTGCCAGGAGTATGCAGACATTTTTGCTTGGAAGTACAACGACCTGAAAGGTTTTGATCCTAAGTTAGTTCAGCATACCATAGAGTTGGAGGCCAATGCCAAGCATGTGAGGCAAAAGCAAAGGCCCATTAACCCCAAGATTGAAGAGCTGATGACGAAGGAGCTAACCAAGTTGATCGAGTCCAGGATCATCTTTCCCATCAAGCATTCATCATGGGTAGCCAACGTGGTGCCTGTAAGAAAAAAGAGTGGGGAGATTAGGCTTTGTGTAGACTTCAGAGATTTGAACAAAGTCTCCTTGAAGGATCACTACCCTCTGCCGTCCATGGAGCAACTTCTCCAAGTAGTTGGAGGGTCAGAACGCTTCTCTCTGTTGAATGAATTTTCTGGCTATAACCAAGTTTGGGTGAAAGATGAAGACCAGTACAAGACTGCCTTCACCACCAAATGGGGCACGTATGCGTACCAAAAGATGCCCTTTGGTCTATCAAATGCTGGCGAAACTTTCCAAAGAGCCATGGACATGGCTTTCCAGGGGTTGCTAAACCAAATGGTGCTAGTTTACTGGATGACATCACAGTTTTCTCCAAGAATGCCAACGAGCATATGAACCACCTGAGGCTGATTTTCGAAAGGTGCAGAGAGCATGGGATTTCAATGAATCCCAAGAAGTGTGTGTTTACCGTGCATGAAGGCAAGTTGTTGGGCCACATCGTCTCTAAGGAGGGGCTGTCCATTGATCCTAAGAGAATAAGTGCCATCTTGGCCTTATCCTTACTCAAGCATAAGAAGGGACTCCAAAGTTTCCTTGAAAAGATAAACTTCATGAGAAGATTTATCCCCAGTTTTGCGAGCTTGGTCAAGCCCATCCCTACTATGCTGAAGAAGAACCAAGTGTTCACCTGGTCAAATGAAGGCAAGTCAGCATTTGAGGCTATCAAGCAAGCCATCGTTCAAGCACCCACACTTATGAATCCTGATTTCTCAAGGGATTTCATATTGCATGCTTTTGCCAGCATTGATAATATATCAACTATGCTGATGCAAAGAAATGGTGGACTTGAGCAGCCATTAGCATTTTTTAGTCAGGGGCCTGAAGAATATGAGGTGAGGTATACCATTGTAGAAAAGCAAGTCCTTGTAGCAGTAAGGGGCCTCAAGAAGTTCAGGCCAATGCTATCCAACAGCAAAATCAACCTTATGGTGTCTCATCCTGAGGTAAGAAACTTCCTTCTTAACAAGGATTTGAGCGAAAAAAGCACTGGTTGGATTACTAAAGTCATGGAGTATGACGTGGAGATCAAGGTCACTAAGCTAGTAAGAGGTAAAGGCTTATGTGAGCATATGGTTGATGACCTTCATGAAGACAAAGAGGTCATCTTGGTAACAGAAGATAACCTACAAGCAGATACACCTCCACCTCACACTAGTTGGCTCCATGATATGACGCACTTTCTATTAACAGGTGAGTGCCCTCAAAGTATGGACAACGCAAAAAGAAGGTATTTTAGACTTTAGTCCATACTTTATGCTTTAGTTGATGGGGTTTTGTTTAGAAGAGACCTAAATGGAGTGCTCCTAAGATGCGTATATGATGATCAAATAGCCAAGCTTTTGGGGCATTTTCATGATGGGCCTGTAGGAGGTCATTTTGCTCCAAGAACTACTGCAGCAAAGATCATGAGCGCTGGTTACCACTGGCCCAGCCTCTTCAAGGACGCTTATGCATGGGTGAGGAAGTGTCAAGAATGTGTTCTCTTCACAGGTAAGCAAAGGTTAGCAGCTTTCCCTCTCAACCCAATTCAAGTGGAGCAACCATTCATGCAGTGGGGTTTCGATTTCATTGATATGATCAACCCCCCAGCAAGTGCAGGGCATCAGTGGGTACTTACTGCAACTGATTACTTCACCAGGTGGGTGGAAGCCATTGCATTAAAAGAAGCCAATGAAAGTGCAGTCTTAGATTTATATGACAGCATTGTGACCAGGTTTGGTGTTCCGTCCACTATCATATCTGATAATGCATTGGTTTTCCTTGGTTTGAAAACAAGTGAATGGGCTCTCAAAATGGGCATCTACCTCAGCACTTCCTCAAATAATTATCCTCAAAGAAATGGACTCGCTGAGTCCACAAATAAAAATTTGTTGAGGATTATCAAGAGGACCATGGTGGAGAATCAGAGGACGTGGCACACCAAGTTGAAAGCAGCCTTGTGGGCTGACCCGGTAACTCCTAAAGTTGTTGTTGGCAATTCTTCATATGTTTTGGTATATGGAAGGGAGTCCAAGCTAACCATTTCCCTTGAGCTGCCTGCATTATAGCTAGCACATCAATTGAAGCTGCTGGAAGATGAACCCATAAATGTGAGATTGGCAGAACTCACGGAGCTCAAGACAAGGGACCTTGCAATGAAGACGTTGGAGGCACATCAAGCTCAGGTCAAAAAGGCTTTTGATGAGATACAACAAGGACTTTTAAGGAAGGAGACCTAGTTCTCAAATGGGACTCAAAAAAGGCCAAACCAGGTAACCATACCAAGTTTGACAGCTTGTGGAGTGGCCCTTATTTGCTCCATGGATGCAAACAAAATAACGTTTTTCAGCTCGCCCAACTAGATGGGGAGGTATTACCCATCCCAGTCAATGGGATTCATCTAAAATCGTGTTATTAGAAGAGTTTGCAGCCATTGTACGTTATTATAAATTTTTCATAGCTTTTTATGTTTTTCTCTAAGTGCTTTGTGCACATCCGTTTCAGTTGAGTTTCCCTTCCCTAAGTGCCTTGGACATAGTTTGTTTTGTTTCGGTTGTTCTTGTTGCTTCAAAGGAGATTTCCAGATAAAGCCAGCTTTGTACAAAAACAGTGACTCCACGCCCAATGGATCGAACAAAGCAAATGAGTTGGGTTCTCAAGCATAGCAGGCATGCTTCCCTGCGAATCCTCAAAAATGTTGGCCATTTTTTGGCCCACATATCAAAGTTTACCTAAGTATGAAAAAGGGAGTTTTCAGGCAAGAAAATGGTAAGTCTTTGGGAGGACTTTGGGTTTTCCAGCAGTGACAACTTTGGGTTTTTGAAGGCACAATGCAAATCAGGTTTCCAGCAGTGCTTAGCTTCTAAGTGTTTTATAAGTAGAAGTATTTCGGGTTTACAATCCCAAATTACTCATAAACAGTGTATTTCGGGTTCTCCAAGGAGCACTACTTGATTACTTCATGAGTTGTGAGCAGTCAGAAGCACAAAATAAGTAAAGGAGCTTGACAAACTCAATTTGGTCTTGAAAATGGTGCTTCTCGGGTTCTTCAAGGTACGAGTCTTTTTCAAAAAATCCGAATGGCATATTTAAAAATCCTAAGGGGCTTTTTAGGGCAAAAGGGACCAATCAACTTTTTCAAAGGGCTTTTTCTTCTCCAAGTGGACAGTTGCAATTTTTTCGAAGGGTATTTTACCCTTTGGAGGGACCATTTCAAAATTCCCGAAGGGTATCTTTCCCTTCGAGAGGATCATTCATGGGAGTCCGAAGGGACATGCAGGAAGCCCGAAGGGTCTCTTACCATTCGAGAAAGTCCATTGTGAAAAGCCCGAAGGGTAGTTTCGAAGACAGACGCGGACAAAAAGTCCGAAGGAATTCCTTCGGATGAATTGTCCGAGAAAATTCCTTCGGGAGATTTGCCAGAAAGAAATAAGCCGGAAAAAAAACCCGAGACCAAGTGTCCAAAGGAAATGACGGGCCAATGGACGTCAAAATCAAGATAAGCGACTAGCCCTTAGAAGTAATCGGGTTTGAAAAACCCAAAGTCTTAAGGCTTGGGAAACAACAAAGTGAGAAGACTTCAAGATGGACAAACCCAAAGTAAATAGGCTTCAAAAACCCAAATTACTCTACATAGAGTAAATCGGGTTTCTCCAAGTACTCTACTTAAAAGGCTTTATAAGTGAAGGATCTAGGAAAGTCCGAAGTTGGGGAGTTCAAAGAACCCGAATTACTCTGCATAGAGTAAATCGAGATTCTCCAAGGGCTTGACTTAAGCTTGGTCTAGCAATGCGAGAATCATGATGCAACAAATGGAAGCCTGCCACGTGGCATAACTGGAGCAGAAAGGGCCAATCAATAAGAACAAGTGGCACAAGGATGTTCAATAAACACGAGAGAGTCCGAGCAACTAGTAGCTAGAAGTTATGAAGGCTCTCATCCGCCATGGTTCACTGCTCGCAATCGTCATTCGATGCTTAAATGCGTCATGCCAAGAAGAAACATTCCAGCTGCTCACAACATGACTTTTCAAACACACCGAAGAAAGTCAAAAAGACAAGAGGGGCTCGAGAGGATTGTCAAGTGATCCTGAGCGACGTATTTAGGGAGAACAAGAAAGTGCAACGTCAGAGTTCCCGCCATCGGCGACTTCTCTCTTCCCCTTCTCTCTTCACCCTTTTCTATATAGAGAGAGGCCTTGGAGACAAGCAAATGATCCCCGGATTGGCGATAGAATTACTCTGCAAGAATTGCTTTGTAAAACACTCTTTTGAAGCAATACAAGGAAGACTTTTCTGTTTTTGGTTAAAATAAGTTTGCACATTTGGTTTCATTTTGCAGAATGTATGATTGTTATTCATCACTTGCGATTTCTTCCAACACCTTGCTTTTAGTCCTCTCGGCTTTATGCAGGATTGCGTGAAGTGTCTGTGTGTCAAGTTCTTTTGAAGTGTTACCAGTTCATACTATCTCTCTTAGACCTATTTTGTTATCCTTCAAAGTGTAAGGCTTCTCTCCAACCTCCACGCAAAAGCTCCATGCCTATGGCCTTGAGACAGAACCAAAATAGCCTGTGTCCTATTTGGATTCATCAGTAGTTGGCTCTTTTCCCAGACCAAGTGGATCACTTCTTTTGGTGCATCACCACCTTTAGCTTAGATTATCTTTTCAGTCATCCTCCTACCCCTTTTTCTTAGTAGACAATAGATTTTAGTGTGAGATCAAGTGTTGAAGTGAAGCCCCTAAGGAACTAGCCTCATAAAAAACCTAGAGGTTCAACCTCACCATAGGATACCCACATCCTAAGGTTGTCCCCATGCTTATAGTTGGAAGTGAGGGAGCCGGAAGAACTCTCTCACAAGGGTGTTATTCCAAGCTATAACAGTACCCTCTCTCTTTGGCATTGCAATCAATTGAACATCTTCCAAATTCAGTACTTTCTATAGTTAACATATCTTAGTATTATAATTCAAAATATTCATTTATCTGAGTTTGCAATTAATTGGCATGTTATAGATTAGTTTATCACCTTGTGCTTGAATTATTTCTATATTCTTAACCCTATTCTCACATATTCAAAAATTTAGAGTTAAACACTAGTATAAATTTGTGGTGGTTGCCTTGTGGAAGTGGAATTCCTCCTCTAAAACAACATCATCTGCAAAGATATCATGTGGATCCCCACCAACCCCTCTTGATGCCTCTACTACCCCTGATGTTATTATTTCTTTTGCCTCCCTCTCCCAATTTGCTATCTCCTCTGAGTTAAACATGTGCTCCACATCATCAGCAATCCAATCGGCATATGAATTATTATCATCCAAGTCAACTGTCTCATAGCCTCTTCCCCCTCCACTTGTCTCGTGCGAAAACATATTGTATCACACAAAAACAAGGTCATTGAGACATTGTGTTGTCAATATGTTGCACTTTTTTATGTGAATGGCTTCAAACATGCTCGAATTATGCTCACACCCAGAAGAGCTACACGGCTAACACAAATTAAGAACAGCTAGCCTTTGAATATTTGGTGTTTCGTACCATAATCTTCCCACCACACACCTGCAAATAGGATATTTATAATTTTGTAAGTTAGTTGGCTTGAATAAATGAAATCAGTCTAGAAGTATCTAGTTCTACAAGTAACAAGACTAAAAAGCAAAAACAAATGACTCAATTTGTTTCTACATAGCTGCGAGGTGCTTCTTATTTTAATCCATAGAGCTGAAAAAAAGAGTCTCCCCGTTGCATTCATGTAAATCTGCAACTGCTCAATAACGACGTCTCTAGTGTCATCATCAGAGATCATCCTCTCTATGCAAGTACTGAGGCCATCCATAACTTCCTCGTCGGCCTTAAATGAATCAAAATAAAAAAACTTAGGGTTCAAGTAGTAGGTCACTACATCTTGTTTCATATCCAATCAATTATGCCCCAAATGGGTTCATATTTTGTTTTGTTTTTTCCATAACATTTTGTTATGGCCTCTTTGGCCATGTCTATGGCCTCATACAAATAACGCATTGGGTTTCTCTCCCCATCCACCAACCATAGAACTCGAACCAAAGGCTTTGACACTTAAAAATATTGCACAAATTTAAAACCAAAATTAAGAAAAAAATTATAACAAACAAATAATAAATAAAAAAATAATTAAGTTTAAGGTTGCCTTGATGATTTCTTCCATGCACTTTGCAAACACAAGCCTTTCCCCTTCAACCTTTATATCATAGAGATACTCCAACCACCGATGACTCACAAACATCTACTTAAGGGATGTTAATGAGGTTGCAATGTGATGAAGTTTGTGGTGAATCGTGTGACTCCCAATCGCACAAACTCCTTTTCATTCGTGTGCTCTCTCACCAATTTTAGCACCCAAGTGTGATGGTAGATGAATTTAGTGATAATTTTTGCCTCTTCAACCACTTTTTTCACCTATGAGATCTTTCCTACATCCTCAAGTAAGAGATCAATGCAATGGGTTGCACAAGAAGTCCAAAAAAAATGCAAGGTGCCTCTCAAGAAGTTTCCAAACTGCTACATATGTTGTTGCATTGTCTATCACAACTTGGACGACATTCTCCACACCCACTTCCATCACCACCTTGTCCAGCATATCACACAAAGTGTTTGCATTTTACACTTGGTGGGAGACATCAACTGACTTCAAGAAGACCAGTTGCCCACTTCAAGCCACTTGAAAGTTAATCTGTGTGTAGTTTTTCACATCTGTCCATCCATCAAACAAAATGGTGCAACCCTTTTTTTGCCATGTGTTAATTTACTCTTCTACAATAGCTTGTAAATGTTTAAGGGAATCTTCCAACAATCAACCACTCAAATCATGAGGAGCCTTGAACTCCTTCCCAACAACGATCAATGCAGTGACCAATTTCTCTCAGTATTGGTTTTCACCACAATGAAAGGAATGTTGTAGTACCAAAAGTTTTCCGCAACTATCCTTGTTTCATTGTGCACTTTCATGTTCCAAGAGATACCTTCGAGTGAAGGTTGTGACCCAGAACTACTTCGAGGAACAAAAAAATAGTCAAACCACCTTCGGCAAATGAGCCTTGTCTACATCCCTGACACCTAGAGTTGGGGCAATGGAAGAGGCCTCAATGTCATAATCATCCCTTGCTGCCCTCCTATTCACTAGGGCTTCAAATGCATCAACTTTCCTATTTTTTTCTCTTTTTGCTCTGCATAAGCTGCAAGGTAAGCAACTATCTCTATTTGTGCCTCAAATGGTGCTTATCTGTACAATACCACATCATTCCCTGGTAGTTGTGCGATGTGGTATTTAAGGCGATAGACACCATTCACCTTTATCCCACTATAATTTCATATCAGACAATTGACCTTCGTCCCTTGTTCGCATTGCTTCCAAAAAGGGTCAAGGGACTTAGGCTTACGACAAGTAGCCGAACCGGATGTTGATGCCATTCTTAAACAACAAACTTAAACCCTATAAAAACAAAAAGATATGTTTTAGAATCTAACCCTAGTTGTTAATCAAAGGAAGAAGTAAATATCATAATTCATACTAGAAAGATAATGGAAAAAATATATATACCTATAGGTTGTAGGTTATGTGATTGTGTTTTCCTTGAGACTTGAAAGCGGACTATGTATTTAAAAGCAGTAGGCAACTATACGTTGTGTGATTGTGTATACTCAATAGTGTATACCCTTGGGCCTTGCTAATCACTATATTAGTATGTATTCCTTGAGGCAGCATTGAACAATGAAAACCCTAAGCTCCACTCACTATATCAATATGTACCACTGTCAATCATGTTGAGTCCATTTGATTCAAAAATTGTCAGAAAACCCTAGCTCCACTCACTATGCATTATATTTGCGAATCGCAAGGAAAAAATGCATAAATAAGCACAATTTTTTTTTCATTTTGTGTTTTTATCCTATGCCGAGGCGAGTCACAACGATAGTCACAATTTTTGCCGAGTAATTGTTATTACTCAACAAAAATTGTCGATTTGTTGGGAAAACTTTGCTCGCAATTTATCAGAATATTAATTGTTTCAAGGTCAACTTGAAATTTATCATGATTTCTGGCAATTTTTGAATCTATGGGATGTCATACCTAAAGTTGCATTCTTTTTTTTTGACATGACTTCTTTGGCAAAACCAGAATTTTAACTACAGTAATACAAGCTCAAACCTCCATGTCGTAGATTATTGGATGGGGGTTTTGGCCCTTGAATCTTATAAATTTCTCCAAAACCCTTTAAAATGGGCTTATGTCCATTTCAATCATCCTCTGATGCCAATGAATGCTCTTTTCTCAAAATTATCTCTGCTCCTGAAAAATAAAAATGAAAAATTTTCCAGCAAGCTTTACTCAGACCCCAAGGAAAAATGTTGTATAAAATAGACAATGGATGGAACAGAGGTGAAAAAATAATTTTTAACTAATTGTATGGCATGTTAAGAACAGTAGAGTCGTATGGCAAAAAGGAAGAGCTAGGTGAACTGTACAGTTCAATATCATTCACCAAGGGCGTATGTAATATAGAGGTTAGTGAGGGAAGGTACATCAAAAAAAAATTCGTACAACAACAGAGGATGGAACATACAATACATTAGAAGAAGCATATGATTCAAGACATATACAACTAAGCACAGGGAAAGACAAGGAGTTTAGGAACTCTATATTACAACAAGAGTGTACGGTGGTAATGCAAAATTGTATAGTCGTAATGCAAAATTGTACTATGTTAATCCAAAACTGCACATCGGGGAGGATGTCGAAACATACGCCCAGTGCCCTACTAGTTGGGCATACAACACTCCAAGGTGAGTGCAAGCCTACAACAATAACTAGCAATACGTGCATTTATTCTTGGTGCATATGATCTTGTGCTTGGTTGGGCATACGATCTTAGGGAAGTTTTAGTGTATTTTGTGGCAACATGCACATATAGCTGAAGTTTTGCAGCAATCAATGAATGCCAAGCATACAGTGGATCCTCTATTTGGGCGCATTGTGGGTTCTCTGCTTGAGCGTCAAACTATTGTAAGATGTGTTTTTTTTCGACTTCCTTTGCTATGGAGTACAGTTGAATGTATTGATTGTATGGTGTAAGGCCCTCTCCTTCATGAGGGTATGGCCTTTGATGAGCATACAATCCCTACTAGGCTTTGCCTTCACTTTTATAACGATCACTGATATTATTTTTTATTTTTCCTTCAACAATCATACTTTTATAAGTACCTTTGCCTTTTTGCCTTATGGGTCCCTTGAGTATTTTACCATCCGCATATAGATGCTCGATATCAATCATATTGATGTTCTCCATTCTTAGCCAATATAATTTTAACTTGGACCCATTGACAATATCCTTGACCGTCGTCTTGTCCAAGTGCTCAAGCCTAACTACCCCATTTTCCAAGATTTCTTAAATTTTAAAAGACCAAGCCACATAACTTTAGATTTACCATGCTTAATTTATCACCTTTCGTTATATTTTAAAACTAACACTTGGGTAATAAAATTCATTCTTTGAAGGCATTTTTCATAACAATACTTCTTCCTTCTTTGCATGATCTTTGTCGCTCATTGCGCCATTATCCAAAATTCATTTAGGTTTTTAAACCAAATAAACTGTTCTTTAAGATTTTCTTCATCACCAAGTCAATTCTCAACCGTTATCCTTAGGCTTGACACAATCTATTGCATAGGGATGATTGCTTCTTAACCGTACATCGACTATAAGGGCATATGTCCCGTAGTCACTTTGTCAGTTGCATGATAGACCCATAACATTGCAGGTAGGCATTCTTCCCCATGTGCACACTCAATACTACATGACTTCTAGATCACTAAGATTAATACTTTATTAGTGGTGTTGGCTTCTTCATACACTCGTGGATAGTAATGACTGGAAAATGGATGGAAGATCCAAAACTCTAAAGTAATCAACTGAATCACAAGGTACACAAAGTGCCCACCTCTATCACTTGTAATCTGTCTCGGAACCCTGAAGCAATAAACTACTTCCTCATTATTAAATCTAGTCATACATTATGCACTATCATCAAGTAAAGCTTTGGCCTCTACCCATCTTGTTACATATTCAATGACAACCACAATATGCTTGCACATATGGACGTTGTTGACTTTCAATGGTCTAATGAATTCCAAGCCCAATCATCCATAACGTACTTGAGGCCGAGACAATCACAGGGGGATAAAGTCCCTTTTAAGTGGCATCCCAATCCTCTTGTAGGTGTGACGTCCCATGCCCATTTTTTGGCATCGAGATGTAGTTTTGGCCACCACAATATGGCTAAAGGTACTTTCCTAATTGTGGTGTCAAGTCCCGCATGGCCTCTCAGTCGAACCTTCATGCACTTCTTGAAGTACATCACAAATCTCTTCGTTACACATTTCCACAACACATGGTCAATCCCCATCTTGTACATAAGACCATTAACCAACTGGTATGTTTGAGCCTTCAATGCCAATCTCCTCCACTCGGCAAGTTGCATGCCCTTTGGAAAGGACACTATAGATAAATAGTCCCCGATATTTTCATACCAGGATGGCACAAAAGCAATCTGGAATAAGTAAGCATCCCAGAAATCTTGATTCACATTGTTAAGAAGTTCACCTAACTTTGTCATGGAAATTTGGTCAGCTATAACATAAATTTTAACAGGTCTAAAAATGATCTTGAATGTAAATTCGTGCATCAACATCAGCCATCTACTTATTTGACCTTGGATAATGGGTGTGTTGACCAATTGCAACAAGGTCTGTAGATCCACAAAATGTGAATGGAGCCGACAATTAATCCCTGAAATTTTGAACAGCATAGACCATGCCAAGACCTCTCATTCGGTGTTGTAATTCTTCTCAGCATTAGACAACAACCGACTTGCAAAGAACACGGGGTGCTCCTACCCTTGAGTTCCGACTTGTGCCAAAGTTGCACAAATGGCATTGTTGGAAGCATCAACTTGTACAATGAATTCCTTGTCCTAGACTCAATATGCAAGTATAGATGAACTAATCAATCATAACTTTACTTATTTGAAAGCTTGCTCCTACTCGTTGGACCATACAAATGTAACTCTTTTCATAGTGTGTCTAGGCAGTGAGAAAATTGGGCAAATTCTTGAAGAAGCTCAGTAATGCCCTACATGGCCCAAGAATAACTTTATCCATATGAGGTCCCTAGGTGCTTCCATTTTCACCACAACCCATATCTTATCAATGTCAATCTTTAATCCGGCTTTACCCACAATATGGCCAATAAGTTTACCTCATCAGCATTTCTTCAAATTCAAAGTCAATTTCATTGCTCGACAGTATCTCATGCACTTTGTAAGAGCTTGCAAATTGGTGTCTAGACTATTGTAAATGGACCATTCATCCAAGAAAAGATACAAAATTTCCCGCAGCATTCTTGTCAAAAGAGTAAAATATAATCCAATGGAAGGTCGCTGAAGCATTGCAAAGTTTGAATGGCATCTAATTGTAAGCATAGGCGCTCCTTCCACTGAAATTAGTCTTCATCTTATCTTCTTTGGCTTTGCTAATTTCCTTATAACTAGAAAAGTTATCCATGAAGGAATAAATATCATGCCAGGCTACTTCTTCACATATAGTCTGTAAATGGAATAGAGAATGGGTCTTTAATAGTATATGCATTCAGGGTGTGACCTTGAAGGATTATTATAAGGCAATGGCACGAGGAAGTAAGCTCAGCATACTTATAGTGATGTGTTTTGTTTTTCTTTGTTGCTTGGTTATCGTGGTTACTTGCATTTCATTTTTAGTTATAGTTAGCTAGTCTTGGCTTGATGCCATATGTTAGTTCCTTTCTATTTTATTTGTAGTTTGTCGATATGGCTTTTGATTAGGCTCTCTTCCAAAGCCTGTTGTTTGTACTCAACTATTAGTTTTGTGCAAATTGGCTAATGCCCTACACGTTCATGGATTATCTTTCATCTTTTTAATATGGGTGAGGGCCCCTCCCTCGTTTATAATATCAAAAAAATTAGTAACTACATTCATACCTTTGAAGCCCACACATATTCTTAATTTTCCCGACTCTTTCTTCAAACTAATCACTATTAGGAACACCCATTTGTTTCTTTCCACTTTAAAGTTTATTCTTGCATCAAGCATTTTATCGATCTCTTTCTAGACTTTAGCAGCATAATTTCCGTTCATTCTTTTACAGTTTTCTTTGCACTAGCCTTACTTCTGGTACTAGAGGAACTCTAGGTACCCCTAACTCAGGTGGTACTCCCTTCAAATATTTGTACATCAAGGAAAACACATCCTTGTAATCCATTAATATCTGGAATGTTTCAGCCCTCAACACAAGATCCCAATCATCTTAGACCATGATCTTATGGGGGTCTCCTTTTGATCCCATATTCACCCAGACGATGTCAGGGTTCTTACATTTCATGTCCTTAATGTTCCCAAATTGGTGAGCAGGCATCTTACCTAACTTTTCCTTGTCCAGTTTATATTTAGTGGAGTTTGCAAGGAAATTTGAGAGTGAGGATGAAAGTTCTGCATGGCCTGACTTCACCAACTTCAATTTTTGGTCATCCTGTTGCACAGATATTGGTTTGGAAGATCCTAGTATCACCACATTCAATTTACAATTGTCTCCCTTCAAGTCCTTGTCTTCTTCAGTCTACATATCTCAACAAAATAACAACCAGGTTGGAACACCTCAGTCTTCCATCTACATATAGAAGAGACAATCATGGGAATTTGTCTCATCTTCGAAGCATGATTGCAACTCCAAGATCCTTTCATTGATAGACTCCATCAATCCTTGGTTTCCATTTACTTAGCGTTCTTCAAAGACTAAATCCAGTGAGACTGATGAGGTTACTTCCTCACTATCTGGTTCTTCAAATACTCCTTCCAGTTATGATTGGCTTTGGTTGCCATCAACCAGCAGCAATTCTTCAAGTTTATTGCGTACTTACCTTTATTTTCAATGGAAATTAATTTCTTCTCCCAGATCCAGTTAGCTTTGGCTGCTATCAATTAACCCCAAACCAATAATGCATCATAGGCCTTCTTCCTCAATCAAATGACTACAAAATTCAATATAAATGGTTGGGCACCAATAATTACCTTTTGCGCCATAAGTGCTCCCAACACCTTGATATCTTATTGATTGAATCCCACCAATTGGAAGGTCAATTGGCAAATAGTGAGCTTCCCAAGACTCTTACAAGTCTCCTCTAGAAGAATATTTATGCTAGAACCACCGATGACAAAAGTAATTGTCAAATTTCTCTCGAGAATTTCCATGTGCACGACCGTTGGCCATCAAGCTAGATTCATTGTCGGAAACATAAGGTTAATCATTTGATGCCCTAATAATGAGGGCTTAACTATGAGTTGATTATTTTGTTTCTTAATCTCCCTATCCCCCAACACCATACCATCTGACATTGGGTGCGTCATTGTATGCTCCATATCAGGGCCAAAGTTTAGTATGGTAGCAATTATATCATTCTTGAGTTCTGGAATGCTTTACAATAGATCAACTACCTTCACAAGTACAACTGTATGCATGACTTGTCTTGCAATATATGTCCAACACAATTATGTTTATCATTGTACTTGTATGTTAATGCGACTGGTGTCGTTCTTCAAGCATTTACTTCTCAACTTCTACCTTTGCTTCGATCAATCTTTTCTCCTCATTTGTGGGTAAGTGTAATTAGTTTTCTTTTCTTTTGCTTTAGTGATTTCCATAATCTCCTCGTTCTTGACTACGCTAAACACCTTGGCAATTTCCATCATTATGGCCTTTAGGCCCATACCATCTATAGAGAATTCTAGTGTTATTTTGGCTTGTAGGGAAATCTCTTGTAAAATGGCCCCATTCATTACAATACGACACTGTAAAATCGACCAACCTTGGGAATCGTTGTAGATCCAAGTGCCGCTTCCACACATATTCTTCTAATTTTTGTTATTATATCTTTGGTTTTGATAGCCACTTACGGAAGCGCCAAAAGACATGCCCTTATTCTTGAGGCTTGGTAGCGATGGTGTTGTTGGCTCTCCTTGAGAGAAACCTGGGCACTTTTGGTCTTTAAGTTGTATGGGAAATCTTTGATTGCATGGCCCATAACTTGGCAGATTTCGTAGAACATCTTCAAATGACTATCCTTGGTATGACCTTATGTCTTGCAATTTGTGCACCAAAAGTTCTTTCCTCCTTTCTTGGTGTCATCTTATAGTTCATTGGTGTCATCTTTTAGTTCCTTCATCATCCAAAAGCTCATTGTTATTGAAGTCAAAGTCATCATATTCGCTCCTCAAGCATGAGGATGTCTTGTTATCGCTTTCAATATCCATTGCTATATTGTACACACCTTTGTAAGCCAAAGGTGGGACCATCTTCATCTTTCTCCACAGTAGGGGTACCATCCCTTCAATGAACCATCACTTCTTCAAGCCATCGATTGGTTCTTTTTCAACTTTTCCCAGCAATTCCTTGAGCCTCATAATGTAGGCTCGTACATATTCATGTTTACCCTACCAAAAAATTATAGATTTAAATGACAATCTCATTGTCATCTCTCAAGAGCTTGAATTCCTTCTCAAATGCTTTCCACAATCTCAAATTTTTCCTTATCAGTGGTCAGCGCATTTTTGTACCGATCAATAGCCACTCCCCAAAGTCTAGCAAAAAAGCACTACAACTAGTAATGCTCCTTTGTTTTCCCATTAGCTGTCCAGATTTTGATGCATATCCTACAATGCCATACATGATCTTCAAATCCGTGACCAGTGAACTATGGTAGATGGAGTTAATGGGGTACCCATGCTTGTGGGCATGGTTGCTTCTAATGTGATTCTTCAAATACGATTCTCCTCAAGAAGGTTTGTGTTGGACACTCCTTTGCTCTCTCAACACTATCGTATATGCCCTTATACTCAACTCTTCCTTCCACAACTATCTAGACAGTATTTTTTTACCATGTGGTTCCCTTTTTGTGCTACTCCCTCCAAATTGTCATTTGGGTTGTCATGATGTTTTTGGCTCTGTAACTTCAATAAGCAGATTTTCAACTCCATGCATATTCGTCTCATACGTGGCTTATTATTCTATGAACAAATTGTTATTGAACTCCGTCTCAAAATAGAGCCTTCCCTCAAAAGTAGGAGGCTTAGTCAAATCCTCGTTGGATTCCATGGACTCTTTTGTAGGACTTACCAACCACATTCGTTTGGCAAGGTCAACAATTTCTTCCTCTAGAAGGGAAAGTTCACTTGCAATCTCCACCCTTTGTGTACTTGCGAGTGTTGTATGATGTTCTTGTACAAGCTAAATCTTTAGTTTCGGCTCCAGCTTCAGCTTTCATTAGTGTCATGTACTTGCCTCAATGGGTTTCTATATGTGGCCACCTCTTGCAGCCTTTGTTTTCACTCTTTGATTCTCTAAGAGTCTGGTAAACCATTGAATTTCTTGGTCCACTCCCCTATCAGTTGTCTCTTTCTCCCGCCCTTTTCCCAGACTTAATGGCATTAATTCGTTTTGGTTCAACGTCGGTCTTCAGATCTATCTTCCTTTTCATGACGACATCTCTCCCCATACAGTTGTAAGATATGTTGACGTACTTCACAGTCACATTAATCACAAAGGTCTTACAAAACAATATAGTGCCCAACAAGGAGTCTGAGTAACTAATAAAATAGTTGATCCACTTCTTCTATCACCACCAAGTAGCCCCTAATAGAATCTTCCAACACGTGAGTCTTCTCGGATTCTTCTTTGATGTGCTCACGTACAAAGAGATCCCACAAGTACGTGAAATATCTTGTGAGGTCATCTTCTCTTTGCTTATTAGTTTCAATTGCTGCTTGAATTGATTGAACCATTCACTCCATTAAGTTTCCATCATATATGTGTCATCTTCAATCAGTATTTTCGAATGATGTTCACTTTGAACCAACTTTCCATGACCCAACTTCACAAAGGCAACAGTCCCAAAATATTTGTTAATACACAATGCACTGCCAAAAGAACATCAATTGCAAAATGGTAAATACATACCACAATATATGTCATGTGCCCCTTTTTAGCCTAAGCATGGGCATGACCCTTAGCCTAGTTCGTTTAGTGTTTTCTGTCAGCTAAGGGAAAATAAAAAGGGAAACTTTGATTTTAAGTTATTAAAAGATACCTCTTGATATATTTTTTTATTTTATAACTTAAAAGGTACTTGTGAGCAAGGGTTAGCTCAACCCTTAATGAAGAAAAGGAAAAAGATATTTTAAAATCACTTTAACTCTCCCTCCAAGTGGAGCACTCCTTTTTGGGGAAGACTTGTGGAAAGATATGGTATAAAAGGTGGTATGATGATCATTTGAAAGGTTACCATGAATTTATGATATTTGGTTTTGAGGCCAAAGTACGAAAATCTTGGCTAAGTGACTTGAAGATGAAAACCTTCAAGGACACAAGGGTTTGGGGACGAAAACCTCCACTCCTATTCAGGGCAGCACTACTTTCAGGGGTTGTATTTGCATTTCAGATTTAGTGATTCAGTGATTTGACCCTTTTCTAGGACAGCAACTTGCATTGGCAAATGTGACTATCAATTTTGGTGCTTTGATTGTGGGAGCCATTCACAAGGGTTTGAGAAGGGTACAAGGGCAGCGTTTGATTGGGAACTGTGGCGACTCCATTTGGACAAGATTTTCAGCAAGGGTTTGCATTTTGAGGGCTGTGTTTGACTTTAAAGGCAGCGATCTGCCTTTGGGAGTTGGGTGACCCCCCTTTGGGGTCTAATTTGATCATTTCTTGGGCTGTTTAGGCCTGAATTTTATGTGCAAGGGTTTGAGCAATATTCTTCTATTTTATTTGAATTTTCCAGCCTATATTTGCATGTTAAAAATCAGATTTGAAGAGGTTTTGGTGGCTGTAGTTATTCTAGATTTTTGGGCAATTATTTAGTGATGAAAATTTGCGAATTCTGAAATATTTGTTAGGGTTTGATTAAAAAATCAGAAAATTCTTTTGTTATGTAAGGGTTTGTTGGAAAACCCCTTTATTTCAGTTTTAGCCCAAAAGGGGATATTTCAATATAGCATAGAACATGAGACTCTTAACAATAATAAAAACCCATATATCAAAGGTGGTGCACCGTACAAGTGTTCAATACAGGGAGGACTTGTTACACAATGCCCTCACCCCAACATGTAACATTCTATTTGTATGACAACAGACTCAACAATTGTCAGTTAAGACATCACCCTCAACAACTGAACATAATTAATGAGAGTTAGTTGTAACATTGCCCAAAGCCGACAAGAAAATAACCGTAACAAGGTTGGCTACAAAACAATAATTTTATTTATTACAATGGCATACATAGAGGTGTACAGTCAAAATGAACAAATGGAAAGGAATACACAAAGAACATCATCCAGATGAAAACTTCTATACCGCAATTGGAATTGACAATGGAAGATAATGATAATTGCAATGGGATGCGACAACCTTGTGCTATGCATTTCACAATATAAATAGGTAGATAAAATTATAACTTAAGACCATGTACTTTGCCACCATTTAATGGCTCAAGTATAGAAATTTCCTCAGCTACAGCTGCACATGGTCGAATCAGATGAATTGGCAGGGGAAGCTGTCAATTCTATTAATATATTGGAGCTTTAAGAACAAGAATGGTATTGCCTGAGCAAGCACACAGTATACCACTGCAGAGGCAGAATGAATTAGTACAACAAAATGTTGATTTGGTGCAAAGAGTACAAAATTTAGATCAATACTGCATAGGTTGGTCTGCAAATGCTGAGACTGAAAAAGAAACTTGAATCAAGGCAAAAGAAGAGCATGGAGGCTTTCAAGATTAGTGTGGAAGAAACGCAAACTCTGCAACAGGAGCGTGAAGCCTTGAAAGCTCACTGCTGATGTCATGATCAAGAAAACAAACCTGCAGAAGTTGTTCATTCCACACCTTTGTCCAACATAATGCAAACCAATATTCTGAGAAAGATGAAAAAAAATGTAACATGCATAGCAGTCCACCAGAATCTTAATGCACCAACCAGTTTTAAGGAACAGTATACTGAGGATGGCTAAGCAAGAGTGTTGGTAAGCCAAACAACTATAAAATATGTGAGCCAAACAACAAATGAACCTTGACCAAACGTAAAACAAAGATGTCTAATCTTAACAATTTGAGAGTTTTGGAAGTAGCAAAGTAAATGATTGATTGTGTGTGCAAACTCCTAAAAGCACTCCCACTTTATCTTTGTTATGCTTCTCCATGGTTATCTTTGCTCTTGTTGATTGTAAAGGGGCTAATGCATTTGCTGAATAAAATGGTGTAAGGATTGTAGAAATGCTTCATCTTATGTTTTCATAATACTCAGATATGCATGAGTTATGTGAGATGTCCTGTCTTCAAACCATCTATAATCGCTAGATGAACTTTTTATACTTCGAAGACATCCTTTAAAAATGACATTTCAAGATCAGAATTATATAATTGAAATGCTTTGTATTTTTACGGTGATCTATTTGGATTGGGACATTTATGTGCCTCTCTGTAAATAAACTGGCTATTCTAAGGCACCTAAAGGTGTCCACCTATATACATCTCTGAGCATATGTTTGGGAAAGGAGTTCATTGTATATACCTAAATATGTTGATGCAATGCAGCCGATTTAAAGCTAGGATACATTTGATGGTGTTCCTAACCAAATGTTTGGCAGGTGTCTTTGCCACTTGCTCTTGTCCATTATTTCACCTACGAAGCAAAGCCATGACCAAGTTAGTAATGTAGCTTCCCTGATGATGTTTTCAAGGATGGAGAACACGATTGGATTTATGTTGGCAATTGAAGATGGTATGACCTTTGGAATTTTTGATACCTGTGGGATTGCTTGTTAGGATAGTGCTTAATGGCATTCCATGTGATCTATGAAAATGATGTCTAGATTCACAGGATATTCTAGATTTTATCATTAGTTTCTGTTATAACTTTAAATTGGAATTGTCAATGTTGTAGCATTTCCTCTACTGGTCGTTTTTGAATCTTCAGGCTTTTCCACGATCCAGATCAATAAATTGGTCTGTGGATTTAGCTAAATTTCTATGCAGATCATGTTAATGTATATTCATTCTTTTAAGTTAAATAAAAACCTTTAGATTTTCAAACAAGCTTGTTGGAAGATCAATTTCTTGTTTGGAAATCAATTCAACTTCTATCTGTGTATAGATAGTATGCAGTCCACAGGCTAAAAGAAGACAAAAGCCACCAATGTAATTGAAATCGGTTTCTTTCTTTCAGATGACCTCATTATGTAGCCACAACAGTTTCCTAATTATAACTTCGGAAGTTTTTGCATTTGTATCTGCCTGACAGACATGAGTGGGAATTATTCTGCTATGGGAGTATGCACGGTGCACCATCCAGCATCTATAAAGAGGAATTAATTATAATACAATGACCTATATTATATCAGGTTTGGGCTTCTGTTAATATGCAATGAAACATATTAAGATATCTTTCACTAGGTTTTTTACAACAATTGATCAAAAACTCATTCTTTACGGGATGCTTATGGAAGTCCATAATCAACTTTCAGAGAAGGAAAGAAAGAAACCATATTAATGTCCACATAGGCCAAAAGTAGGTCAATGGGACTCGAAACTGAAACCAATTAAAAAGAAAACTATTACAGTAAAAGGGACCCTAGTTTCAGACAAGTAACTAAAACAATACAAAGAACCTGTGACTAAGGGGACAAATCAAAGTGGTTAAACCCCAAACCAAAGTATCTGAATACAATTATAAATGATCAAAGAGATCCTCAAAACTGGTTAAAAATGATGCAGTTGTACAGACTATTAAATATTTTCTTTTACCAAATACACGTGACCAGTATGCTTTTATTTGCTATGAACATAATTTTTTGCCATAAGACAATTTTTAGATTTCCAATGATGTCAATATCACACCAGTTTATTTTATGTTTACTTGGAAATTACTTATGCATGCTTTACATGCAAGCCTATCTATCAAAAGCACTTGCTCTCATTGAAGTAACTTGTGTATCGTAGAACATAATCTTGAACATTACCCAATATTGGTACACTCTTGGTATCCGCCTTAAACTTGGTGTCTTACTTGCATGTACGCTACTCTTTTCTTGTTCTTTCTTTATTTCCATTAAAAGTACAGTGTTTATATAAATTGAATCATATGCAAGAATTTATTCACTCTTTCCTCAATAGCACTTCCATTCAGTGTAGGGACACTAGCTCTAAAAAACATGAACTTACAAGATATATGAAGCCTTCTGATACTGCAACAATTTTTTTCATCCTCTCCACTGGGGTTGTTGGAGTTGTGAGGAGCACCTTTACAAATTCAACCAACAAGAAAATTAACTTCGTAATAAATTTAAAGAATTTAACAATACCAAGATTTTGCATTGTGTAATCACAAGAGAAAAAACTGTTATAATGTCAATTCAAGGTGGCAAAAGATTAAAAAAAAATGTAAAACTTTCATACATTTAGGACTCAAACCTTTGCTCAAATTATATTAATCATGTCTATAACTTCAGAATCATCCAAATTCATATGAGCGTTAAATGTGAAGTAGCAATTAGTCATAAAAATTCAATAAAATATTGCAAAGTCAAAGGCACTGACTAGCTAATAGAAAGGAATTTTTGTAAAATTTTCTCTACCACAAAAAAAGGCACAATTAATTGTAGAAAAATTGTGTGCAGTCATTAGATAATGTAATGATGAAAGCACTACACATTAGATCCCATGAAAAAAAATTCTAAAGACCATTAAATTTTAAGAATAAGCTTTGATTGAAAGACAATATCAATTCCAGTGCTAAAGGCATGATATTCCCATTTTATGTTACTAGTTAGTTTGTTCAAAACATGGATATATTATGGACAGAACTTAATCTAATGGTCAATGATAGATAATTAAGGGATTTTAAATACCAATTTAATAGAGCCTCCTCCCATAGGAGCTATATCACCAAGGTACTTATAAACTGTCTATTCTAGGTAGGTTGGTATTTAAGAAGCTAATTATAATATATTTCTTACACTGGTACCATATAGCCATTTTCACACAAGCTATATATACATATGAGAAAATTTATGCTGTTTGCACTTTTATAGCTTATGTTACATGGCATCTTAATTTAGTATCTTATGCAATATACAATCACAAAGATGTTCTTAAAACATAATAACTTAGCCATTATGTTTTTAATGCTAAGGGCCACAGAATTTCCCAAAAACTCCAAATTATTTTCTTTGTATGACAGAATGATTTGCCTTTCATTGCTATAGGCTATAGAAATAACTTCAAATGTCTTTTGAAGTGGCCATGAATCATATTGGACACTAATATATTTTTGTTCAAAATCAATCAAATACATACGAAATTGCCCTAAAGAAAACTAGAACCTTTGCACCCAAAATCCAAACCATTGCACAAACACGGTTATAAATTCATGTGATAAATTCAAAACTCTTTCATGATACAAATTCCTAAATGATCTTGATTGCAGACTAATCATTGCCTTTCACACCTATTCACACTTACCGTCTGTTTTGGTTGTATATTTATAAACAGTGCATGATAGGGATGACTACCAAGATTTATTCTCTAAAATAAACCTACAAGGGGCTACATCTGCTTTTACTTTTTTTAAATGGGACAAAACTCAAAACACAATAAGTGATAAGAGAATCTCATAACATTTATTTGTTTTTGAAAAATGTCTAAAGTGTATTGATAGGAAAAAGGAAAGATTACATAAATAGCACTTCCTCTGATAAAGAATAAAACAAGAGGGAAGTCTGATACAACTAGAAAGAGGATGGACCGTCTAAGATTTTACAGTTTTTATAACCCAACCCAAACCTTCAAAAAACAGAAAACTAACTACAAACTGCTACTACTAGGAAATAAGGTTTACAGAAATGTAAACAAGGACCACATCAAATTATAAGAACAAGCAGCTTAAAACACAGCATCTAGCTTCTATGGTACTATTTGCAAAATTATTGTGCTAGAACTTGTAAAAAATAATATTATGGTGGGATCATGTGCAGCAGTAAAATTAATATGATTGTATTGTAAAGTCACAAGAGAGCATGTCCAAATGACAGCACATCTCTGAAGATTCCAAGTGAGATCTAGGTGGGAGGATCCCTTGCACTAGGAGGGTGGCTAGGTCCAGTTAGATCAGACCTTGCAAAAATATCAGAATTCAACCAGTGGAGTTAAGGATGCACCATCTGCATCATTTCCCAACCCATTACCAACAACTTGAAATGCCTGACATTCCGGTGAGGGAGGAAAGTAATCTCTTTGAAAATTCTTCTCATCTAGACATTAACAAGCCATTTCCTATTTTCTATTGTGTCTATTCGCTTGTGTTGTTTCTGGAACACATTATAAAGATACCCAAGACCATTGTCCATATTAGTAATGGTGGTATCCAACTGAGGATTTTGAACTATCCATGATAATCTAGGCTTTGAAAATAGCAATGGTTCTTTGGTTAGCCTTTCATCATGCACATTTTTGTTGGCAGCTGCATCAGCAGAAGCACGAGTCACCTATTGAGGAATATAAGGTGTATATTTACATCAGTTGCCCTGGTCTCGATGAGCTTGAGAATGAGAAAGGAAAGCATTTTGTTGGGTCACACTAGGAGCATGAGAGGACCTTGGGATTGAGTTGTTGCGAGTAATATGGGGACTAGTTGAGACAAAGTATTGAAAAAAAGCTGGATTTAAACTCCCTATAACTTCAAAAAAAGGTGACTTTAGTAGGTTCCATGAGATGGGTAGGAGAACGTTTTAAAGTAAAAGCACTGCCAATTACACTTCCAGAAGCCCAACATATTTGGTCATAATGGGAAAGACACAAACGTGCTAATTAATTTGTACAGAACCATTCAGACCACCATGAACACATTGACTGGAAGGTGATGTAGGAGCATCTAAGTCAACAAGCAATCTTGCATCAACCAAAAATAAGTTGGCATTTGTGTGTGTGACTTGTCAACAACGTTGACATCATTGTGCATGTCGAAGATGCAATCAAACCAATCCAAGAAGAATCCCCAGAAACCCAACACCCCAGGGAAATCAAGTCTAACAATCCTTGCCCAATCTGCCCTTAATTGTCTCAATTTGCTGCCTTGTAATTTTTTTCAAACACTTTGTATGCAAAGTGCTTCTTGCTGGTTTTTGTCACAGTTTGATGATTTGTTTGAATGACAATGGATTAAAGCTTTAAGTGTTTATAGAACAATGCAAGAATGACAATGCTAAGTTCTAGATGCAAGAATGACTTCTTTTTGTTCTTTTCTATGCAATTAGATGAATTCACAAAGCAAACTAATCACTTACAGCCAATGGACATTTAGTCGAACAGTTGGTATGCAACCTACTATCTCAATTCAAATGTTTAAAAGATAACTATAAATGACCAGCAACTTGTGATTCTTATTTGTATTGATGATTTGATACAATGCTCCACTAGACTAGCCAAGACTCTTGGCATAAACAAGAAGTACAATTATATGGTATGCTGGCATGAAAGATGCACACCTACAGCTGCAAATATAAACTATACTAAAGGATGAATTGTATGCAATGAACCCTAATTGGATTGAGGTGCCCTTGAGAATAGATGAAAGAGCAAGCAATTTCCAAGTGAAATGATGATCTCCCAAGCCAAATCGAATTTTCCAAGCCAGCAGCCCCTGTTCTAGTCTGATCTCAAATTTAAAATAATATGCAATGAATATTCGTTGTCTCAAGCATCTAATATCATCTCCATGCTCCAAAGAAGTGGGCGCACCAAGACAAGCAAAGAATCAATGCAAATTGGAACCCCCACAAGCAAAAATGTCCCTCCTAATGGCGTCCTTCCTTGACTGTAAATATCTGACTTTTATATCAGAATTCTCTACAATGCAATCTGCTCTCTTAACCAAGGAAAATCGATGCCAAGCTATATAGAAACCAACACCAAAAGATAGCTATGCAACCTCCACAAATTCACCAAATCGATTTCTCCAAAATTGGCCAATGGCCACAAATTTTGCTCCAATTGAGATGACTAAAATATCACCTCCAAAATGCAACACTTCAAAAGATATTTCACTCCCTCAATTATGCTATCAATGGGAGTTATCATTCCCAAAGACAAATTGATTCATTGCAGAAAACTCTAGGCTTCACAAGCATACCACAACAAAGACAACATCAAATCTGGATGATTCATAATGGCAGCCCACACCTCCCTTTACACTTTTTTTTCTTTCCTTCATTTGGGAAGCTTCTAGAAACATCATAATATTTTATTATTATTTTTCCCTTTTAATATATTATATTTTCACTTTAATATAAAATAATGAATTATAACATAAAGTACAAATATAACATCATTTTTTAACATGAGGTTTCTAAAAATAGTGTTGACACAGTGGATTGCACCCTTGACAGGAGGATGATCTCCTGTCTTCCACGCATCACAATGGAAACTCCTCTCTTGCCTGTAGGTCTGGCAAAACTGAGGGGAGAGTCTCTAGATAAGGGCTAGCTCTCTCTGATGTATCTCTGTGGTCCTGGATTTCCTACTACTAACAATGGGGTGGGGGTGAAAAGGGAGGATGTTGAAAACAGAACCTAAACTAAACGGTGATACACCAAAAAGTTTGATCTACTTAGCTTGAACCTATAGTTTCCACCAAGAACAAGCTGGCATACACTTCATTTGATATGAGAAACTCTTCTACATCAATGAGCTAGGGGTCCTCTTGAGATACAAGGAGGAAGAACTACCAGAGGTGTTCTAAGACACACTATGGCAGCCTGTTCATATGCGCCTATACTCTGCTGTAAACACTTCTGGCAGACCTGCAAAAAAAGAAACTTCACAATACACTAGACATGCTGGAATCGTTCTGTGAAAGCATAAAAGAAAAATGACTTAACACAAAACAAAGCCATAGACATATGCAAAAGTGTAAGCTCAAATGGAGGTAAAAATGCTATGTCTTGATTCAAAGTAAAATCCGGCAGAGCTCCGCCTTACAAGCCAAGAGATCCCTTTCTCAAAATGAGAAGTTTACAATATATAGAGGAAGAAAAGGCCTTTTGGCGCCCTTTTACAAGTGGCCCATGTGCGTTCCGAGCATTGGAAAGAGGAAGCCGCTTGATAGATAATGTTGTGTCAGCTCCTGTTTTGACTTTAGGCATTTAAGATATATTAAACGTCATATGTGAAATTATGGGCCGCGTCGTTTGTTTGCTTACAAGACCACTCCTTCAAGGCATCCACGCGGTTTGTCTGTCATCAATGCAAAGTGAAGAAAAACGAGTCGCGTCGTTCACTGTTTGCGCTCCTTGATGACCACTTGGCAGATACTGTGTCAACCGCTGGAGTAACTCCTTGAGTCGACACCTTTGCCACTTGGACTGTTTTGTCCGTTTCTGCACTTTATCTTTTATGGCTCCTTCGGCCCTCGGGGCTATCTTTTGCTAATTCTTTGGCTCTTTGGGCTCCCTTCTTGGAAGTCTCTTCCTTTTGGCCTTAAGCCTTTGAATTCCTTCGGGTTCGCGCCTTTCATTAAAAAAACCAACGGTTATTTCATTTCTGCAAAGTTGACGCCTGCGCGCCCGTCGCCATTTGAAAACCAACGGCTAGTCTATTGCCCTGAATTTGACGTCTTCGGGGACATCATTTCTTTGAATTCCTTCAGCTTTCTGTCTTTGGAACCCCCTGAAGGGAAGGTGTCCCTTCGGGCCTCGAGAATGGTCCATTTTGTGGTCGCCGACAGTCCCCCGCAAGTGTACTTGCCCTTCGGGGTCCTTCAAGTGGCCTTGTTCTTCAAATCCTTCGGACAAAATGTCCGAAGGAAATCTTTCCTCTGCCTTTGCCGCTTTTTGTCGAGCCTTTCAACATTCCTTCGGACATTTTGTCCGAAGGAATTCCTTCGGATATTTTGTCCGAAGGATTTCTCTTGTGAAATTTTGCCGCGAAAAATCTTTTCGAAAGATATCCTTTTGTTCCTTGACTTGGCAATTTCTTCGAACAAAATGTCCGAAGGAATTCCTTCGGACATTTTGTCCGAAGAAATTCATCCTTTGCTTTTTTGAAGAAAGCCTTACCCTTTCGGCCTTCTCTTTGATCCTTTCGCAAATGTTCCTTGCCCTCCGCAAAGGCACTTGTCATTCGGGCTTTGGGAGACTCCTTTGAACCTTCCGATTGAACCGACTGATTGAACCATTCGATTGAACCAACAATGGTTCAACGATTCAACGGTTCAATGGTTCAATACTGTGTTCTACTCATTCAATTGACCGCTTGAACCAACCACTTTGAACCATTCGTTTGAACCATTCAATTGAACCAACCGACTGAACCAATCCCGTTAAACCAACTCTTTCAACCAAGCCGACTGAACCAACTCTTTGAACCAAGTCGTCTGAACCAATCACTTGAACTGACTGATTGAACCAAAAGATCGAACCAACTGATTGAACCAACCGATTGAACCATTTCTTGAACGGATTGATTGAACCAAAAGATTGAACCAACCGATTGAACCATTTCTTGAACGGTTCAATGGTTCAAGGTTCAAATTTCAAAAAACTCTTGGAAGATCATGTCGTTGAACCACTTTTTCCAACCTTAAGGAAAAGTGTCTTAATCATTTTTGCTCTCTTTCCTTGTGAATTTCTTCAGACAAAATGTCTGAAGAAGCTTTGTGAAAGCCCTTGTATTCTTTGAACTGGTTCATCTTCTGCCGAAAGACTTGTGCAAACCAATTTTGAACTGGCTCAGAACAGCAGGGGAAGAAAGAGACCGATTTTGCCCTGCTGGACGAAAAACGGTCAACAAATAGAAACATTCTAATAAATCATTAGAAAACCTCCAGAATATGTCGAAACTTTCCCAATAAACCAACTGCCAATTGAGTAACTACGGAGAAGACCTTCTAACCATGCCATATTAGCCTACGAGGGCCACTGATAGGCTAATCATGCCAAAAGTACAATGTCTAGCTAGAAAGGGACATTACATCAAGTGGAGTATGTTTCAGTCATTTCAAATATCAAATTGACCCCCTTTGGATGTATGACGAAACCGCAGCTTAATGCAAGCAATGGTTTCAAAAATGTCAATCTACATTAACCAGCAGTTAAGAAACCGTCAAGCTACAATAGCCAATGGTTTCACCTGCTATGAAAGAAAAGGTAAAGTCATTGCCCAAAAAAATAAAATTCAACATGTGGACCATTTTCCAAGATTAGGGGAACTCAGAGAGGCATTGCAAAATTCAAAGGTAGTCATGGGAGATTTGGACCAGTTTTGCAAGAGCTGAGAAGAAAGTCAATCAGGAAAAGGTTCAATCAGTGCCAACTTCTAGGAGAAAGCAAGGTAGAGAGAGAGAGAGAGAGAGAGAGAAGAAGATTGTAGAAAGCTTGCTAAAAAGGTGTGTGGTCAGCGCTGAGAGGAGAGAGGATCAAGTCCATGAGGGACTCAATCTGGTTGTAATTTTCTTCATGTTGTGTTCAATAAGCTAGACAAGTGTGTATACATATCAAATGTTTGTAACATTGTTATTTAATACAATAAAGAGTGTGTTTTGGTTCCAAGTCTGAGTACCAAATCTAAAAGTCCGTCCATTGAAGAGTGAGTGAGTTTAGGCTGGGAAACAAGGCAGCCATTAGCTTGGCCCTCTCATTCCCATCTGCATCATTTGGTTTCAGAGCAAGCTTTTGTCTTTCTTTTCTTTTCTTTCTTTTTTAAACCAATATTATATTATAGAAAAATCAAAGTGTACATATTCTAATATGCCAAGCTTGAAAGCTAATTGTCCAAGCCTAGGTAGTAAACAAAAAAGAAGACATATGAGCATTCATTGGTACAAATCAAAATCGAGAAGCTTTGTCAAATCTCCTTGCAACTTAGTTGACCACTAGAGAGGAGGCAAACCATAACAGGTAAGGTTGTGGTTGTCGAGAGCCCAGTTGGCTAATCCATCCACTACTTTATTGCTTTCTCTGAGAACATGTCTGAATTGGACCTCCTGAAAAGTTACAACCTACGAATTTTTCCCATCTCTCTAGCTATTTGGCATTTTTTGCTAGGATCTCCCTTGAGATCAGATAACAAGCTAACAAATACCTTGGAGTCAGATTCAATTTGGAGTTTTTGCCACCCAATTTTCAAATCTTTTTGCATCCCTTTGTAAACAACTTTCATTTCCACTAAGTTATTGGTAATATATCCCACCTTTTTTGCAAAAAAGAAGGCTACAAACCCATCAAAAGATCTACCAATACCTCTGATACCAGCCTGACCCAGTTTACCTCTTGAACCACCATCAGTGTTCAACTTCCCATACTCAATTGGAGGGGCTGTCCAATGTGTATCCATCTGAGCTTTCTTTTTGGGTCGATAGGCAGTCATTGTTGAAGTCCTAGACTGCAAAGAGAGTTGTTGGCATAAGTGGTCCCATTCCAATGTTAGAATTTGAGGCAAGTTAATCTTATGCTCGATAGATTCTGCAATATTAATTTTTATCTTCTCCCAAACATAATTTATATCCCTTCTATCGTGCTGGAAAATTTTGCGATTTTGTTCCTTCCAAATGTTCCAAAGCAGAAGGGCAATGCTAGAGCACAAACCCAAAAGGAGGCTTTGACCCTTGGACAGGTGGCTATGCCATTCTCTCATCAGTTGCTCAAATGATTGAATACTCACCCAGGGAAGGTTAAACAAAATGGATAAAATTTGCCATAAGTAGACCACCAATGGACATTGGAAGAACAAATGAGTTATGGTTTCCTGATTAGCCAAGCACAAAACACATCGAAAGGGACCATAAAAGCCACATCTCATGAGGTACTCTCTAGTTAAGACTCTCCTCTTTAAAACCAACCACACCAAGAAGCTCACCTTGGGCCATAAAGCAGGCTACTAAATATGGCTAAAGATATCCTTAAGAGGATGAGAAGTACGCCTACTTAGAGAAGTGTAGCCTAAAGAAACAATATATACACCTATAGAATTTTTCCCCCAAGCTAAGGCGTCAGGCAATGGGATTGTTGAAAGAGGACAGGCCAAAATAATATTATTAATACGTGATTGTTCCTCCTCTCCAATTTGAATTGGCCATCCAATAGTAGAAATCCAACATTTTCCAATCTCCTAGGGATGATTAGTTGCCTTACAATAATGAGCAATCTTAATCCATCCCGTTTCATAAAACACATCCATCAATGTCTTTAACTCTAGGCACTGAGTGTTGATTGCCGGAAACCCATCCCACGAATCAATGCAGAGGTTGGCACTTTGACCATCATTGACAATCCAAAACAAGTGTTTTTTTATAAATCTTACGAAATGCAAGATTAAGTGATCCTTTAGGAGGAAGGGATAACTGAATAATTCTCTTAGGAGGATTACTTTCTGCATATTCCGTTTTAATATTGGCAACCCACAAATCAGTTGGAGCCATCGGCAATCTCCAGTAATGTTTAGCTGCTAAATCCTTATTGCGCTTGGAAGAGGAATGGAATCTCAAGCCACCTACCTATTTGGGTTGGCAAAGAGTCTCCCACTAAATTAGAGACCACTTTCTTTTTTCCTACAAACCACTCCATATTAATTTATGGCAGAGAGAATCCATGTTTTAGAATTCTACCTGGAATGTTCAAAATATAGGAGACATATATTGACAAGGCTTGGAGAATTGCCTTAACCAATACCATTCTTCCCCCTATAGAGAGCCATTTATTAGTACACTTCTGAAGTTTCATTTCTGTTTTGTTTGTAATCCACTGCCATTCTCTGATTTGTTTAGCTGTAAGAGTGATGCAGGGGCATCAAACAAATTCATGTGATCAAGTGTGTTTTCATCATTTTGGCTTTGTTTTGGTGTTAGAGGTCTTGTAGAGGTCCAAGAAGGATGATAAACTCAGTAGGTAGCTTTGTTTCGGAGGTTATTGGCCTTGGGAGAGTTTCCCGCCAAAACCTTAATTTGAAAGTTTGAATTATGTAAGTGTACTTAGAAGCAATTTTGTGTATTGTCAAGAATGTCATGTTAAGTAAATGTAGGTATAAGGTCCTAAGTGAGTCTAGACAGGTTTAGTAAGGTAAGTTGCATACATGAGGTGGCATAAAGCAAAAATGTTGAATGTAATATCCATGTATGAGAGTTGTTTTAAGAAGGTAGTTTCTTGCATATGAAACAAGTTTTGGATTGCAATAGAGGTTGGTAAGCGTATAGAAGGTGCTAGAATCAATCGTTGGTTTTTCAAAATTCAATAGTGGTTGTCCATACAAGCAGAAAAATAATAAAAAAAGGCTACAAGGGATAGTCTTAAGAGAACAAAGTTGCATAAGGAAGCTTGGAGAAGGAATAAGAGTTGGAATCAAGGTGAGACAAGCTTGTTGTGTCTATGAGAGGCTAGTTATGATAAAAAATATATGTGTAAGACCCTATTCAATGTTTTGAGTGATTTGTTCAACGAAGCAACAGTCTAGTGAAGCCTAGTGTAAGGAAGACAGTCAAAGGAGTTAGAGAATGAAATGAATGAGGTGTAAGTGTGAATGTGAGATGAATGCAGGGTCCAAGATAGAGACCAAAGGGATACAAAGATGATCAGTGAACAGGACAAAAGCTAGGGGAAGGATGTCAAGTCAGAATAGAAAGTTTAAAGAAAACTGAATGCATGAGTATTGATGTTTGCAGGTGTCAGAGCTTGGGTTTGCAGAGGATGAAAGAGCTCCTCTGCATCAAAGAGGGACCCCCAAATATTGAAGTGGAAGAGAGCCTCATCTAAAGTGGAGGATGTCAAGAATTTGTTCCCCCTGTCTACTAGAACAATGAAAGAATATAATGCTAGATTTAGCATGGTTAATCAACTGACCCATAGCTCTAGAAAAAACCTGAAGAAGTTTCTACAATTGTTGAGCCTCCAAGCAAGTGACTTTGCCCAGAAGTGTAGAATCATCCACAGACTGTAGATGAGTGAGAGGACAAACTCCTTTCGCCAATTTAATACCATTGATCATGTGTTCCTGACAAGCTGTAGTTTCCAATCTGCCTAGGGACTCTGCCAGAATAATGAATAAAAAGGGAGATAAAGGATCACCCTGACATATTACCATAGAAGCCAAGAAGATTTGAGGAGTGCCATTAACTAGGCCTGAAAAGGAGAGTGAAGACAAGCATGCTCTAACCCAATCATTACAATCCCCTGAGAAGCCAAACTGAACCAAAATTTGACATAGAAAATCCCAATCCACTAAATCATAAGCTTTGGATAGATCAACCCTGATAAACATAGGAGATTTTTTAACATCCATGGAATGTAAGGCTTCCAGGGCTAACACAATCTCATCATGAATTTGGCGACCTAGAACAAATCTCCCTTGTTTGGGAGATATAAGGTTTGTATTTCTTGGTTCAATGTGTGAGGCTCTAGTTGAGTCACTTGTAGGTTGCAAAAAGCATCCTACACTGTTGAGAGTTATGAGTAGAAATGGCACACCAAGGAGCACCTTGTAGAAGACGAGGAAGAACACCAAGAGTTGCATAATTGGTAGAGATGTTGAGAGGAATCCAAATTAGATTCGATGTTATGGAGACTGCACAATGGAGAAGAACTATTGTTTTAGATGTGAGTGATGATGGAGCCCCAAAGGTTGAGCTTGAAGATTTGGTTGATGAACTAGAGGACAGATTTTTTAAGGCCATTGCCAAGATGAGAAGCAAACCTTAGTTAGACATACCTAGCTATTCAGGAAGTTAGTACCCTGAGGATCTCATTCATTGGATCATAGAGCTGGAAAAGTATTTTGACTATGAGCCAATGGAGGATCCCAAGAGGGTGAAGTTTGTTTGCACAAGTTGAAGGGACATGCATCCTTATGGTGGGATCGTATGCAGTTGGAAAGGGCTAGAAGAGGCAGAGACAAAATCAAGACTTGGGATAAGATGGTTGCAAAGTTGAAAGGTAATTTTTTTACCTACTGGTTATCAGCTGGGTTTGTTCAAGTTGCAAAACTTGAGGCAACAAGAGGCAAGTGTAAAGGATCACACAGAGGAGTTTTACAAGCTCGCAATCTAGGCTAGACATGTTGAAGATTATGAAGAGAAGATTTCAAGGTATGTGAATGGTCTTCACATTTCCATACAAGAAGAGTTTGGAATGATAATGTTGCGGTCTATGGAAGAAGCCTATCAATGTGCATTAAATGCGGAAGAAAAGTTGTCAAGGAGACAACAAAATACAACAAGAGGTAGAGAAAGTTTTTATAAAGGAAGAGGCCAAGCAAACACCATAAGAGGACAGCATACTCATGAGGGAGAAGATAACATGTCTCAAAATCAGAATCATACACCAAGATGAAGAGGATACCATGTTAAAGGAAGAGGTAGAGGACTCATTGATATGTGCTTTAGGTGTGGAGATGTTGAGCATAGAGTTTTTAAATGCCCACAAACATTACAAACCCATTGTAAATAAATGAGGCTAGCAATCACACTGCGCCAGTGGATGAAGAGAGTGTTGCATCACCTAATCTCATGGAGGAACCAAAACATGGAGAGGTTCTCGTGATGAAGAGAGCGTTGGTAAATCCATCCAAGGAGGAGAATGAACCAGTGCAAAGAAAGAATATTTTCCAACCCATGTGCAAATCTAGAGCTAAGTGTTCTACGGCTATTGTTGATAGTGGTAACATGGATAATTTGGTATCTCATGAGATGTAGAGAAACTTGGGATGAAAAGAGTGATACACACCAACCCATATAAGGTGTCTTGGTTGCAAAAAAGACGTCATATTTTAGTGAATGAGCAATGTATGGTTAATTTTCAGATTGGGTAATATAAACATGAAATTTTGTAGGACATTATGCCCATGGATGTATGTCTATATTGTCGGGTAGACCATGGCAGATTGATAGAAAGGCTATGCATGATGGTAGAGCAAATACCTACACACTTGTAAAGAATGGTAGCAAGTTTATGTTGAGCCCATTGAAGGATAAAGGGGAAGGAGTGGAAAGGAATCCAAAAGTTTTGTTAGTTTTCAGAAAAAAGTTATTAAAAGAGGTATTGAAGCAGAAGGCATGTTTTGCTTTTATTACCAAACCCATGCAAGTTGACACATCAGATAAGATGACTGAAATTCTACATGAAGTGGAGGATTTGTCGACGGAATATGCGGAGATTGTTTCAATTATTTTCTAAAGTGATTGCCACCTATGCGGAGCACCTGCCATCACATGGATTTGATTCCCAGATCTAGTTTGTCAAATAGGGCACCATATAGATTGACACCTATAGTTTGTCAAACAGGGCACCATATAGATTGACACCTATGTTATAAAAAGCTTGAGCCCATGTGCAGTTCCAACAGTGTTAGCACCTAAGAAAGGTAAGGCATGATATATGTATATGGATTCAAGGGCCATATACAAGATTACAACCTAGTATGGATTTTTGTTTCCTCGGATGGATGAATTGATGGATTGTTTGAGTAGAACAAGGTACTTCACAAAGATTGATTTGAATAGTGGATATCACCAAATCAAAATTAGTGAAAGTGATGAGTGGAAGACTATGTTCAAGACAAATAGCAATTTGTATGAGTGGCTAGTTACGCCATTCAGGTTGACAAATGCACCAAACACATTCATGAGACTCATGAATGAAGTGTTGAAGCTATATTTGGGTAAGTTAACGTTTATTTGGATGTCATATTGATATATAGTGGAACAAAATAAGAGTATTGGTTGCATTTGTGGCTAGTATTGCAGAAGTTGAAAGAAGAAAACTTGCTGGTCAAATTTGAATAAATGCAGTTTTATGAAATCCAAGTTGGCATACTTGGGTTTTGTGATTTCCCATGATGGGTTAAGGATGAACCTGGAAAAGATAAAGATATATTAGAATTGCCATCACAAATGAGTATGTTTGAAGCGAGAAGTTTTCATGGGTTGGCTAGTTTCTACCAAAAGTACATTAGAAACTTTAGGAATATGTGCACCCATTATGGAAATAATGATAGGTGAAACAAAAGAGTTCAAATGGGCAGTTGCAATAGAGAGTAGATTTCAGATTTTGAAGAAGAAAGTAACATAGCAGCCATTGTTAGCATTGTCCAATTTGAACCAAGTGTTTCAAGTTGACTGTGATGCTAGTGGGACAGTTGTAGGAGCGGTCTTGAGTCAAGAAGGTAAGCTCATTGCTTGCTTTAGTGAGAAGTTAAATAAAGCAAAGCGGAAGTATTTCGTTTATGATCATGAATTTTATGTTATTGTTCAAGCCATGAAGAAGTGGAGGCATTATTTGTTTCCCAAGGTGTTCATTTTGTACATAGACCATCAAACACTGCAGTTCATAAACAGCCAAAGTAAGTTGAACCAAATCATATCCCATTCCTCTTTGAGTAAGACCAGAAATTGGCAAATAGCTAGAGAGCAAGAAAAAATTCACAAGTTGAAGGAACAATTCCAACAGATTAGCTTCCACCATGTTCCTCGTGGGATGAACAAAGTTGCAGACGCATAAGCTAATGGGGCCTTGGGCAATGACAATCTTCTTTGTTATGGTCCTCCACCGATTTGGTGGTCGACGAAGTTTCAACAAGATCTTAGACAGATTTTAGATATTGATATGAGTTAATGATGGTTGTTGGTATGATTAAACTTGTTTATAATGCCCAAGCCTGGGCTAATAATTATTACGCCTGGCATTGTCGACTTTGTACAAATTGATTTGTATATAATATAGTTCTTTTTATTTTATTTTAAACCATATGAAATGTGTTGAATTTCTTTCAAGCTATTCATTTGCTTTGAAGCATAGAAATGGCAACTCAAATAGAGTTGCAGATGCATTGAGTAGAAGGTGTCTTGTGGTAAATGAGGTGAGAGTAGGACTTGTTGGATTTGACTCCATGAGAGACTTTTATGAGGAAGATTTGGATTTTAACAATGCATGGGCAGCATGAAAGAGCCCAACCAGCATGGTTAGAACTCCATGGTTGGAATTTTTTTTGCATGATGGTTTGTTATTCAAGGGACATCCATCGTGTATACCTCAAGGATCAATGTGGAAGAACTTGATAAGGCAAACACATAGTAGAGGGCTTGCTGGTCATTTTGGTGTGTAGCTAGTCATTTCGGTGTAGATAAAAAATTGACACAGCTAAATGAGAAATATTATTGACCAAGGTTGCGTGTGGATGTGAAAACATTTATGCAAGGTTGTAGTGTTTGCCAACACGTTAAAGGAAAAAGTCAATGCAAGTTTGTATCAGCCATTGCCAATGCCAGAAAGACAGTGGGAAAACATAAGTATGAACTTCGTTCTTGGGTTGCCGAGGATAAAAAGAGGTGATTATTCTATCTTTGTTGTTGACAAATTTTCAAATATGACAAACTTCATAGCACGTAAGAATAGCAGTGATGCCACAAACATTGCCAACCTATCTTCAAAGAAGTGGTAAGGTTAAATGGATTGCCAAAGCCCAAAGTTTTAGATAGGGATACAAAAAAAATTGGTCACTTTTGGAGAACTTCATGGAGAAAGTTGGGCACAAGGTTGAGTTTCATTTGAGATTTTCATCCACAAATGGATGGCAAACAAATGTAGTGAATAGAAGCTTTGGAAATTAGTTGACATGCTTGGTGGGAAACAAACCCAAATAGTGGGGCATGGTTTTACCACAAGATGAGTTTGCTTACGACAACTCAATCAATAGAACTACAACCAAGAGTCCATTTCAGATTGTGTATGGTTGCATCCCTAGAGGCATTAGTGAGTTAAGAGATACAGTTGGAATAAGTACAAGTAGTGTTGAAGTTGAGGACCATGCAGCCTATATGCAGAAGGTACATAAGTAAATCAAAGATATGTTGGAATGGATTGTCATGGATTAAAAACAGCCTGCAGATTATGGAAAAAAAAGGTTTCCAAAAGGAACATATTACAAGCTCAAGTGGAATAAGATTGGACCATTTAAAATTCTAAGAAAATTCATAGAGAATACCTATGAGATAGAGCTATTGAATGGGATAGATATCTCACATATCTCCAATGTAGCAGATTTGTACCCTTACCATGAGGGACAAGCAAGTGATGAAGATGTAAGCTCAAATTATTCAATTGCATAATGGAAACAGCAGATGCTTGAGAGGGAAAGCGAATAAATAGAGATGGTAATGGATTCCAGAATCGCCAAGAGAACAAGAGGCAACACATACAAAGACTATTTGATCAAGTGGAAGGGCAAAGCAGCTGAAGAAGCAACTTGGATAAATGCATCTGTGATTGCCAAGGATGGAGCACAACTAAACTAGCTCATATAAGGTTCATGAGTAGGAGCTCATGGATCATTTTATTTATCAAAGGTGTATGATGTAGGAACATCCGGGTCAATAAGCAATCTTGCATGAACCAAAAACATGATTCATTTTTTGTGTGTTTGCAACTTGTTGACAATGTCAACATCATTACACGTGTCGAAGACAATCTGAGAATTAGGCTAAGAAGCATAGTTACCATGTTCGAAAAGTTTGGGTTGTTCAGAAGGTGAAAAAAGTTTGGAAGTTCAGATTTGGAAAAAAGTTTGGTTTGGTAAGTTCGGTCATTCGGTTAGAAAAAATTTATAAATTGTAAAAAATTAATATATCATACATATTTGTAAAACATTAACATAAATAAGTTAATAACAAATGATAGTAAAACCCAACAGTCCCAAACCTCAGTGTTCATTGTTCAATGTCATACATATAAAATATAACAAGAAGAATTTAGAATTATCCTTTGTTTAGCATTAAAGTTTTCATCATTAACTAAAAATGGGAATGAAATTTAAACATAGGCAACATCAAACCCTGCATCTACACCAAAATCATTACTAGCAACATCATTTAATCCTACACTAGTAGACTCATCAACAACATCAACATTTTCTTCATCTCCAAAGCTTGGTTTGCCAAGGCAAGAGTTGTCATCGTCATTTGCAAGAGAGTGAGTAAGCAATCGTAAATTGCTATGAACAAACACAAGATCAAAGAGGTTTTGAGCCCCTAGTTGATGCCTCTTGTTAGTGTGGATTAAATTGTGTGTACTTTAGTTTATTTCACATGCAGAAGCACTGTACACTGGCTAACGATTTGCAATGGCAAGCCTCTGCAACTCTCGAGTAGAAAGCCCATAAGTCTACCACAATTCAAATCATTCCCCCTTCACCCTACTTACCTTTGCTTCCTTGATGCCAAACATTTTCACTTGGTTCTTGAAAACAATAAATTGTTGTCTCGTTGCTTCCTTCTCTTCTTCATCAATAAGCAACATCTATTGTTGCAAATACACCTCTCATTATCTATTCATTTGCATCATGATTTACCTCTACTAATTTAAGATCTAAATAGCAGGTTGCTACATGTAGAGGATGATGTAGCATGAAGCATCACTTGTCCACAATTTCCCAAATTCCCTTGACTTCTTCAACTTTTCTTGCAAGTAACTTTTTAAGTTCTTCATTTGCTCTGTCCATTCCCTCGTACAGAAAACCCATGCAAGGTTGAGTGCCATCAAACATTCTCAAAAAATTAACAAAAGGCTCAAACACCATTATGAGCGACCACCTCTCACTTGCCAAGCAGTTGACCACCATGCAGAGAGCTCCACACAAATTTATGCAGGATTTCAATACTCGGTTTCAGAAGACATGGGACAGAATCCCCATTCTGGTAAGGCCGACCCCAAGCTATGCTTTTCTGTATTATTTGAAAGCGTTGAACAGCGACATTGCTGTCATGATACAGTCCATGGGAGGACATGTGTTGCCTGCTGCCTATGACATAGCCATAGCAGCCGAGAATTGCCAGGTGCAAGCGGGAAAGATAGCCCCTAGACCTCATATGCCGCTCTTTCCTGAATTGCCGCCTCCAGTCCACAGTGCTGCACCTACCTTAGCTCTTCTGCTTGGCATAGAAAAGCCGGTTGCTACTCCGTCCAATGACCTTCATGAAGTCAAAAGCTTGTTACAAAGCGTGGCCAACGAACTAGTGACTCTTAAAAGACAGCAAACTCAAAGCAATTGGCCAAATCAGGGATATCAGCAGTTCGAATAAACAAATAGACCCCCTTTTTAGAATTACAATCAAAGACAGGGTCAGTTTGCACAAACCAGGCCTTATCAAGGCTATAATCCAGGCGCTCCTTCATCATCCAAGGCCCTTGTGCCCGTTCAAAACAATTTGGTACAAGAACAACCAAATTGCTCACCCATGGGATACAGTCAAGATCAGGCTGTTTCTACAAATGAGATGCCGGGTCAATACACGAATGCACAAGACAATCAAGCAGTTGCTCAATTCCCAAGCTTTGAGGTGTCATTGCAACATGGCATGGACAACATGCCAGCTCAGTCTGATTTTGCTCAACTGAATCACCTGGAAGGTGAATTCTGTGCAGTCAACTATGTGGGCAATGCGGACAATCAAGGTGACTATGTTGCAACCAACACAAGGTCCAAAAGGAGAGCTATGGAGGAAGCTCAGGGAGCTGCTCAAACGTCCGTAGCATCATCTTCATCACATACGAACCAGAAATTTCCAAATTTCAGGCCGCCATTCACACCCTCAACTCCTCGGCCTGCGCCCCAGGGTGCAAGCAATCTCAAAGAAAATTTGAAAGGAGGCAATTCTCAGATCAATGTGGTGACCAGATGAAGAAGCTACACATGAATATCTCCTTGTGGGATTCATTGGCAATGCCGGGACAAAAGGACATGCTGCAAAAAGAATTACACGGGCTAAATGAACAAGCTATCCCAACAAACGCTGATAATGTTCTAATTATGAATGGGCACCCTTCCACAACAGGCCAGGTAAAGAAAGAAGAAAAGGTTCCTCTTTTCTATCTGTCCTTAGTCATAGGAGATTTTCTGGTGCACAATTGCATTATTGATAGTGGGGCAAGCACTTCAGTAATGCCAAAATGTATAGCGGATAAACTGGGGGTCAAATACGAAGAAATGACTAAGGGAGTCCTGCAGCTGGATGGAACACCAACAAAGATAGTGGGAGTGGTGAGAGGCTTGAACTTGATGCTCCACACTTGTCCAACTTTCTCGGTTCCTCATGACGTCGTGGTGGCGGATGTTCCTCCCTACTTTGCCATTTGCTTGCCTTAGGATTTCACATCCAAGATAGGCGGCTACCTAGCAGCAAACTGGTCCTACCTGGTTTTTAGAACCTAGTATGGAACTAAGGTCAAGATTGAGTCAGAGCCAATCCACAGAGATCATCTGGAGCCGTACTCACTCAAGGCGGCAAATGTCAGCTACGCCATTATTGATGAAAAAAATTCCAAGTGGATCAATCTCCGCCCGCTGCCCTTGAAGGAGTTGTTGACCTGCTCTTAGATGAGTGGGGAAGTGACAAGTTTGAACATGATCCTTACAAGTTCATAGAAGAGACAGGCCTTGGGATTTATTGCATGCATGAAGAGGGTACTTTCGTACCAAATTTGATGAAAGCAAGCCAAGAGAGCTCAGGTTTGTGGCAGCGTTTTTTCGATGGCTCAAGAAGCAAGTTGGGAGCTGGTGGGGGAGTGGTGCTAGTTTCCCTCTCACAGGAAAAATACTTTTCGGCCTTCAGGTTCCAATTTTCTTGCACGTGCAATGTTGCAGAGTATGAATCTCTCATCCATGGTTTGGAGTGGGCGAGGAAAAGAGGAATTAGAGAACTACAAGTTTTTGGGGACAGTGAGTTGATCATAAATCAGGTGAGAAGCGAAAATTTGACCAAGAATTTCGTACTTAAGTCTTACAAACATAGAGTGTGGGACTTAGTAGAGAGTTTTCTTGCTTTCAATGTTACCTCCATTCCAAGAGAGCAGAATAAGCAAGCGGACAGACTAGCAGTAGTTGGTGCTCAGTTTGATGTCCCCAAGGAGATAGGCCGAAACCGCAGTCTGCATCATTTGAAAGTGGTAATCAGACCCTCTGTGCCTGACAACATCACCAACTGACAGGTGTTTGACAACGATCAACAAATAGCACTTTTCTTGCAAGAGGAAGCTGAGTTTGCTGCTAGAAACTAGGCTAAGCTACAGCAGTAGTATGGCGGCTAGATTGTTCAGCTGAAGAACAATAAACTTCCCAAAAGCTTGGTCACTCTCGAAAATATCTTCAACGAGGATGACCAATTAAGAATGATAAAGCAAGCATAACAACGAAGGAGAACTATGAAAAAGTGGAGATATTCAAGAAAAAGCTACTTGCACTTGGGAAAGTATGTACAGATCATGAAAGGCAGGTCTTCATCTTGTTGTGCCAGGAGTTTGCTGATGTCTTCACTTGGGAGTATAGCGACTTGAAGGGTTTTGACCCAAGTTTGACTCAACATACCATTGAGCTAGAGGAAGTCGCCAAGCCCATCAAACAGAAACAGAGGCCTGTCAACCTGAAGATTGAGCCTCTCATGCGGAAGGAACTCACCACGCTGATTGAGTCCAAAATCATATTTCCAATCAAACATTCTTCTTGGCTGGCCAATCTTGTCCCTGTCCGAAAAAAAAATGGGGAGATCAAATTGTGCGTAGATTTCAGAGACCTCAATAGAGTCTCTTTGAAAGACTATTATCCTCTCCCAAGTATGGAGTAGATCCTCCAAATAGTGGCAAGTAGCCAGCGTTTCTCCCTCCTGGATGGGTATTCAGGGTACAATCAGATTTTGGTGCAAGACTGTGACCAGTACAAGACAACCTTCACTACCAAATGGGGGACTTTTGCTTATCGAAAAATGCCATTTGGACTATCCAATGCTAGTGCCACTTTTTAGCGAGCTATGGACATGGCTTTTCAAGACCTGATAAATAACATCGTACTGGTGTATCTTGATGACGTGACAGTATTCTCCAAGGAAGCAGGCCAACATATCTTTGAGAGGTGTGGAGAGTTCGATATCTCTCTCAACCCAAGGAAATGCGTGTTTGTTGTCCATGAGGGTAAACTCTTTGGCTATGTGGTTTCTAAAGAAGGCTTAACCATTGATCTAGAAAGAGTTCTCTCCATCCTAGAGCTGTCCTTGCTTAAACATAAGAAAAGTCTACAGAGCTTCTTTGGCAAAATAAATTTCATCAGGAGATTTATTCCAAATTTTGCAGAGGTAGTCAAGCCATTGACCTCTATGCTGAAGAAAGATGAGAAATTCGTGTGAACAGCGCAAAGGAAGGATAGTTTTGAAGGGATCAAGCAGGGTATCGCCCAGGCTCCTACCTTGATCAGTGCTGACTTCACCAAGGATTTCAACCTCTACACCTTCAAAAATGAAGAGGTAATCTCCGCTATGCTTACCCAAGTGAATGGTGAGAACCTTGAACAGCCGCTTGCGTTTTTAGCCAGGGTCTAGAGGGTTTTGAGGTTAGGTATACGTATGTGGAGAAACAAGTCCTTGCGGTTGTACGGAGTCTGAAGAAATTCAGACATATCTTGTCCAATAGCAGGGTCCACCTCATGGTGCCACATCCCAGCGTCAAAGACTTCTTGATCAGCCTTGATCTGAATGAAAAGAGAGCGGGATGGATCACTAAAGTAATGGAATATGACGTGGATATCAAAACCACCAAGATGGTAAGAGGAAAAGCCCTGTGTGAGCACCTTGTTGCAGACTTTAAACAGCAAAAAGAGGACAATTTGCTCATTCATGATGAAGCCACAGTAGAAGAACTAGCAATCATGAAGGATTGGACATCAGACATCAGACATTTCCTTCTCATTGGTGAGTGCCCGCAGGGCCTTGATAGGACCAAGAGGAGATATTTCAGACTCCAATCTCTCCTTTATGTCCAGATTGATGGAGTGTTGTTCAGAAGGGATTTCTCATGAGTGCTTTTAAGGTGCATAGACCCAGGTCAGGTCGACAGGGTGTTGTCCGAGTTCCATGATGGGCCAGTTGGTGGTCACTTCGCTCCTAAGGCTATAGCTGCAAGAATAATAAAAGCTGGTTACTTCTGGCCCACTCTATTCAGAGACACCCATGCCTGGGTACGAAAGTGCCAAAAGTGTGCTCTCTTTGATAGGAAACAACGACTGGCTGCAATGCCTCTACAACCTATTCAAGTTGAACAACCATTCATGCAATGGGGCCTTGACTTCATAGGGATGATTAACCCTCCCTCTAGTGCTGGACACAAGTGGGTCCTGACCGCTACAGATTACTTCACTAGATGGGTAGAAGCTGTTACTTTGAAGGAGGCCAACGAAAGTGCAGTCCTGGATTTTTACGAGGACCTGGTGGCAAGGTTTGGAGTTCCAGCTACCATCATCTCAGATAATGCTTTAGCTTTTTTGGAAACCAAAACAAGTGAATGGGCGTTGAGATACGACATCTATCTCGGCACTTCTTCCGACTACTACCCACAGGGGAATGGTCTGGCCGAATCCACCAACAAGAATTTGATTAGAATTATCAAAAGAACAATGGAGGAGAATTAGAGAACTTGGCATGCCAAGTTGAAAACAGCCTTGTGGGCAGACAGGGTCACTCCAAAGCGAACAGTTGGCAATTCACCATACATGCTTGTGTATGGAAGGGAAGCTAGACTTCCTCTTTCACTTGAATTGCCAGCCTTGGACATTGCTCACCAGCTGCAATTAGAAGAGGGCAACAACATGGAGGTTAGGCTATGTGAGCTGATGGAACTTCAAAAGACAAGGGACCAGGCTATGGCTTCTATGACCAGCGATCAACAACAGACGAAGAAGCACTTTGACAAGAAATCCTTGTCAAAAGGTTTCTCTGAAAGAGACATCGTTTTGAAATGGGATGAGGACCGAGCTAAGTCTGGAAAGCACATGAAGTTCGATGCCCTATGGAGTGGTCCATATGTCATCACTCAGTGCAAGCAGCACAATGCGTTCCAAGTCTCCAGATTGGATGGTGAAGAACTGCGTATCCTAGTTAATGGGATACATCTTAAGCATTATCACTAGGCCTTCTCCCATCATGTACATACTTTCCTTGTTTTTTCCCTGTTTTTCCTAAGTGCTTTTGCACATGTTAATAGTTTTCTTAGCCTTGTGTGTGTTTTGTTTCCTTTTTGGGGTAAAAGCTTCATGATTGATTCTTGGATCTCTCGAGGCTGTTGCTAACTTTCTCAAGCTGCATTCTGACTTCGTGCCCAATGGACTTTGAGGTTACTGGTTTCTAAGCATAACAGGCATGCTTCCCCTGGGAATCGTCAATTTGTTGACCATTTTGATCCTACAGGACAAAATCGGTCTCCTTTCCCTACTGTTCTGAGCCAGTTCAAATTTGGTTTGCACAAGTCTTTTGGCAAAAGGATGAACTAGTTCAAAGAATGCAAGGCTTTTACAAAGCTTCTTTGGAAATCTTGTCGGAAGAAATTCACAAGGAAAGAGAGCAAAACTTGAAGGCACGTTTCCTTAAAGTTGGAAAAGGTGGTTTAATGTCGGGGTTCAACAGCATGATCTTTCCAAGAGCTTTGAACTTTGAACCATGATTGGTTCAATGGTTTGGTTCAATCAGTTGGTTTAATCGGTTGGTTCAATCGGTTTGGTTCAAAATGTTTGGTTCAATCGGTTTGGTTCAAAGTGTTTGGTTCAATCGGAAGGTTCAAGAGGCTCCAAAGACAAAGTGTCCTCTCGGAGGGCAAAGAACACTTGCGAAAGGATCAAAGGGAGGGCTGAAAGGTAAGGTTTTCTTTGGAAAAGGAAAGAACAAGGCAAAGAATTCCTTCAGACTTTCTGTCCGAAGGAAATTCTTAAGGAAAAGAGCAAAGGATTTCTTCGAAAAATTTGTCGGAAGAAAATCCATGTAGAACCAAGTGTGAATTCTTTCGGACAAAATGCCCGAAGGAATTCCTTCGAACATTTTGTCCAAAGAAATTCACAAGGCAAACAACCAAGCGGAAGATTACCCTTCGGAAGAAAATCTGCGGCAAAATGACAAGGCAAATTCCTTCGGACATTTTGCCTGAAGGAATTTGTCTTAAGGAAAAGCCCGACCGAGAGAAAGCAAGCGGCAAAACATAAAGAGAACATTTCCTTTGGACATTTTGTCCGAAGGAATTGAAAATCCGAGGCAGCCCGAAGGAGCCCGAAGGGCAAGTGCCCTTGCGGGGGAGTCTCGGCTGCCAAAAGGGACCTTTTTCCAAGCCCGAAGGGATACCTTCCCTTCGGGAGGGTTCAATGATAGAGACCCGAACAAAGAAAAGTCCGAAGGAAAGTGAAGCCGAAGGAGTTGCTAAAGAGGTGACGGGGGCGTGAATGTCGACTTCGCGGCAATGAAATAACCGTTGGTCTTTAAAATAATTGACAAGCCCGAAGAGCCAAGGATTGACATAAGACGGCCCCAAGGGCCAAAAAGGCCAAGAAAAGACAAAAGCTGGGAAAAGACAAATGTCGAAGAGTGAACTCAGTGACCAGTTGAGAAAGGAGCCCGAGGAGCCAAGCGCAGATATGGACAAAACAGCCCAGGTGGCAAAAAGGGAAGCGTCGGCAGAGGAGTTATTCCAGCAGTTGAAACAGTCTCTGCCAAGTGGTCATCAAGGAGCACAAACAGTGAAGGCGCGGCCTGTTTTTTCCACACTTTGCATTGATGAGCAGACAAACGGCGTGAATGTCTTGAAGGAGCGGTCTTGTTTGCAGACAAAGAGGCGCGGCCCATGCTTTCACAATAATGTTTGAATGCCAAAGTCAAGACTGGCAACTGGCACATGTTCTTTCAACGACTTCCTCTTCCCAATGTTTTCAACGCAGCATGGGCCACTTGTAAAAAGGGGGCGCCATTGCTTCCTCTCGCTCTATATATATTGTAAACTGTCATTTGAGAAGATATCTTTCATTTTTTAAGGCAAAGCCCTGCCAATTTTTCACCTTGAATCAATAGAATACATTTTTACCTCTGTTTGGCTTGATATATCTCTGAGTGTGCTTGAGTATTAACCTTGTGTTCAGTCATTTTCCATAATGCTTTCACAAGTTTGATACCAACATACCTGGTATAGACAAAGCACCATTCCTGCAGGTAACGAGAAGTGTTGTATCTGGAGCGTAGAGGCAGAAGAAGGTTACCAGACAGTGTGTTTTCCTACAGCGCCTGTGATAAGTTCATTTTCTGTGTGCCTTCATTAAGCCTCCCTGTTGAGCTCCCTACAGTCTAGTCTTTCCAGTAGATAAAGTGTATGTATGTCTTCTTCTGATATAAAGTGTGAGCAAATGAGTAAATCAAACTTTTTTGGTGCATCTCCGTATTAATCTAGGTTCTATTTTCAATAATCATTCTCTCTTTCCAACCCCCCCCACTATATATATTAGCAATAGTACTGGAATTACCTTAGAGATGCATCAAAGGGAGCTAGCCCTTATCTAGAGATTCTCCCCTCAGTTTTGCCAGACCCACAGGCAAGAGAGGAGTCTCCATTGTGCCGCGTGGAAGACAGTAGCTCAGCGTTTTGTCAAGGGTGCAATCCACAATGTCAACAATAAACAATACTAGGCGACTCAATTTTTGGGCAAAATCATGGCTCAAATCTCGCACATAAATCTCACTATTAACAAACATGGCTGGAATATTTGTCTTCACTACCAAGAAAAAATGTCAAATAACAAGCAATTGGAATATCGCTTTACATTACAGGCTCCCTTAGTTCATAGTCAAAGCTTGTCATACAGGGGACCCACCATCATCTAGTCATTATAAGTTGATTTTTGACAGTGCATCAAACCATAATCCGAAACAAGTTAGAATACGTGGCATTATTAGAAATTCAGAAGTGGAAGTTGTTATTGCTTTTACTCGATGAATTGAATTAATCTAGCTGGCAATTATTTTGTTATTCTTCAGCTCATAATTGAAGAGGATTCACAAATGGGTGTTCAATCTATCAATGAAGTTTGGGATCCAAACACCAAACTACCTCAATGTGGAAGTTCACTGCTAAACCACCACTAGAGATTACAAAACATGGCCAATCAGATTTTATCTAATTTGCAATGGTTGATTGAGGTACCAACCGCAACACCAAATACATCATTTTTATGGATTGGTGGACAAACTTCTGAATTATTTTTAGAGCATTTATTAGATTCTACAAACCTGCTTTCAAAAGGCCATCTTAAGGTCTTCATGGGCAAGGCTTACCTCCTGATTCAAATTTGACAAATGGTGGACTTATAGAAACCACCTCCACCATCTTCAAACCATGGTTAGTCCCACCCTTGAGTCAAGCTCTTCATTGGTTCACTACAATAAGTTACAAGGCCCCATGGTCGCTCAATTTATTCTGCACTCACTTTGCTAGGAAATTAAATGACCACTTTGTTGCCTCCTTTTATTTTAGGTATTGGCACCCACCTAAGTCTACCGGTTACATTTCCCACTCCCACTTTATGACCACCCTCAACTTCATTGTCTTTTCTATTCACTTCAACTCTCCACTCACATTATCACTGGAATGTTGAAGTTCACAAACCTTGACTTTTTCTATGCTCCCTTCTCTAGTCATTATTTTAAACCCACTCATAAGACCCACTTTAGTTTCCTAGCCCACCTAAGTGCTCCTTTAAAATCTTTTGACCACGCCACAAATCCAATTTATTTATTTTATTTCAATTTCTTGTTCCATTCTTCTCTCACTGACATGCTGCGACCTGTCTTGACATTGCTTGCAATGTGGAATTACTCCCTCAACATCTGTGACTTGGCCGATGCAACACATTCCCACTTGCATCTTCTCCCACATGGGTCTAGCATGACTCCACCCACCTCCGACTTCATTTGTAAATGTTTATGCACAACCTACATTTAATCGAGACCCACATGAAGATCACAAGAAGGTAAAACCGTGACGTTTTTAATAGCACAATAAATATCTTCTCTTTGGTGTTGTATACAGTGTATGCGTTATGACTTAACAAAAGCGTTGCTGGATACTATACCCTTACTTCTAGGGTGCACATATTTGTATGCTGGATATGGATATGGGTAATATGCGGCTCAGATATTCCCTGGATACCATACCCATCTGTATCTAGATATGGGCTCGTATTTGGGCTGTATCAGATACAGCCGGATACAGTATGCAGGACATCTGTAGCCGTATCTGATTTAAATTTTAAAAAAAATTAACTTGAAAAAAAACCTTTAAAATACTCAAAAGATAATAAAAAACTGCAGACAACCCTCTAAAACGTATTTAACAGCAGCAATCGAGGATGTGGAGGTGAATGACTGATGATTTGATCTTTTCCTTCAAAATTACACATTGGCTCTGCTCACCCTGCTATGATTTCATTTGATTTGTTTCCTTTGGCCTACTCTACTTTTCTTTCATTTTGTCTTCTTTTCTTTGGCATAAGCAACCTGCAATTTGTTTTTGTCCATGGAATATCCAACTTCCTACCTTCCCAGTGGGCTAGGAGCGTATAATGCACATGCATTTTATGAGGCTGTGAATGGAAGAAAAATAAATCATATAACATATATATAATGTATTAAATTTTAAATATAATGTATATATATGCTGTACCCAACCATATCCATATCAGGATTTCTAAAAAATTAGCCATATCCGTACTAAATACTGTATCTGTACCTAATACTGTATCCATGCAAGTCTGCTTAACAGAGTCAATGACATAATAGAAGAAGATAATAAATGCAACACTGTTACTCCCTCTAATCAGGTAGTTCAAATCCAACTAGAGATGTTGTTTTCATCTTCTACAAAAGGTTCAAAATTTTAACTTGATATCAAACATCATGGGGTCAACTTGCATTAGTGCTCTTCTTTTCTTCATTCTGCCCTAAAATTTGATCCCAACCAACATCCCATTGAAGACTTTACCTGGGCCAGATTTCTTGAAAATATTGTTCACGTGAAGGCTGAACAATAGTATGGCCAGTGGAAGGATGCCTCTCATTTCATCTATAGGAGTCGATCTCATATTCATTACTCACGATATAGGGCTATGCATCTGTATAGGCGCCAAAGCGCTAGATTGAAGGCATAAAAGCCTATCTCACCAAAAAGAATGTTAAATGAATAAAACAAGAAACCATACAAAAAACATTTTTTTAAATCGAAAAAGCAAACCTCCATTCCATCATGTCTTAATCAAATATAAATCCTCAAGTTAAAGCCTCTGCTTTGGAACAAAAAAATAGAAAGGACAAGAAATCTATTGTCATTGATGATGAGGAGATGGTGGAACCATAGATGACATAACCTACGTGTAATCTCCTGTTGGTCGGTTACTCGCCGATTGTTTGCCGTGGCGAATAACTGCCACTCAACTGTTGGTAAAAAAAATTTGCAAATTTTTTTTAGACCGGGGAGTAACCGCCAGTTACTTGCCAGTTATCTCCCACGCTACCTGTATGCGGGAATAGTCCAGAACGCTACTTGTATGCGGTTTTGATGCGAAACACTGCAAAAATGCTGCAAATACATGGATTTTATCTTATAAATTGTCACACACTCCTCATTACATTCACACAAGATTTGGAGCATTCAAGAGAAAATTATAGATTATTGTAATTTGTACTTGTAGTCTTGTAGATTATTGTATAAGACTATAAGTCTATAAGTATCATTGTAGTTTGTGACTTTGTTGTATTCGCATAATTATGCGATTTTGTACTTTATTTGTATTCAGATCTAATAGAAAACTCTTTCTCTATGTTTTACAAACTCATTTCATCTATTTTGCTTCTGCAATTTCCATTGATTAATTTATGTATTTTTTGCCTTCGTTGGTTATGTCGGTTATTCGACCAACTTTGTTGAATTATTGCTGGTTACCCAAAATGGCCCCTTGGCGAGTGCTCGCTCCAACCGATTATGCGAACTATGGGTGGAACGATGCAGATAGGAATGGGGGGGTCAAGTTAATGGCTGCCTTGTTACATAGCCTAGACTCACGCAATCATCAGTGGACACACTTTCAAATATAGTACTCAGATTTGGAAACAAAACACACTCTATTATATTGAATGACAGTTTTACAGAGATTATATATACACACTTGTCTAGCTTATTGAACACAACATGAAGAAGATTACAACTAGATTTAGTCCCTCAGGGACTTGAGACTCTCACCTCTTAGTCTTGAACATACACCTTCCTAACAAGCTTCCTCCAAGCTTCCTATTCTCTCTCTTTCTCTCTCCCTCTCTCCCTCCTTCGCTTGCTCTCTCTTGGAAGCTGGAACTGACATAATTTTTTCCTAATTGACTCTTCTCAACTTTTACAAAAATGATTAAAACCTCCCTTGACTACCTTAGACTCTTGAAGTGCTTCTTCTGGTTCCCTTGCTCTTGGAAAATGGTCCACATGTTGACTTTTATTGTTTTGGGTAGTTATTTTACCTTTTCTTTCACCTTAGGCAAAATTATTGGCCATTACAAACCAATTGTTATGTAACTACTAGTGAATACAGTCCAATGGTTTCAAAACCGCTACTTGAATTAAGTGGCAGTTTTTGTCATCTGCCCAAAATGGGTGAATATGACCTATGGGAAATGGCTGAAACCTGCTCCACTTGATGTCGTTTAGGTGTTGGGGCTCTGGTGATGCTTCTTAGCATAGTTTCCATGTTTGACCGAACAGGGCTCAAGTTTGGTGTGAACTAAACAAATGATCCTAACCAAATATGTTTGGTCAAGTTCGACCATTCAATTTTTACTTTTTTTTTATTTTAAAAAATTAAAAAAAAACATTAATTTTTAAATTCAAGTTGTCAATGCAAACCCTAAAGGCAAGCCGCAAAATGCAAAAGGCAAAAATGCAAATGTAAAAGAAAACATAGCGAATGCAGAAATCAATGAGAAGAAGAAAAGTAAAACACAACGAATGCGTTTCAAGTTTTCAGTTGCATGGAAGGGCGAACACAGTTCACAAATTTTGCATAGATCTGTTTGTAGTTGCATAGGCAGTTAGACGGAGAGTTATTTGCAGTTGGCACGCTGCACAAATACATCGTCACACTGTTTGGCATTTGCTGTTGTTGTTCCTTGTTGGCGTTCAAGTTTAGCAATTTGCTTAGTCGAATAGGGTTTGAAATGGAGGGAGTGAAACCAGTGGAAGGAGAAAGACTGAAACGGAGGGAGAAAGACTCATTTTACATCACCAACTGGTCGTCATCTGCGATCGCCATAGTGCATCGATTCAATCATTCAACATGTTTGTCAATTTTCAATCTTTGTCTTCTATCGATTAGGTTTTCTTGTTTAAATTTCACCTTTAAACTTAACATGTTTAAAACTGTAAATCATTTATAATTTAAATTATATTTGTTAATAATAAATATTAATTTATTAAATATACTATTATTAATCTATTAAATTATTATTAGGTATAACATCTGATTTTTAAAAATTTGTGTTTCAGTTTAATAACTATAATTTAGTAATAAGTTAATAACTTTAGTTTGTTTTATTTTTTATCTAATTTTATTTTGTACTTAATTTTATTTTCTAAAAGTTAAAGTTGAAGTTAAATTTTTCTTTATTTTTAATTTACATTTATAAATATTAATAGCAAATTTAATTGTTAAGGTGAATCAAAATGATAATTTATTTTTTTAAGTTTTAGACTTTAGTATATAAATATTAAAACTATTAAAATGTTAACATTTACAAGGGAATACGTTTTAGACTTTAAGATCAAAAGTTCATAGTGGTGTATGCGAGGTTGAGTTATGAGTAGTGAGGGACCGAGGTTCAGTTGGAAACTTCAGTTCAGTGTATTCAAGGTTGAGAAGTAGGCGGTGAGGGTACTAGGGGCAGCATGTCTAGCCATCCATTAGAGATGAAAGATATCGTCTAGAGAGACGATTAAAAATAAATAAAAGATGCACCTTGAGCAATGGGTAATATCACAGGGAATGTCACTAGAGTTTGGTACCATTACCTTGTTGGATCTGTAGATGTGAAATCTTGCACCGTAGCAAATGAAAATTCAAAGTGGAGTCTGCAGATTTTTTAAAATGGTTGCAAGCTAAATATGATGTGAGTTGTGTTGGGTCCTTTGCTTCATAAGCAAAGAAGGCTAAAATCCAACACTCTATCTCGCAAATTGGCTCCTTCAATAGTTCAAGTTGTGCTCCATTTTCCAGGGGAATGCGAGTGAAGTTGAAAAGTCATAGATTTCATTGAAGTCGATGTGGAGGCCACAACAAAAACATGATGCAGATAGGTTGGCAGTGAGAATGTTTTATGCTGAAGCCATTCCTTTCAATATCATTTGTTCCCCACATTTCAAAACCTTTCTAGATGCGCCGATTGAATTTGGGAAGGGTTGCAAATTGCCTTGTTATGAAAGAGTAGGAACTAGTCTTCTTCAAGAGGAAGTGGCAGCCATATCCACTGAGCTAGCTGAAATTATTTTTTTTTGGAAAAGGACAAGGTGCACAATAGTAAGTGATGGATGGTTTGATTCAAGAAAGGCACTCCTAAATATTTTGGCAATATCCCCTGATGGTGCTATGCTTAAAAATCAGTTGATACAAGTAATGAACAAAAACCTTCTCTTTTCATTTCCCAATGCATCAAATCAACTATTTTGGAGATAGGAGAAGAGAATGTTGTTCAAATTATTACAAATAATGTAGCTAATTGTAAAGGAGTAGGTGATGTCCTTATGGTTAGATTTTTTCATCTCTTTTGGACACCATGTGCTGCACGTATTGGATCTTTTGCTTGAAGATCTATCAAAATTGGAGTGGCTTATTTATATTGTGATTTAAGGAAAACATATTTTTAAGTTTATCCTCAATCACCGCTTGACATTGAATTTTTATCGTTCATTTTCAAAGCGTGATCTTCTATCCCTGGTAACACAAGATTTGCCACCAACTTCACTACTTTGCAAAGGGAACTAGAGGAGAGGACAACATTGAGAAAAGTGATAGTTACTGACGAATGGATAAAGTCAAAGCTTTCCAAGGAAGCCCATTCAAAAGATATTGAAATACTTATCTTAGGGGACACATTTTGGGAGGGGGCCAAGAAGCTCTTCTCCCCGAATCTGTTTGCTAAGAGGGTGCCCAATTCGTTCCATGAGCTAACTGAATTGATAGGCAGGGTCCCATACCAGTCTAGAACCTTGCCCTTAAAAGACAATGCCAGCAATCTGATAACAATGTTTTCCTCAGTGACATTGTGAATATTGCAGAGGTTGGCAATATTTCTAATGTGCTCAATAGCAGTAATAGGCCCTTCTCCATTAAAGGGAGGCACACTTTTAAGGGCGACCCCTGAGATTGGGTCATAATGCAGAAGATTCAAAGGACTCTGACCATGAAAGGCCACAAATGGTAAAGCCATAGCTATGACAGGATTTAATCGGGGCCTTCTTGCGTAAGTGCATCTTATAACAGGTCTGGGAAAATGACTTGCTGAATAGGGATGAGTCCTTGCAAACCTCAGTCGCCTTGTTGAGTTTAATGGTAGTTCAACGAATTCAAAAGGGACACCCTTAGCAACAGATTGTGTGGTGACCTTAGACAAAAGGTGTCAGACTGGTCTTTGGCCAGAAACTGATGCTTTTGATAATGGAGTCGCCAGATGCTAGAAAAATAGTTGATTTTGTTGTAACAGGACCAACATCAATCTTGGAACTTTTTTGAGTGTTAAAAATGGGTCCCACCGGGGGTGCCAAAAACTATTGACATTGTGGATTGCATCCTTGACAGAAGGCTGAGCTTCTGTCTTCCACGCAGCACAATGGAGACTCCTCTCTTGCATGTGGGTCTGGCAAAACTGAGGGGAGAATCTCTAGATAAGGGCTAGCTCCCTTTGATGCATCTTTGAGTTATTCCAATACTATTGCTAATATATATAGGGGGGTTGGAAAGAGAGAAGGATTATTGAAAATAGAACGTAGATTAATACGGTGATGCACCAAAAAAGTTTGATCTACTCATTTGCTCACACTTTATATCAGAAGAGGACATACATACACTATATCTACTGGAAAGACCAGACTGTGGGGAGCTCAACAGAGAGGCTTAATGAAGACACAAAGAAAATGAACTTACCACAGGGGCTGTAGGAAAACACACTGTCTGGTAACCTTCTTCTGCCTCTACGTTCCAGATACAACACTTCTCGGTACCTGCAGGAATGGTGCTTTGTCTATACCAGGTATGTTGGTATCAAACTTGTGAAAGCATTATGGAAAATGACTGAACACAAGGTTAATACTCAAGCACACTCAGAGATATATCAAGCCAAACAGAGGTAAAAATGTATTCTATTGATTCAAGGTGAAAAATTGGCAGGGCTTTGCCTTAAAAAATGAAAGATATCTTCTCAAATGACAGTTTACAATATATATAGAGCGAGAGGAAGCAATGGCGCCCCCTTTTTACAAGTGGCCCATGCTGCGTTGAAAACATTGGGAAGAGGAAGTCGTTGAAAGAACATGTGTCAGTTGACAGTCTTGACTTTGGCATTCAAACATTATTGTGAAAGCATGGGTCGCGCCTCTTTGTCTGCAAACAAGACCGCTCCTTCAAGACATTCACGCCGTTTGTCTGCTCATCAATGCAAAGTGTGGAAAAAACAGGGCGCGCCTTCACTGTTCGCGCTCCTTGATGAACACTTGGCGGAGACTGTTTCAACTGCTGGAATAACTCCTCTGCCGACGCTTCCCTTTTTGCCACCTGGGCTGTTTTGTCCATATCTGTGCTTGGCTCCTCAGGCTCCTTTCTCGACTGGTCGCTGAGTTCACTCTTCAACTTTTGTCTTTTCCCAGCTTTTGTCTTTTCCTGGCCTTTTCGGCCCTTGGGCTGTCTTCTGTCAATCCTTGGCTCTTCGGGCTTGTCAATTATTTTAAAGACCAACGGTTATTTCATTGCCGCGAAGTAGACGTTCGCGCCCCGTCACCTCTTTAGCAACTCCTTCGGCTTCACTTTCCTTCAGACTTTTCTTTGTTCGGGTCTCTGTCATTGAACCCTCCCAAAGGGAAGGTATCCCTTCAGGCTTGGAAAAAGGTCCCTTTTGGCAGCCGAGACTCCCCTGCAAGGGCACTTGCCCTTCGGGCTCCTTCGGGCTGCCTCAGCTTTTCAATTCCTTCAGATGAAATGTCCGAAGGAAATGTTCTCTTTATGTTTTGCCGCTTGCTTTCTCTCGATCGGGCATTTCCCTCGGACAAATTCCTTCAGACAAAATGTCCGAAGGAATTTGCCTTGTCATTTTGCCACGGATTTCCTTCCAAAGGGTAATCTTCCCCTTGGTTTTTTGCCTTGTGAATTTCTTCGGACAAAATGTTCGAAGGAATTCCTTCGGGCATTTTGTCCGAAGGAATTCACACTTGGTTCTACATGGATTTTCTTCGGACAAATTGTCCAAAGAAATCCTTTGCTTTTTCCTTAAGAATTTCCTTCGGACAGAAAGTCCGAAGGAATTCTTTGCCTTGTTCTTTCCTTTTCCGAAGAGAATATTACTTTTCGGCCCTCCCTTTGATCCTTTCGCAAGTGTTTTCTACCCTCCGCAAGGACACTGTCTTTGGAGCCTCTTTGAACCTTCCGATTGAACCAAACACTTTGAACCAAACCGATTGAACCAAACACTTTGAACCAAACCGATTGATCCAACCAATTGAACCAAACCATTGAACCAACCGTTTTTAACCAACCGATTGAACCAACCATGGTTCAAAGTTCAAAGCTCTTGGAAAGATCATGCCGTTGAACCCCGACGTTGAACCACCTTTTCCAACTTTAAGGAAACATGCCTTCAAATTTTGTTCTCTTTCCTTGTGAATTTCTTCCGACAAAATTTCCGAAGAAGCTTTGTAAAAGCCTTGCATTCTTTGAACTGGTTCATCCTTTTGCCGAAAGACTTGTGCAAACCAAATTTGAACTAACTCATAACAGCAGGGGAAGAAGGAGACCGATTTTGCCCTGTAGGACCAAAATGGTCAACATTTACATTCGGAAGTACAAGAATTTTGTTCTTTCCAAATAAACACAAGGACACAGCTTGGAGATATTCTGGACATGAGCTTTATGTAAGGCATTTCTGATGTGGAGTTTTATGGAAAAACATTAACAGTTAAAAATTCCATGTCAATTCTAAAGCAACCATAAAACCCATAAGCATGTTCCCAGTTATGCCTAGCAAAGGTGCATTTGAAGAACAAACGATTAATATTTGTAAATGCTTAGTGATAGATGTTCGCTCAAATCCATCCTCAATTCTGAACGTTTTATGTAGTAAAAATACTCCAATGTTGAAGAAGTCATAAAAATACTTTGATATTTGTCCATGTTGGAAAGGCCCAAAGTTTATTCTAGGGCCGGGAGTTGGGTGTGGGGATGTTTCTTTCGAACCAAATCCCAATAAGCTAAAGCAACAATGCAATCACCGTGATTCGTATAACACCAAATCCTTGTGTCTTGGCTGTTGCTTTTGAATATGATATGGCCATTTAGCATCGAACAACTTGGTTGTTTTCCCCACATGGGCTGGTCTTGCTTTGGTAATTTTTTCCACATTCTACTGAAACTGATTGGATTGACTATTTTAGTATTTTGACAAAATTGTCTATTAGGTAGCTAATGCTTTTCTCTAAAGAGTAACTTGTAGATCATGAAAGTCAGCCTCAGAAAGACCCACGTAACCTTCCCAATGGTCGTTCCACAATCGAACAGGACACCCACTACCCAATTTCTAGATGAGATGATCATGTAACCAAGACAGACCAATATGCGGAAGTTTAGCCATTCCTAAGAGATTTGGGCACCATTTTGCCAGCAAGTATGTCTTGTAGCAAGTGGCAAATATTTTTCTCAAATCATGTTGCGTCATGCCTCCAAAAATGTCAAGAAACTCTTGTGGAAATTGTTGTAATCAAAGAGTGAAGGTTTCTAATGTTTAGACCAACTTGATTTTTTCCTAACATATCTCTTCCCAACAAGCCAATGATATTTTCCATACCTCCACAAAACAATCTCTGAAGATCAACTAAAGCGTCCTCAATTTGATGTGGAAGAGGCAGAAAGGTAAATAAGGATCACTTGGGAGGACAGATTTTAGGAGTTCAAGTATCCCTGCAAAGGAAAGCCATCTATGCGTCCAATGAGACAACTTATTATGCATGTGTTGAATAGTTATCCCAAATAATTAGTCTTTTTGAGATGGAGAGGGTATCCTAAGTATTTTTCATAGAAAGAGTTCCCTCTTGGAATCATAGGATATGAAGAATTTTCCATTTTGTGGTGGCTTCCACATTTATAAAGATCACATGGGATTTATCATGGTTGATATATTGTCTTGATGCCAATTGGATTTGCTAAGAATCTGGCCCCGTTCTTTGATTTCCTTGGTAGAGTGGAGAGCCGAAAACTTCCCTCCGCAAAATGAAAATTTGTGTAATGACTGCCCCTTTTTGTTGCCACAAGATGAATCTTAACCAAAATATTTGCCACTTCAAGAATTATGCTTAGTCTCACCCGTTATGATAAATAAATGTGGGTCGAGCAGGTCCCCTTGGCAAAGACCTCCGGTGGACAACAAAGGGGAGTCTAAACCCCCATTCATGGAAATAGAATATAGAAAAGTTTGAATACTGTTATTAATCCATTCAATAGCCTAGTTATTGACAACAAAAGCTTCAAGAGTATTTTCTAACAAATCCCAATTACACCTGTCAACGACCATTGAGATATCTAGTTTAATGAATATACCAAGTCTTTTCAAAGTGTTCAAAGAGTGGATAATTTCTTGAATTGAGAAAATGTTATCATCTATTGAGTAGTGTGGAACAAAAGAGAATTGTGTTTGGGATATTAACCTTTGGAGCAACAGTTTAATTCTTCCTACAATGAATTTTGAGAAAACTTTGTAAACCATATTGCATAGAGCAATATGGTTGTCGGTAGAATTATATTTTTCCAGGATAAGAACAAGCTTGGTAGCATTTAAATTTAAGAGCTTCTTTTGTTTTTTCTGGACTCCTCCATTAATACCAATAAAACAAATTTTAGAACGTCCCAAAAATGTTTGATAAAGGATAGAAAGCCGTCAAAGCCAAGGGCCTTATTAGGTTGAAAGGAGAAGACAATACTTTTCAATTCCTCTTCTGTGGTGAACTGCAACAAAGTTTGGTTGTCCTCGTCTTGTATAAGATGAGTATGTTCTTGAGAAGATCAATTTGAGCTTGAACTGTTTACTGATGATTGCACATAGTAACTGGCAAACGCGTCTCCAGGTACTCGGGTAGTTACCGGGAGACATGTCTTTGGGTCCTTGGGGCGTGTCTTGGGTACAAAGGCACAAGATGCAATCGGAGATGTCCCCCCAATCTCGAAGACTTCAATTGAAGTCTCTCGCATCTCCTCCCAAAGTCTCCTAAGAAAAACATCTCTTACCTTAGAATTAAAAATAATAACAATAATATAAAAAGTTAAAACTTCAATACTTTAACATTAAGTACAATAATAAAAATTAAAGAGCTAATTGAAAATATGGCCTCAATGATTTGCCCAAAGTTTGATTGCCTATAGAGGAGCACTCTAGAGCGATGACTGTCTAGAAGTAGAGAGTATCCTAGCAAAAGATTTGGAGATGGGGGAGAGAGTCTCTGAAGAATTTGCTCCTATAGATGATTGAATTCAGATTTGTTCAATATGTTTCACACTTTTGTTTTTCTTGCATGCCAATTGGTGGGCACATATATTTTTATGTACTCTCGACACTTATGAGAACAAAAAATAGTTCAACTTCTATAACAGTTCTTGGAGCATGTCTTTATAAGGAGACCAACTCATCCTTGAAGTGGATTCAATTTGACTCAAAAGAATTCAATTTGATTGATTAGATAGAGAAAAGAATGTGGTGCATCATCTTGAGGACACCTAGAGCTAGTTGACACTGAGACTTGTTGGAGCATGCAAGTCTGAACCAAAAAATGAAGTATTGAACTAAGTCCAAGAATGCACTGAGATTGTAATACTACATAGTTGTAAGCTGAGATAAGGTCATAGGATTTTTGTTGTGTGTGCAATGTAATTTTCCCCTTGAAGTTAATAAAGATCATATTTGTTGTGTTCTACTCCGCCAAGCTTGCACGATTAATAAGGATTTGAGAGTGTAGTAATCTAGGTTGCACGGTCTAAGGCCATTCTTCATTGGATTACCTAACCATGACTACATCAAGTGGGCAATTGGTGTTCTTAAAGTCCATTGATGCCTCTTGTCAAGTGAAAAATGTTGAGACTTTGTGTGATATATTGGAGGAGATGGTCATGGAAGTGGGTATAGAGAATGTCATCCAAGTTGTGACTAACAATACAACATCATATATAGCAACAAGCAGACTTCTTGAGGAGAGGCACCCTACCCTTTTTTCGATCCCCTGCACAACCCATTGTATTGATCTCCTACCTGAGGAGATAGGAAAAATTTCATGGGTGCAAGTATGGTTAAAGAAGCCAAACATATTACCAAATACATCTACAATCACCCTTGGGTGTTAAACTTGATAAAAGAGGACACCAACAGAAAGGAGCTTGTGTGACTAGGAGACACAATTCACCACATATTTCATCACATTACAAAGCATTGCAATCTAACTATTGTCTTTTAAGAAGATGTTTGCGAGCACACAATGGTTGTAGTCTCCCTATTGTAGGAACACAGAAGGGGAAAGGACCATGAAGACCGTTTTTGATGATATGTTTGCAAAAAGTATAGCGGAGATCATTGAGGTAACTTTAAACTTAATGATTACAAATTTACAAAGTACTAAATTCCATTATTTTGTAAGTTGGTAAACCTCAAAAAAATTCAATTCAAAGAAGTTATATTTTTAATTTATCATTTCTTTTTTGTTATTTTTTGGTTCATATTTATCTTAATTTTAATTTTAGAATTTTAAGCTATTTTTTTTTAGGTGACAGAGCCTTTGGTCAAAGTTCTACACTTGCCAAATGGTGAAAAAAACCTAATGGGTTATCTATATAAGGCCATGGGCAAGGTAAAGAAGGACATAGCGCATAGGGGAAAAATAAAAAGAAATATGAACTAATTTGGCGTGTAATTGATCTAAGATGGAACATGCAACTCCACCAACACATACAACGTCCTACTATTTGAACCCCGATTTTTTTTCTATGACTCTTTTAAGGTCAATAAAGAGGTTACAGATGACTTCAACACATGCATAGAGAGGATGACCCCTGACAAAGCCCGACGAACCCCTTCGTGACACAATTCTTGACGAGTTGCAGATTTACAAGCGTGCAAAGCAGAGGCTCTTTTCTTCAGCTCTATGCATTCAAAGGAGAATGACCCAACAACCAAGTATAAAAAAGTTGAGTCCTTTGATTGTAGTCCTGTTAATCGTAGATACTAAACTTCATTAATAAATGTAAGCCTAGTTGACTTACAAAGTTATAAATGTCCTATTTGTATATTTGTGGTGAGAAGATTATGATGCAAAAGGACACCAAATTTTCAGAGGCTAGTCATTTGTATTTTGTGCCAGCTGTGTAGCTCTTCTGGGTGTGAATGTAATTGGAGCATGTTTGAGGCCATTCACACAAAGAAGCGCAATAGGTTGACAACAAAATGCCTCAATGACTTTGTTTTTCTGCGATAAAAACTTCTTCGCATCAAATAGGTGGAGGGGCAAGGGGGTCATAATGTAATTGATTTGAATGATATCGATCCATACTCAATACTGGATTGTCGAGGATGTGGGGCCCATGTCTACCGAGGAGATTGCAGATTTGAGAGAGAAGCAGCAGAAGGGTTAGCGGCAGTAGAGGCACAAGTGCAACTAGAAGCACCAAGTGGGGTTAGCAAAGATGATATGATTGAGGATGATTTTGTTCCAAAGGATGAATCTTTACCTTCCACTTCTAGGGTACAGCGAATGAATACGAGGAGCTAGAGGGGTCAAAGAAAGTTGTAAAATGTTATATGGATAAGTAATTTTTTATGATGATCAATAATCATATGATAATATGGTGCATTAATGAGCATTGTACCCTATTTGGGTCTAAAACTAATAGAAAAATTACCTATGCAATCTCTACATTCATTTCTTCTGCTTTTTAACAATATTTAACATGTTATTTAAGTTTATTTTATGAATTTTTATATTTTTTTTTAATCTGCTGAGTCATGAGTCCAAGTCAACGTTTTGGGCGACCAATTACAAGTTTTTGAACTATGAACCACAGGGCAAAAAAGACTTCATAAACGATGGCTTCTCAAGAATAATTACCATATCCGACTGACTCTGCACCAAATCCAGTTGGGACTAGATTTTTTCGCCAGCCTAGATAAGTTCGGTTGAGGTCTGCCTTGTGTTTTTTATTTTTTTCCTAGCAAAAACAAACACCCAACCATTGTTCGCATAACCATAACCGGCAAGTACTCGCCAAGTGGGAATTTTGGGTAACCAACGGTTATTCGACAGGGGGGTTCGAATAACTGGGAATAACCGACAAAGGCAAAAAATACTTGAAATTCCCCTGAAGCAGACAGTATATAAATAAAATAAACATTTAAGTATAAGTTTACATTTAGATAGGGACGTTTAGTTTTACATTTAGATAGGGACGTCTAGTTTTATATTTAGATAGGGACTAGATTGTTTCGCCGCCCTAGATAAGTTCGATTGAGGTCTGCCTTGTGTTTTTTATTTTTTTCCTAGCAAAAACAAACACCCAACCATAGTTCGCATAACCATAACCGGCGAGTACTCGCCAAGTGGGAATTTTGGGTAACCAACGGTTAGTCGACAGGGGGGTTCGAATAACTGGGAATAACCGACAAAGGCAAAAAATACTTGAAATTCCCCTGAAGCAAACAGTATATAAATAAAATAAACATTTAAGTATAAGTTTACATTTAGATAGGGACGTTTAGTTTTACATTTAGATAGGGACATCTAACTAAATGTCCCTATCTAAATATAAAACTAGACGTCCCTATCTAAATATAAAACTAAACGTCCCTATCTAAATGTAAACTTATACTGTAAGTTATATTTTATTTATATACTTTCAGGATGTTTGAGAGTGGTTTCGGACCTCTAGGAGCTATAATGCAAATTCTAGGTTTTGGAGGATCCTATCATATTTCAAACTTAGTCAGATTTCAAGGTTTCAGGGTTTCAGACTTAGCCATATTTCAGGGTTTCAAAATTTCAAGGAGACATCATAGGAGGGATGAAGCTTGCATGAAGGGATGTAGGTATGGTAGAATAGTATGAGAGAATCTCTTGCAAAGTGCCACAAGTCGATCCCACCCCATTCCCTATGCATAGATTACTAGACTTTCTCAATCTCCCTTAGTTTTCCAAGGAGCAGGGAAGAGAAAAACATAGATTGTTGTAATTTGTAGTTGTAGATTCTTGTATAAGTATCATTGTATCAATTTTAATCTATGCACAGGGAATGGGGTGGGGTCGATGGCACTTTGTGAGAGATGTTCTCATACTATTCTATCATACCTACATCCCTTCATGCAGCCTTCATTCCTCCTACGATGTCTCCTTGAAATTTTGAAACACTGCAATATGGCTAAGTCTGAAACCCTGAAATTTGACTAAGTCTGAAATATGAAAAGATCCTCCAAAACCTAGAATTTGCATTATAGCTCCTAGAGGTCTGAAACCACTCTCAAACATCCTGAAAGTATATAAATAAAATATAACTTAAAGTATAAGAAAACTAGACGTCCCTATCTAAATGTAAACTTATACTTTAAGTATAAGAAAACTAGACGTCCCTATCTAAATGTAAACTTATACTTAAATAAACAAATGTTTATTTTATTTATATATTGTCTGGTTATCTAAATGTAACCGACGAGTAACCAAAGAGTACTCGCCGGTTAAAATAAAATTGCAGTTTTTCAAATTTGGGAGTGGCGGTTATTCGTCTAGTTGTTTTTCTTCCGAGTAACCAACCAACCGGTGGTTAGTCACCGGTTATGCCATCTATGTCCCAACAACTTTATATAGTATATGATATTAAATATATATTAACACTTTACATTGTGTTATTAATTTTTTTCATCATATCTGTCAATTTTCATATTTATAACATTATACTCATATATATAGACACACATCAGACTAGATTTCCCAAATTCTTTTCAAGAATTTCAATTTTTTGCATTTTTCCCCCTCTCAAACACATCCGCATTTCCAGACATGGTAACTATGTTCTCAAGAAACAGGTTTCAAATCTTGACATCCCTTGGTTGTTCCATTTCTGGTGTCTATATGATTCATGGCCTGCCACCATGGTGGTCTCTATAAGCATGTCTTTCTTCCACAACCTTTGTTTGTCTTCCATAACCTCCATCTGAATCCTTCCACAGCCCACCTAGCCTCTACTATATGCCAATAATCAATCTGAAAATATCTTGGATGCCAATAGGAACACTAACCATGCCACAAGAAAACTTTCTTTCAGTAAGTGATTGCAATGACAGGTGATCAAACAAATAGATTAACAGTCTTAGCAGATAAAGTGAGTTAGATGAGGGAAAAAAGTAAATTGTTAATAGCTGCCAATTTATTTGATTAAATGATTGAAGCTTTTATTTCAAGTTCCGAACATGCAGGATCAGTCTGGATATCATCTGCCTTCCAACAAAAATCGCTAGTTACTGCTGCACATATTGTTTTTGCATTGTACACATTTATTGCACAATATTGCCCAACACTCTTTGGATCTTGTATGCATGAGTTGGAGGACCTCGTTTCAAAGACTTGGAGGAACACAAGCAGTTGCATTTGCTTGCGAGTACCATTGATATATCATGTTCACATATGACATCGTTCAACTATCTTAAATGGTTACATGTCTTCAAATGCAATGGGACTCGCTTAGCACACTATGTGGTGATGTGCATTACAGGTCAACCTTAACAAACTAAACTCGTCCAAGAAGGAAGCCTCAAAAACTCATTATGCATATAAGGGACAACCAATTGAGGCGCTATCTTTTCCACTAACTAGGGTGTGGAATCCTCTAAACCATTCTTTGGCCTGATCACTGTAGCAGAAGAAAAGCTTAGTAAAGGGCATTATCCTTTAACCACCTTAGAAAGGAAATACTTGGCCAAGAATCATCTCTCATGGATGTGAATTTTGGGGCTCACGTTTGTGAAAGACAAATTGTATTTGTACCAAGAAAGATATCATCGCTATCTGGTCCAAGAATCATCTCTCATGGATGTGAATTTTGGGGCTCACAAATGTGAAAGACAAATTGTATTTGGAACAAGAAAGATATCATCACTATCTGACAAAATATACTTGGGCGAGTAAACCAATATCACATCCAATCATTTTAGCCAAGTTTGAAACAAGTTTTCTCCTCGATTCAATGATCTTCAACACGATAAACATGTTACATGAGATTCAATTCATGTTTGATTCCTACTTACAACAGATACCCATACCTAGCCCTTCAATCGACCAAGCAATTTCCTAAAAAGGGATGAGAAGCCTCGCACCTTACAGTTATCCACATTTTTCTAATCTCACCAAACAGGAAACGAATAAAGGCATTCATGAGGAATCTACAGTGCATATCTGACTATAACATGTAACAAACTGAAAAAGACCTCAAAACCTGCGCTCATCCACACTTCCAATTTATTTGTACTTCAAGGATGGATGAATCCATGTCCCAAGGTATATCATCAAAATTTAACATAAATGCTTTAGAGTTCCTTTATTTAATACTGTCATCTAGAGCTGGGATCAGAGCACCATCTCCTGCGAGAAAAATACACCTGCAACCTCAGTGTATGGGGGGCTGAGTCTAAAGCGTCATGGTATCTTCCGATTTTCTCTCTATTACAAGATCCTCAGACAATACCCCTGCTTGTTCAGTCACTCACTGGGATCTTTGAGTTTCATTTAGTATGGAGATTTCCCAAACTGACAGCCCCAGTTTCTTTGAGTTTCATTTAGTATGAAGCCCTCCCAAACTGGCAGCTCAAGGCTAATCACCTCTAACTTGCAACCTTTGAACAGCCTTTTTCGCAAGAATCACAGAGCTCAAAGCACATGCACCAGATGGATTAAGCGGCACGGGAGTCTGAGCCTCCAACTAAACACAAGCACATTTTACCAACTTCATGGGATTCCAGTATTAGGAATGTTGATTAACTGACATCTCAAGTACTTTTTGACACAATGGTGTTCTCATGCATCTTTCTTGATGCCTCTTGTGGCCGTTGGCTTCACTTCATTCTCAACTTCTTTGTTGCTCCTTTTCTAAATGCACTAGGTACTTCACTTGGCTATTTTTACCATTGTATCTACTGCAATCCCTTTATCTATTTGTGGTCCCTAGTCGACACTGATATTAAAATTAGACTTTAATTAAATTAAGTTAAATTAGTGTTTTTCCCTTCCTTTTGGATGTCAAACAATGAAATATTATAATTGTATGTGTGTACAAAGACTTTATGAACAATATGATCTACGAGTGGCTTATTTTCTAGGCATCGGACTGTGAAGACATTGTAAGCATACAACGTAAGGATGGATCTAATTGCTTGCTCAATATTTAGGAACCCATAGATACCAGAACCAAAGAATGGAAACAACAAATATTGGCCCAACTGTTTTGGATTCATTCACATTTCAAACCCATATGCAAACAAAATCTACGCACCTGTTAAGTTGTTAACTATAAGTCTACCTCAAAAACCGCAGATTTTCCTACAACCTGTATCCTAATGACAATGTTAGCAAATTCATATCACCTGGGTACCCTCAATCCTTGAGACACCACTGCATATCAGCCACTGCTCAGCATGCCAGGAATTTAGCCAATGCAATTCAAAACAGACAATATATACACACTATGACCAATAAAAGTGAATCCCCGGTAATTGCTGTTAGAAAACATGATTTGAAAGTAATCGTGCCATGATTTGCAGTTTACTTGAATATATCAAGGAAACTATTTTTGTGACCTTTATTATTGTTCATAAATATTTATATAGAAGATATGGCCATGGATAAGAGTAATATCCTGCAGTACTTTCACAAAAACACCAAGCAGAAAATTGATAATTGCAGTACCAAACTTACAAGTTCTATTTTATTCAATGAAGAGATCTCTCTTAGCTTCTGTGTCTCTTCCAATGGAACATCTGGGACAACAAGACCTGCAAGGAAAGTTCATTTATCATAAATATGTTTGCTTATATTGCTTTTCACTAAAGTTTCTCAAATGGTTGCTAGCTTCAGGATCATAACCAAATCTATGTGCAACATTCATATCGCACAAATATAGCAAGAAACTTAAGGCAAATAGTGCTTTGGGAAATTTAGTGCATGAACCAATACTATTGAAGTTAATACATGGTTAAAAAAAAATTGATGAAATAAAGCTTATAATTTTATTATAAATAAAACATATATAAGACTATCCACAAAAAAAAAGGCGGTAGAGGGCACGCCACCAACGACAAACAAAGCCACGCCTAGGAAACAAAAGGTCCAAGGCCACAAAAACAACGAACAAACTAGGCCAAGCCTAGAGAAAGCTCTAATACATCAAAAAAAGGGCAACTTGAGCAGCAGCGACAAATAAACTAGCTTGGGGCGGGTCATTGTCAAGAGAACCACCCCATCCAAGCCCTAGAAGATCTTTCCCATAATCCATGGGGTCCCATCCAACGTCAGTGTCCACCTGGTCGACATTATCATTTTCTTCAGTAGCATGCAGGGGAGAAATGGCTAAATTAAGTCGTGGGAAAAATTTTATCGAAGGGCTGAAGAGAACCATCCTGGAAACTCCCAGACTACAACTGCCCCCAAGGTTGAGCTACCGGAGCCGAGGATCCCCACCCCTGATTGTGCCAAGGTGGCAGAGGCGGAGAGCCCCAGCCAACACGTCAATTAACAGGGGGAGAACCCCAGCCACCCTATTGAATCGGAGGGGGAAAGTGACGCTGGTGTGAAGAACTAGAAGCCCAAGAATAGTGGCGAGGACAACTACAGCCAGAGCCACCCTTAGGAGGATCACCTCTACCACGTGATGGGGTGTCCTTGGGCAGGGAAGGCAGCACACGAGTAACAATGCAAGGCACATCACCCCAGTGATGGAGGAGCCGCTGCAGGTAATCAAGTTCCATAGCCACTTTGTTTGTTTGCACTTGTATTTGTAGAATCACATTAGAAACAATGGTAGCTTTGTCATAAGTAGCAAACAGAGAGTCAGCAGAATTATTAGAAAATATCGTTGAATTACATTCTTTCCATAGAATAAAATTTCCATTTTGAAAGCATGCCAGACTTGGGTGAATTGGGTAGGCAAACTCGGATTATCACCAAAAATAATATGGCACCCGCTGAAGGGAATGGAGAGGCGGGGTTGGAAAAAGCCCTGAATCCATATCCAAGCACGTTGGACCCTCGAGCAGTGCCAAAAAAGGTGCATTATGGTTTCAAGGTGGCCATAGAAGGGACATTTGGGAAGAGAAATCCCCAATTGGATCAGCCTTCTACCAATAGGCAAGTGTTGATAAATCAAACACCAATTGAAGTGAGCAATTTTGGGCTCAGTACAAGCAGACCAAATAGTGTGAAATCGTTTCTCCCAAAGAGAAGTGGAGGAATGTATGTTCCACCTCTGGTTGAGTTTATCCAAAATAGGCATGTGTGGAGAGAGCCATTCATATCCTTTTCTAGCAATATAATTCTGGAAAGGAGTCTCTTTGTACCATTTCTAGTCCTTCCACCAAGGACGGGTAGAGCTGACAGAGCTCTTGTGAAGAAACTCCATTGGCACTATTGCCACAATCTCATCATAAGATTCTTTGTCAACCAGAGAAAGTTTGTATTTACCTTGGAAAGCATTCCAGGGGATCCAAAACCGAGATTCTTTACAGAAAAGGTCTTGCATGGTACAAATTCCTTTGCAATAAAATCTAAGTGCATGAATCCAAGGCACTTCTGCCATATGCATTGCATGCATGTTGATAACAGGCGACCACCATAGCGATTGTTGGTTAATGGATAGCCACCCTTGAAACCTGAACCGTTCTATAATAACCATGGTTTGATTTTGTCCCTAGCTTTCCAAATACTCTTAATGACAAAGGTTCCCACCACTTGCCACTGGCATAAGGAAATTGGGAAAACCAAGCCCTTTCCAAGTCGTGCGGCCATAAGGGGACCCTTGAACGATGCAATTTGAAACAAGAGTCTTCCAAGCTTCTTTGCCCTCCATTGTGCGAATAATCCATTTAGCACACAGGGCAGAGGCTTGTCGAGAGATATCAATGAGGCCCATACCCCAACCTCCTACAGGAGAACAATAATCCCAAGCAACTCTATGAAAACTCTTACCGGAGGAATTGGCCTAGATGAAATCCCTCAACAACTTCTCGAGCTTGCTAACGCCTTGTTTGGTGGGCACCTAACACAAAGAGTAATACACATGGGTGCCAACAAGCACTTTGGATCATATTTGGAATTTTCCAGCCAAGGAAAGCGACTTGGTGATCCAATACAAGGGTTTTTTCCCAACACGGTTGACTACATATTGCCATAGCCGAGAGGGGGAGGCTTGGAAGGCAAGGGGGATTCCCATAAATTTAAATATTTCATCGTGTTGTAGCCAATGCCAATTGTATTGCGCAATCCAAGCAGTGTGTGGAAAAAAGGATTGCTTGTAGCACTGTGTTTTATGCCATTGGATGGCAGAACCGGAGGCAAGACAAAAGACCTCTAGGGAGCGCATAGCATTGGCCACAACATCCTATTCCTCGATGACCATAAGAAAAGAGTCATCAACAAAGTGCCCATTGAGAAGTTGTTGGGGTTCTTCCGAAGGAAGGGCTATACCACGCACTAGTCCTTGCGATTGAGCATTGGCCAAAAGATAACCAAAGCCTTCTACTGCGAGAACATACAGGGCTAGGGCCAAGGGGCAACCTTGTTTGATGGATTTGAAGAGGCTGAAAGGTTCGGAATTGACTCCATTAACGAAGAGGTATGCTGAGGCATCAGAAAAAAAACATGTGCACAGACTGAATGAGAGTGGGACCAAAACCTAGAGCTTCTAGCATATCAAGGATAAATGGCCACTCAATGCAGTCATATGCTTTCTCAAAATCAATTTTGATGAACAAGGCCTTTTGGTGTGACCAATGATCCCATTTTATGCCCTCCCACACTGCTATAACATTATCCAAAATATATCAGCCTTGAATGAAGCCCGTCTGCTCAGGTTGGATGATCAAAAGCAGCATATGCCTAAGGTGAAGAGCCAAAGCCTTGGTGATGATTTTTTAAGAGACGTTAAGCAAAGTGATTGGACGCCAATTACAAATGAGTTCGGGGTCACCAGCTTTCAAGATGAGTTTGATATGCCCTTTGTTGATGGCTGAGCCCAAAGTCTGTGAGTAGAAGGCTTTGAGGTAGACCTGGTAAAGGTCAACCCCTATTGTATCCCACATTTGCTTGTAGAACTCGTAAGAGAAACCATTACAACCCAAGGCTTTGTCGTTAGCCATTTGCATCACAGCTTCGAATAAGTCTTTCAAAGAGAAGAGCTTGTTGCAAGCGACCCTTTGGGTGGAGATTACTTTAGTGGGAAACACTAAGAGGCACCGGTTCAAGACCTGTTGGCTTCTCATGGACGGCAGTTGGGAAGAAAACACTTGTCGATAGTGTTTGGCAAAAGCCTTGACCATCTCAGGTGTCTCTATCAATCTTTGCCCATTATCCTAAATGGCTAGCATCTATTGGGCAGTGGATTTGGTCTTGAACATGTGGAAGAATTCCTTGGAAACCCGGCCACCAACTTTGAGCCAATGCATACGAGCTCGAATTTGAGCACCACAGGCTTTGAATTGATCAGCAATTTTGATTTTGTGGTGTAATTCGACCACCCGCAGATGAAGGGCTTCACTAAACAAGTGTTGCTCCAATGAGGCCACCTCCCAACTTAGCTTGAAAGAGATGGCGGAGTAGGATCTCCGCCATATGTTGGCTAATTGGCGCCCGTAGATGCGCAAAAATCCAGCCATCCAATTGAGAGCATCCGCCCACCACTAGGTTCACCCTGGCTGCTGAGTAGGCCTAGGAACAAGATTCCATACCCACTTGATGTGTGTCACAGTGGGCCCATGATCCAGGAGGGTCGTATTAAGAAAGAATTGTCTCTTATGGAATTTAGGCCTTTTGAACGCCCAAGTAATACGGAATCTGATCAGCAAGTGGTCGGATAAAGCAAAATCCGGTAAGGCTTCCACCAACGGCAAAAACATGCTATTGAAGGAGAAGTACGATTGAGAAGAAATCATAGCATGATCAAGCTATATAAGCACTCGATTTGACCCACCACGAAGATTGGCCCAAGTGTACTAAATTTTTTGAGTGAGGTGCCGCCGTAAATTAGGGTCATGAAGGCCAAATTTATTTAGCATGTATAACCACGCCTCCATTTCATCGGCAGCCCATCTCATAGGTTGATTACCAATCTTGTCAGTTGATTGTTCAACCATATTAAAATCCCCACAAATAACCCAATGGGTGTCAAGAAGAGAATCAACAATCCATCGCCATAAAGTAGTACGCTCATGAGCATCATTCGAGGCATAAATATTAATAATGCCAAATGAACGATTCTCAATATTGAAGAGGGCCCATATGACATGGTGGGAGGGGTCCTTTCCAGACGTCACAAAATGAGGCCACTACTTGGGTGTAATAAATGTCATAACGCCACCATGCCTTGCCTCATGTTCACTGGAAAGCATTAAACTGTCAAGCCAAAAAAACTCTAACAACAGCTACGAGAAGGAAACCCATCACCTTCACTTCCTGAAGGCAAAGAATGTACAAATCTGCAAACTTACTTCTGAAATCATGAACAACATAATTGCGAAATGAGTATGTCAAACATCGAACATTCCATGAAAAACAATTCATAGATTACGGGTGTCGAGAGACATATCCTCTGCATCTAGCCCTTCAAGGGCTTCATATCTATTCTTCAGGTAATGCTCCGAGTTGGCAAGGAGAAACTCTGGCTACTGAGCAAATTCTATCACAAACTCTGATAAAGCCCGACGAGCAGGGCTTCAAGAGCGATTCAGAGAGTTTCGAGAGGGGCTGCAAGAGCGCTTGCTAGCACCGGACCGAGTGATATGTGATGGAAAAGCCAGATCATCTGCAAAGACATTGTTGATACTTGAGAACTAGAAAACACATTCGCCGCCAAAGGCGTGCTTTGAAAATGAGTTTGAGACGGTGTTACTTCTATAGGTGCTATTTCCCTGATGGGGAGCGTGCTACGAGGCACTTTCTTGTTCGACGGAGCCGTGGATTTAAGCACCTAAGGCACAAAGCTAGAGGAAGGCTTGTTAATATTCCCATTACCGGTCTGAACAGGCCCCTTGTTGCGATTGTTCCTCTTCCCCTCAATAATTTGCAATCCGTCTTCATGGGTATTCTTAGGGGACATAGTTATCGTCTTGGCGGGGGTCCTATTGCGAGGGAGGTATAACGAACAGTCCTTAATCCTGTGGTATGTGGCTTGGCAATGCAAATATGTGTTAGCGAGGTTAATATACAAAATTATCTAGGAGTACCAAGAATTGCCGACTTGTATTTCAACAAACTCCTTAAGGTCCTTAGAAATATCAACTTCCACACAGACTTTCCTTTGCTGTCGGGCTGAGTAGAATCTTTGGGAATCGTGAGTAACAATCCAACCTATAGAGCCAACTATTTGGTCCAAGAATGGCCAACATGGCAAGGGTAAACCCAAGAACTCAACCCAGACAAGGACTTTCAGAGCAGCTTGCTCTAAGACAACAAAGTCTCTGTTCCAGGAGGATAACACTAGGAGGGCATTTCGGACATACCAAGTGGCCAACTTATTTAATATAATACCCCCACGGGTGGGAACGGCAAATTTTAACAGAAAAAAGACTATGGTCATGTTCTAGACGGTCTCAAGCTTAATGCCATGAGCCACCCAGGCAGTTTAAACCCAGGACTTAAGCATGCTTTCAGAAGGAATGCGACCAACAAAGTAGACTATTAGGCAAAACTGCTCTAGCCATTGACAGCCAGAATCAAAATCCATTGTTGAGCGTTCCTCCTTCAATCGTCACAGCTTCAACAGTCGGATGGGAAGGTGGGGAAGCCATGAAATAGCTAGCCTAGAGCGCAAAGCTATTAAAGCTCAATAAAAACTAATATCCCGCAGGGTCGTGGTATGGCAAGGAGTTCCAGCGATGAAAAGACAATGGCTCTCGATGCAAGGCATAAGCAAACCCTAGCAGAGCAACAATCTCTCACTTACTCACTTTTACAAAAGATAAGATTCAATACAAGGTAAATTTGAATCACAAAAGCAAAAAACACTATCATACAGAGGACCAGGGATGACATGCAACATTTGAAAATTGATTTGTCTATCTTTCTGAGTGCTAATCCAAAGCTATTTACTACTTTTGAAGAAATCCCTCCCAAATTGTGAGGTAATTTAATAAGCAGGAAGAAATTTGAAACTAGTTATTAAAACTTTTATCACATGAGGTGACTTTGCAGTATGAAGAAACTCTTCCTCTTGCACTTGTACCTATTGTCGTACAACAGAAATTTGGAAATATAAATACATTGCGAGACACACTAACAAAACACTGTTATTTATGATATTTAATTTACTTGATACTCTGTGACGTCCTATCTTCTTTGAGTTTTATAGATTTAGAGACTCTAATACTCATCTACATTATTATTGTTTTTATTGTCTATTGGACCTTATAATTGATTGTTTAGACAATTGATGGTGAACAATTGAAATGTGAGACATTGGGTTATTAAGATTTTACATTATGCAGTGATGAATGATAATTATAGGAAACTCTATATTATTGATTTCCTTTTCACATTTCATTTACGTTATTTGTTGTTTTTCACATTCTAGCAGATTCTACTAACAATTTGTGTGGATGCAGGAATAGGTACAGGTGGGGGTGGTGTGATATGACTAAAGTAGGTACCCTTATACATACCATTCTCAAATGACCATGCCGAACACATCATGACTTCAGTTATAAGCCACTCCCATGTCCGACTTACACCACACCCTAACTATTGATCTTCTTTGTGTTTGGTGTGTTTATGATTTTCATGCTTGTGGTTTAGCATTTTGTGGTTTAAGCTCTTTTCATCATTTCTTGGCATTTTCTTACGAACGTCTCTAACGGACATTTTCCATGCGCCTAGGAGGTCAATGAGACTAAGGTTATATTGTTATGACTTTGCATCATGAGAAGTTATGTATAAACTTTGGTCTTCAAGTAAGGACTAAAGCTTGTTTAATTTAGAAGGATTCACAACCCTAGTTCACACTTATAAGCATGTTTTTAAATAATACAAGTTAAACTAAGAAAAGGCCATAGGCCTAAAGTAAGAGCATAAACTATTCATGGTTTTGATTTGGTGGACATGTGATTTTGATGATATGCTTATAATGTTTATCAGAAGGGGCTTTGACTTCTGATTTGGGCTCTTGAGTGCTTAAAGCATGCAATCTTGTCAACAGCAGTTTGGAGTTCATGGTGTAGATGGATAGAAAAAAACCCTAGCAAGTTATTTTGATCCATGGAAGAATGGAAAAGAAGATGCAGGAAGCCACAAGGACTTTCAGTTCACTCATATTTAAATGGCATTATTTATTTTTTCAATCAAGCCTTGCATGACAACTAGGGAGTGATGGAAAGCTGATAGTATGCTACTATTTTGGCACACAACCATAGCAAGTGGAAGTTGCATTGCAATGGGCTATTATTTCCCTCTTCATGGACGGTTGTGGAATTATAAGATGCCCCAAGGGTTGGATTGGAATAGAAGGTAGAAGTAAGGGCAAATACAAATTAGTTGGGCATTAGGAGGAAAGTAGAGGGGAGGTTGTAATACATTACAACAACCTTGTTTTCCACTCTTCTTAATTAACCAGTACGTATCAAGATCCTTGTTTATACATACTACTTTAAATATTGCAAAGTACACCTAGTCTTTGGAGCTCCCACCAAAGGATACTTAGGTCTTTTGCTTTACATCTTGAGCTTCACCTACAATATCTCTCACAAAGTATCACTTGAGCCAAGGGGGAATTGTGATGCAGGTGCACCAATCTATAAGACTCGATTTTGTAAATAATGGGTTCAATTGTGTTGTTTTAAGCCTTAGGAAGTTTTATAGGGCTTATTTCATCCGTAGGAAGCCTTGTCCAAGCTTCACTGGTCCATATTTGGATATTTAGAGTCAATTCTAGTTTCCTGCCAAAATGGGAAATTTGAAAATTTGAATTTGTAATGCATAGTTTGAGGGGTTTTGAGATGTTGTAAGGGTCTAGGCCCATTGGTTATGGGTCTATAGGGTCTAGGAAAGCATATTAAATGATTTCAAATCATTATATAAGTTTGAAAATGTCTTCAAGTCAATATAGTCTCATCCAACGTAGAATTGTAGCTAAATATAACACTATGAATGAGTCTCAAGTTGTCGAGGGATATTTGAGCTATGAAATAATAAGAATACTAAGTTTAGGATATCAGCTGAGAGGTGATAAACCTCGAACCATCTGTGAAGGAGGCAAACAATAGCAAAAAGGAAGCATAAAATATGAAGTTGCAGGTCTTTTTGTGGTTGTTGAAGGTCTCCAAAGGTCGGATAGTTGTTCTTGAAGCATAAATCAATAAAATAGAGTTGTATTTGATATTTTGAAAGCCTACGTTCTTACATACATACTTTTATGCTTCAAAGATAAATTGGATCTTCTATGAAGTTTTGAAGTACTTAATTGCATATTGAGTTAAGTAAATACAAAATTTTGTGTGTTGCAGCCCTGAGAAAGGTCATTTTTTACGTATTTTTGTGAGTGTGGGATCAAGTTAATAATTCAAGAGGTAAGATATGATAGCATACAATCTATTTGAACCCATAGAAGTCTTTGATCAGCCTCTCAAGTGAATTTGAATTCATTTTACCCCTCTCGAGTCTGATAGCAAGGTCTTAGAAAGACACAGTCAAGGAAAAGTGGTTGCTTTTATGTACTTCCACAGTCATGGCACTATTTGAGTGATTGTTTTAGGTCAAGGAATGTTTGTAGAACCTTTCCCAAATGGATGTAGCCCTTTGAAAGTCCCTAAGTCATGAGATTTTTCAAATTATTCCTCCCGGGTTATCCAAAGGTCTGCAAACCCTAGGTCAGGCTTTAAGAAACAAAAAGTGAGATATTTGGAGAACTAACCCTCCAAGTTCTCTAAAACTTTGTAGGATCTTGTGTTAGGGTTATACCTAAAAGATAAAAGTGATTTTAGAATTTAAGAAGCCCTACAAGTCCAAATAATCAAGATTGAGTATGACAGACCTATAGAAAGTCAAGTAAAACAAGGTTTTAGGCAGAGAAACTCACTTTTCTCTCAGACTATTAAACCAAATCCCTTGAAAATTGGTCGGCAGATGCTAGAACATGTCATCAAGAGGATACAAAAGGCTTCAAGTCTTAAAGAGCCTTCTAAGAAGGGACTGGGTTGTGGAAGACTTGGAAAAAGACCTAAAGTCAGGGATTAAGGATAATAAAATAGAATTTTCTTGAAGTTGTCTTCCTCATATCATTCAAAAGTTTGTATACACCTATCAGCGGATATTTTCTATAGAATATAAGTGTTTTAGGATCTTGGAAGTCATTTGGAAAAGAGTTATTTAAGACTGAGTTACAACAAACCCCTCAATAGGCCTAAACAGGGCTAGAGAGAGAAGATCCAAATTGGTTTGAATTTTAAGGTTACAGATGAGTCTAAAGTTTGTTGATCATCATTTGTCACTTATATATGCATGTTTAAGGTCATTTGATCATCAAAAAGACAATTCGTCTGGTAATCTCCAAGAATCCAAAACAGATTCAAGGAAATTAGGCCACAAGCCTAATAGGTCAGAATACATTATTGTCTTTGAAGGAATTTAAGGACACCCTTGCACCATTTTGTGGTATCAAAACTCACAAGATATGAGCAAAAGAGGCAGATAGAGGAAGATTTGGTTCTTGTGACCTGAGAAAGAGGAAGACACATTGTAAAACAGAACCCTGTGAAAAAGATTTGAGAAGAGAGGATAACAAGCTATGAAAAAGAAGCTTGTGTGGATGGCACTCAGAATAAGAGGTGATAGAGAAGGTTAGATGAGGCAACCAACAACATAGGCAATGATGAGAGAGATTAGGAACATGCAGGAGCACTTGCAAGCAATGGAGATGGCACAGAGAAGAGGTATTGAAGCAGGTTACATAAATTATGAAGGGGAACCACAAGAAGACGTATCAATACCAGAAAGATAGGAAAGTGTAGAAGAAAAGCTTATAAGGACAATCATGAAGGTAAGCTCCAAACCTCAATTAAAAGTCCTTATGTATGGAGCCTTAATGTAAAAACTAATTGATTGGATTGCAGCCATGGATAAGTACTCTGAATATGAAGAAGTAGAGGATAATAAAATGGTTAAGTTTAGTTACTACGCTGAAAGGACATGCTTCACTATGGTGGGATGGAATTCAGGATCATAAAAGAAAAAGAGGTAAGCAAAAGACCACATCATGGGATAGAATGGTAGCACAGTTGAAGTCCAAATTCATGCCAAGATATTACTACATGGTTGTTCAAAAAACTTCAAAATTTAAGGCAAAAGGAGATGAACATGAAAGCTTATACAGAGTTCTTCAAGTTGACTATAAAGGCAAATCACATAGAAAAGGATGTGGAAAAGGTAGCAAGGTATGTTAATGGTCTAAAGTTCAGCATTCAAGATGAAATTAGTTTATTGTCTCCAAGAACAGTTGAGGAAGCTTATCAACTTGCACTCAAAGCAAAGGAAAAGCTATCTAGGAAACAAATTCAACATCCAAGAGACAAAAGCAACTATTTCAGAAGTAAGAGGCAACATGATGATAGCAATTCAATTCAAATTTATGAAGAGAAATCAGTCCTCCAAGTCAAGCTCAAAGCCCAAGAGGTCACTCAAACAAAAGAACATCATATTTAGAAGAGGTAAGAAACAATCCTTTTGGGGTAAGTGTTTTACATGCAATGAATATGGTCATACTTATGAACGCCCATAATATCTTCACAAAATCCATATTAATCAGATTGTACAAGATGAAGATGAAGAAAGTGTAGGATCATGTGAAGAACTTGAAACAAGAGAATCATTGTTGATGACAAGGATACTTCTCAAACCAAGCAAGGAGATCAAAGAGCCAGTATAAACGAAAACGTTGTTTAGAACCACTTGCAAGTAAGAAGGTCAGCGCTGCAAAATGGTTATTGATAGTGGTAGTACAGACAATCTAGTATCTTTTGAAATGGTTGAGATATTGGGTTTGAAAATGTTTGTTCATCCTACACCTTATAGAGTGTCATGGATGCATAAAGAACATCAGGTCTTAGTCCATGAACAATGCAAAGTAGAGATTAAGATAGGCAGCTATCAATATAAGGTGCTTTGTGATGTGATACCTATGGATGTCTGCCATGTCTTATTGGGAAGACCTTGACAATTTGAGAAAAGAGCAATTCATGATAAAAGAAACAATACCTATACTTTTGAGAAGGATGGCATGAGACACATTTTGACACCATTGAAGGATGAAGATGCAAAAGTAACAAAAATCAGTAATCGGATGTTCATGATGAGTGAGAAAAAGTTCTTGCAGCAGGTAAAAGAAAGTGAAGCTAAAAAGACAATTGTTACTGCCATTAAGGTAACTGATTCATCTTTAGAAAATCAGATTTTATTAAGTGAACATGAGAACATGATGACTAATGAGTTGTCTAATGAATTGTTATCAAGTTATTCAAAGGCGTTCATTGCAAGAATTGAATTGTCAAAAAAGATTGTCATGGAAGGCAATAGAAAAGAAACTTTGTTAAGTAAATAGTATGAGAGTGGAGAACAAGAGGCTGTCTTGAGAGACAAAAAAAAGTTCTTGTATGAGAAACCTCTAATTGATATTTAAAACAATTGTGAGCAGGTTGTAGAAAAAAGAGTATTTGTGGAAGAAGAAATAGAAGGTTTCAAAAAGGAGCAAGAAGTAATTCAGGGACAAGATCATGCATCTGAGGTGAAGAACAAGGTAGTAGACAGCCCATATGAAGAAGAAAAGGAGGAGAGACAAAAGAATAAAGAGAAATCTTTCCTACAAGTTGTCTTGTTAGCTATCTATTTGGCTATCTATTTGGTGATGGAGAATGGGTCTCCAAGGCCTAGAGAACAAGCTGATTTCTTTAATGTGTTTGTTCCATTTGCAGGTACAACAAAAGAAGAAAGGGAGAGATTGAAGATGAAAAGTATAAGAATGAATGAAGATAGTACTTCAATTTTGTAGGCAGTCCAAACACAAGAAAGCTACAAAAAAAGGAGAGATGCTCAGTATACTTATGTGGTGATCAAATAGCAATTTGTAAAACTCAGCTTTTGGAGAAACCACTGAGAGGACTGCTATTCAAAAAGGATTCAAGTTTCAAAGTAGAAGTATAACAGCACAGCTAGGTGGATATGCATTTGAAGGCAATGAAAACTTGTACCAATCACTAGCAATTCTAAACAAACCATGGGATCCAAGAGTGCATAGGATAAGAGGAGAAAGTAGGAATGTTGAAGAGGAGAAGAAGAAGATATATCAAAAACATCTGCAGTTAATAATGACAAATACATGAGCAACAAAGAAGAGTTCATGAGCAGGAGCTCATGAACATTTTCAAGCTTGGGAGTCTGATGTAAGTTCATCAATCTATAAGACTCAATTTTGTAAATAATGGGTTCAGTTGTGTTATTTTGAGTCTTACGAAGTTTTATAGGGCTTATTTCATCCGCAAGAAGCATTGTCCAGGCTTCACTAGTCCATATTTGGTCATTTAGAGTCAATTATGTTTTCCCGCCAAAATGGGAAATTTGAAAATTTGAATTTGTATTGCATAGTTTGAGCGGTTTTGAGATGTTGTAAGGGTCTAGGTCCATTGGTTAGGGATCTATAGGGTCTAAGAAAGCATATTAAATGATTTCAAATCATTATATAAGTTTGAAAATGTCTTCAAGTCAATCTAGGCTCATCCAAAGTAGAATTGTTGAGGGATATTTGAGCTATGAAATAATAAAGTACTAAGTTTAGGATTTCAGTTGCAAGGTGATAAACCTCAAACCACCTGTGAAGGAGGCAAAAAATAGCAAAATGGAATTATAAAATATGAAGTTGCAGGTCATTTTGTGGTTGTTGAAGGTCTGCAAAGGTCTGATAGTTGTTCTTGAAGCATAAATCAATCAAATAGAGTTGTATTTGATATTTTGAATGCTTACTTACATTATATAAATACATACTTTTATGCTTTCATAGGATATTTGGATCTTCTATGAAGTTTTGAAGTACTTGATTGCATATTGAGTTAAGAAAATACAAAATTATGTGTCTTGCAGCCCTAAGAAAGGTCAATTTTTACGTATTTTTGTGAATATGGGGTCAAGTTAATAATTCAAGAGGTAAGATATGATAGCATAGGATCTATTTGAACTAATATAAGTCTTTGATCAGCCTTTCAAGTGAATTTGAATTCATCTTACCCCTCTCGGGTCTGATAACAGGGTCTTAGAAAGACACAGTCAAGGAAAAGTGGTTGCTTTTATGTACTTCCACGGTCGTGGAAGTATTTGAGTGATTGTTTTAGGTCAAGGGATGTTTGTACAGCCTTTTCCAAGTGGAGTAGACCTTTGAAAGTTCGTAAGTCTTGAGATTTTTCAAATTATTCCTCTCGGGTTATCTATTGGTCTGCAAACACTAGGTCAGGGTTTAAGAAACAAAAAGAGAGATATTTGGAGAACTAACCTTCAAATTCTCTAAAACTTTGTAGGATCTTGTGTTAGGGTTGTACCTAAAAGATAAAAGTGGTTTTATAATTTAAGAAGCCCTACAAGTCCAAATAGTCAAGATTGAGTATGACAAACCTGTAGAAACTCAAGTAAAACAGGGTTTTAGGCAGGGAAACTCACTTTTCTCTCAGACTATTAATCCAAATCCCTTGAAAATTGGTAGGCAGAGGCTAGAAAGGGTCATCAAGAGGATGCAAAAGGTTTCAAGTCTTAGAGAGTCTTCTAAAAAGAGTTATAAGGGACTGTGTTGTGGCAGACCTGGAAAAAGACCTTGTAACATCCCAAAAGAGGATAAAATGCTAAAATTTAGAATTTCTGCCAAACCCTAGCCAAAACAAGATATTTTCCTGATTTTTACTGCAAACCCTAGTTATTCAAAACAATCACAAAACTGGAATAAATATTACCAAACCCTAGCAGCAATTTAGCAAATATTTCACTGAATTTAGAACATTAAATTATTCAATCAATTCAACCCTATTGACGTCACATGCAAGGAAATTACAGCAAATTAAATACTAATTTTTTTATGTTTTTCTCCAATCTGAAAATGCTGGAAAATATCCTTAAAATAGGGATAAATACAGAATTAATTATAGGAAAATTCAGAATATTATTTAGGCTTGAAATGGCCTAACAAACATTCAGTTGGGCATTCTAATCAAGTCTCCCGGCTGTGATTAAATAATTAATTGCTCATGTCAACACACCAAACCCTGGAAGAGGGTCAACACATCTTGGATTTACGTGATCTTTGTTCAATACTTCCTTGCCTAGACTTCCTACTTATATCCTTGATACCACTTACTACAAACAACTCTTGCTTACATCCCCGCCTCGCTTTGCGGCAAGATCAGGTATGTATGTTAGATCTAGTATGGTCTTCTCCCTTTTCCTATATTAGAGGATATTTATATTCTTAAGTGTATTCGCTCTACATACAAATAGTGTATTCTGAGACTGTTTAGATCATTGTCTTAGTAATTCTGGATAATATCCTGATATATTCTAGGAATGATTGTATTTGCCCTACATATATATAGTGTATTTCGAGACTGTTTAGATCATTTTCTTAGTATTTTTGGTTGATATCCTAATGTATTCTAGGAATGACCGTATTCGCCCTACATACAAATAGAGTATTTTGAGGTTGTTTAGATCATTGGCTTAGTATTTCTAAATGATATCCTGAGATATTTGCCCTACATATAAATAGTGTAGTTCCAGATTGTTTACATCATTGTATTAGTATTTCTTGATGATATCTTGACATATTCGAGGAATGACTATATTCTCCCTACATACAAATAGTGTATTTCGTGACTGTTTAGATCATTGTCTTCGTATTTTTGAATGATACCCTAATATATTCTAGAAACGACCATATTCAAACTACATACAAATAGCGCATTTCAAGACTATTTAGATCATTGTTCTAGACTTCTAGTATTTCTAGATGACACCCTAGTATATTCTAGGAATGAACAAGAACACGAACATTATCTGAGGCTAGTTTTGTAGAGGTTGTGGGAGAATAAGCTTTTTTGAGGAAGCTCTCTAAGCTCTATAATATGCAAGGAGGGTATTGCACTTGATCCTAGAAAAAATAAAGCTATTTTGGAATGGTCGACACCCAAGAATGTACTTGAACTTAGAAAGAAAGGAATTATATTAATGTCCATAGATGACCACAAATAGGTCAATGGGATAGAGGATACAACAGTTAACAAGAAGAAGAAGAATATTTTTAACGTCCACGAGGCTAAATATATAGCCTATGAGACAACCAGCCCAGTCATATTTGCTTTTGCCTTGTATTTATTCTTTTATTCAAAGATAGAATGAGCTCTCCAACTTTCTCCAAAGACCCCTTTATAAACAAAGCACGCCAAGAAGTTGTTGTCAAGAAGTCCACATATTTTGACCTAATGTTCATGTGAGCATCGCAATCTAAAATAAAGTGCTTTTCAGATTCAACTGCCCCCACATTGCAGAATTCACATACTCTCTCTTCCCAAGTTTCTTTAGGCCTTTTCTACCTTCATGTTTCGCATCGAAGCTGATGGGAATTAGTTCTAAGCTGAGCAATCAAAATCTTAGCTCTCCAAGGGATATTCGCCCCAATGTAAGCTTTTTGTTCATGATCACATGTGGAGTTGAACACCTCAAGGTAATAATTCCTCTTTCTCCCTAGAATACCACCCCACCTAGACTTGCGGAATTTATCTATGACAAAAGCTTTTATATCTTTGCTATCAGTGGGACAAGCGTTCAAATAGATATTCCACTTGATCGGCGACTTGTTTTGCTTCATCCAAGACTTCTTTCTTTTGTTGGGCACCTCGCTGAAAACTACCTTAGGCCACCTACTTGTTTCCAGCTGCTTAATTATTTTCAGATATCTTAGGAGACACACCATTGCCATGGCTTCTATCGGAACAATCCCTGTTTCAGCTAACAAGATCTCATACAGAGTTGAAACTTTTACCCTGAACTTGTTGGTGATCATGTGCTTTTGGATTCTCTCTATTTGCTTCCACTTGGACTCTGCCAAGCTACTAGCCCAAAGCTCACACCCATAAAGCATCACCGGGATTACCAATAGTCCAAAAAGAGTCTGAATAGTTTTTCAATCCCATAATTCAACTTCTTTGCATCTATTTTGAAGGGCATACCATGCTTTCCAACCTCCCAAAGTTCTTTTCTTTCTGCAAGTCTCCCAGCTAAACATGTTATTAAAGTCAAACCCGAGGTACTTGTATTCATTTACCTCTTCAAGAATATTTCCCTCAAAGAGAAATGTGTGCTGGATCTTTTTCTTTTTATTGAAGAAAATCATGATTTTGGTATTGCTGGTATTGACTTGCATACCAACATCTCTGCAAAAAAGCTCGAGGGCATCAAGGTGCTCTTGCAATCCATGAAGGGACGTATCAATCAGAATAAGGTCATCAGCACATAAAAGGAGCCTTATCACATATTCCCCTAGGTGAACACCATCCCCACCCTGCAATGTTAACCACTCTTCAAGTTTGTCAATGTATAAACCAAAAAGAGTGGGTGATAAAGGGCATCCTTGCTTAACTCCGATGTCGCTCCTAAAACTTTCAAAGATGCCTGCTGAAGTTCTAATTTTAACTTGAACCTCTTCATAGAGGTCTATGGACAGCCGCTCTAAGATGCTCTAGAATGCCAAGTTCCTTCATCCTGCACCATAACTTATCTCTAGGAACCATGTCAAAAGCCTTTATAAAGTCAACAAACCAACAATAAGCCTCTTCCTTTTCATCCCAAATTTTTCAATGATGTGTCTCAATGTAACTCCATGATCTAAAGTAGAGTGCTTACACCTAAAGCCTGCTTGCCCTTTTGCTCTCTTACCCTTCTTCTCAACCATGCTACCAAACAGCTTTGCGAACAATGGATTGATCAAGATAGTTCTATAGTTGGAGGGATTATTAACGTCTCCACTCTTAAAAAGAGGAATCGCTAGGCTAGTGATCCAATCTCTAGGGAAGCCATGTTGAATAATGTTGTTGAAAATTCTCATAATATGAGGTGCAAGAATCTCCACCCCCCATTGAAGGTATTTTGCTTGAAGTTCAACCAAGTCCTTAGGTTTTCCAACCCCCTACTTCCCTATACCAACCTTGACCTCTTGTACAGTGAAAAGCTTAGATGTCGTGTTGATCACAGGAGGAGGCTCAGTCTCTATTTCCTACTCATACAGTTGTTTTGCATAACTAAACCATTGACTAGTGGTGATGTTATTCTCTGTCTGTTTCTTCTTTGGCTGAAGTTCCTTCCAAGAGAGCTTAGGATTATTCTTACCTCAGTAGATTAACTCTTCCCACCTTGTGCTCATAAACTTTGTATTTTTTGCTTTTATGATCTGCTTGTAACACTTAATGCTCATCTTCTCCTTGCCTGGCTTTTTCCGAGATTTTCTTGCAATTTTACAATCATCATCAAACCAAATATTTACTGGGAAACAATTTTTTGCCGACTTCTTGTTCTTTGCCCTTTTGCACTTCTCAAGCGCTCCTTGGATTATAGTGGTTAACTCATGACTGTTGAAGGGTTGTGAGCTAGTTGTCCCCTTTTCACATAATTGCTCTAGTGTTTCCTTGAAGTTGTTATGGTTTTCTTGATTTAAAAGAACTCTACCCTTTGTAATTGGCTGTTGCAGGGGCTGCATTTTTTTCGATTGTTGACTTTTTACCGGCCATGCAAGTCTTACATACATAGGTCTATGATCAGATTGTAACTCCCAAAAGTGATCACCAATCGTGACCTCCTCTATCTTTTCCAGCATGCTTTTAGGACAAATTGCATAGTCAACAACACTTGCCCTGTTGTATGTGTTGCAAGTAAAATTGCCGGATTTCTTCCATTTGTCCATGCCATTACAAATGATTAGATCAAAGGTTCCACACAAAGTAAGCAATTCTTCATCATAATGATTGATGTCCTTATTGTTTTCTGAACATCTCGCCCATTGTTGACTCTCTTCTTCCATAAGCCAAATAGGATTATGATCCTACTTACTGCATAAAATATTAGCTTGACCATTTGCTGTCCTAGCATTGATGTCTCCCAAAATAAGAACTTCACCTTGTTGGGAATACACTGAGATATCTTTTTTTATGGCTGCATATGGATCTTTGCTGTCCAAACCATTTCTTTTGTAGGTTTTGGAGATCTGGGGAGCAAAATAACACGCTGCAATGTTTATGCGATTCCCAATTTCTGAAATTTTGACCCAACTACATTGCTTATTTGTGTCTTCTCTTTCCAACTGAATTGTGCATCCTTCAACTTTTTTCACTAAAACCATTATGCCACCGTACCCTTTGCCATTGCCCACTGCTTTGTTCCAAACCATAAACTTCGTGTAACCTTCAAAACTGGGAGTCTTGCAGCCTTCTTGTTCATGTGTTTCAATAAGACAAATTATGTCTCGTTCTTCAGCAATATGCCCTAGTCCAGGACCCCTCCTCCAAGGGTAGCCTTTTCAATTCCAGCACACTAAATTTAAGTGTGCCTGGGGGTCCCTGATTGCTATTTATTTTGGTGCAAAAAGCTCAGAGTTGAGTCTTTGCCCCTTTCTGTCTCCGTTTATTGACCTCCATTTCTTGTAAACCTAGAGATACCCACTCTCTCTTTGTTGTCCTTTTGCTGCTCCAACTTACCATGGGATCCTATATTTGTGATAATCGCTTTTCCATTGTATAACCACGCCCTTTTTCCTTCATCCCTTGCTGTCCTAATTTTAGCCAATTCTACCCTTCTCTCCTCTTGTTGTTTTACTGTTAAGTCATCATCTTGAAAGAAGCGATACCCCTCATAAGTCTCTTTTTGCTTAAGACTTGGAGCTTGTCTTCCCTATTTACCATGACAACTTTGATGGGTCTATCTATTTCGTCACATATCTTTCCAATCCTCCTGGCTTGGCAGATGTTCGCTTGCCAATGCAACTTTTCTCTCAACAAGTCAATTGCAAGATTGAAAGTGCTTTCATTTTTACCATAATCCCTTACTCCTCTTATAATGACATTTCTTACCCTGTCTTGTCTTTCTTTGCCCTCTCTGTCTTGCATTCTATCAGCCTTCGTGTTTGTCTATTCTTCTAAAACCGTTATTGTTGAGTCTCTAACGACTTGTGCCCATGTTTTGTTCTCCTTTGCTATGAGCTCTCTATTATTTACGTGCATCCTTCAGTTCTAAATGTTTGATTGTTGACCTGCTTGAGCCTCTAATCCTGTAAGTTTAGTTGATTCTATCATGCTTTGCCAAGTTAGCTTCATATTTTGCCACTCATGTTTCCCTGCTTTTATTGCATCTTGCAGCATTACCACCTATTCCTTTAACACCTTGTTTTCCAGTAAGTTCCGATTTTCTTCCATTAACTCGAGGAGCTGGTCATTACTTTCTTGCTCCTTGGCTTCCAAACACTCTACCTTGTTTTTGACATTCATCAATTCTTTCACATACAGTTGTGATGACCAAGTAAGAGGAGTGGTAGTGGGATTGTAAGTTTTTGTTTCAGTTCCCCCTTATGCTTTTTTAGCCCCTTGCTTGACTGTGTTTTACACACAGCGTTTGTTTCTCTTTGGGTTTGATTTCTCCTTGCTAGTTCCCATTTTGAGCGAGAGAGCCTATGTTTCAAGATCCCTCGAAACTGTTTTGCATTTACCCAGACCCATTTACCACTTTTACTTGTTGAAGCAATTTTTACTTTGCCCGAGTGATTTGTTTCCATAAAGAATATAGTTCCAACTATCCCTTTCTTGTTTCTCTCGGATTGGTTTGCAGCTTGTGACTTTTCGGTGGTAGTCCCCTGTTCCAAGTTGCCTCTAAAACCTACTTGTTTTTTTACCATGGTTAACCCTACTCAAATCTATTTGCTTTAAAGAGGTGTGGTGATTGTTATTTGTCTTAACAAATCTAGATAGTCTGTTTGAAGTGTAGATTCACCCGATAGATATGCAGAGGATGCCACATAAAATAAAGACAAACTTAAAAAAAACAATGGATGTTTGTTTGTGCTCTGACCTTTGACGTTCTGTCCGTTGTCCCTGTTCTTGCCATTGTTCCTATCAATAGTCCGTTGCGGAGCCCAGTCTGTTGTGAATCCCATGAAAGTCATTCTTGTCGTGGAGCCTAGTCTGCTATGGATCCCGTGAACGTCATTCATGTCGTGAATCCTGACGTTCATGTTCTCTGTCGTTATCGTTCCAGATAACATGGATGAGCATGCCCAGGTCTCGATAACAATAGAAAGTTCTAGGAAGAGAGAATCCTAAAAGCAAAATAAAGGAATAAAAGTACAAAAGACAAAATAAAGCAATGTGCTACTAACACGTGGTAATGAAATCAATACAAATAGCAATGAAGAACGAATAAAATCCCCCAAAAGCATGTGTTGATGAAGACTGGAAGGAAATCTCATCAAAAAAATTTGTTTGTGCATGAATTCAAGGAGTCATCTAAGCCATCATCGATCACTATGAAACATCTAATAATGTTTGTTAGGGAGTACCCAATATTGGAGGACCCAGGCTGGGGGATCCTAGGAGGAAGCAAAACACTTCCTCTAAAATCTCCCCTAACATCCAATGCAAGTGTAACTCCTGTAGTAAAAAAGAAACACGTTATCTAAGTTTGCACCTGTGGTCTAGGGGGTAGTTGGTAAGTAGTAGATCCATGTTGTCGGAAAGGGACATAGCCATGCCAACGAGAAGGAACAAAACCACGGTACCAAGGGAGAGCAAGTTGGGGGATCTACATAACCTAAGTAGTAATGGTGTGCTAAGAGAAGTTTCATGGGACTTGCAAGGTACTACCATCATTTTGTTGAGGATTTCTCTGGGATTGCAAATCCTATAACCATCCTCCAACAAAAAATTTAAAAAGTTAGAGTTGACTTCTAAGTGTGAGTTGGCTTTTAAAAAACTAATGGAACTACTCACTACAACTCCTATCTTGCGGGTTCCAAATCCAAATGGAGATTTTATTTTGTGGATAGAAGCTTGTCTATAGGATATTGGTGGGGTGCTAACCTCGAACAAAAGAGTTGTGGCTTACGATTCGTGTAAGTTGAAGGATCATGAGAAAAATTGTCTCCCATTATCATGAATTAGTAACAATGGTTCACGCACTCTAGGCGTGGATCTATTGAGTATGTTGTTCACATTGAAAATGGATCATAAGAGTCTTGAGTTCATCTTTACTCAAGCTAACCCTAATGCCCAACAGTGGAGATTGTTAGAGTTCATGAGTGACTACAATATAGACATATAGTATGCTAAGGCAAGGAAAACAGAGTGGCAGCTGCCCTTAGTAGACACAAGTACTTGGCAACAATATCTCACCTTCAATCAATTCAAGATTTTGTGTTGGAATAGTATAAAATTAGCGAATGCTTGAACAATCTATTTAATAGCTTGAAAGAGTAGTTGCATTCTCTACAATAGATTTATGGAGTGGATATCACCAACTTCAAATTACTGCTAATAGACCAGATTTTCATACATGGAGAAACAAACCATTGTAATGGATCAACCTTTTATACAAGGGAACACATCACTAGGATCTATTCAGCATTCTCTACAATAACTTCAGTCTTTCAAGGGATACTTATAGTTGATTATAAAATTCTAAAGCTCATTCAAAACTACAAGTGTAAGAGTGCTACGCAGGATTTCAAATTGGATAGAGTTGGTCTTCAATGTTGGGACAAGAAGCATACCTCAATGTTGGTCTTCAAATTGGATATAGTTTTCTTCTCTTCACCATTGGCGCATATTTGGGAAGTTTAAGATCAAACCACCAACCAGATTGCCGTTTATCCATAGGGGAGAATCTTATTTGCTTTAGTTTTTATTGAAATAAAAACCCATTTTGAGATTGGTGTCTCCAACCTACTATAAATACACTCAACTAGAGTCTCCACATCTTTGACTAAAGGGTTATTGTGTTCCTTCCATATAGCCCAAATGATTATTGTAGGACAAGACAACCATAAAGGCTCCAAATTCTCACTTCCAAGTGGCCAAGAAGCAAAGCGTGTTGCCTCAGAGTCCAACATCACCAAATTGAAACCCAGTTTAGAAATAACGAAGTTCCAAACTACAAAAGCAAAAAGGCAGTGTAGAGGGTAGTTTGCAATCTCCTCACCCTTCTTGAAAAGGCATCAGAACAGCGATCTTTCCAAGCTCTTTTGCGGAGTTTATCATGAGTCATAAATTTTCCATGAAAGGCTATCCAAGCACATGCACTAACCTTAGGAACTCCATACTCATATCTTTTGGTAAGACAAATTTGAAACCTGTGAGAGAGGAGACATGACCCTATAACCTACACTTACCAATTATCATAAAGCCTCTTGTGCGTTCCCCAATCAATTGGAGAGTATCTTGTCCACTTCCACGTGTAACTCTCTCAGACCAAATCCAAGTCTTTGCAAGAATTTTGCCTAAATCTCATTTAGAGGGATAAATTCCATATCTCTTCATGTTCTCACCCTCCTACCTTCTACTCCTTGTACTATCCAATAGTAGTAGACTTTCAATCCCCAAAGCAGAATAGTAAAGTTCCGCATCAATTGAAGCTCCTCCCAACTAAATAGTGGGGCTCTCCTATTCCAAGAGTCATCATAGGATTTCGTTTCCCAGCGTTCATACACTTCCCAACTGAGCCTTTTAATAATAGTTACCATGTTCTTCTTGATAAATTTCCAAATGTGTGACCCTTATGCGAGTGTCTCAACTATAATAAGTCTACTTCGAGACATGGTGTCTAAATAATTTGCTTGAAGCATCAAGCCCAAAGCCTAATTATGCTCATTAAATAGCCTCAAAGCCAAATTGGCACCCAATGCCGCATTGAAAGACTTGATACTTCTCAAACCTAATATACTTTATTCTTTATCAACAAGGTATTTTCTCCCCTTAACATTTCTTTTCCATAGGAAAGTCCTCATTATCTTTTTCATTTGGCTAATTATTTCCATATGCACCTTCAATGTTGACTGAATATAATTGAGAAGAGCTTGGAGAATCATTTTCAAAGGTAGTAGTCTACCAACTAAACTAAGTTGTTTGCTCTTCTATCCTACTAACTTACCTTGAGATTTGTGGATGAGTTCCTGCCAATGGCTTTTATTAGACCTTCCCAAGAATAGGATAATTCCCACGTATGTGCTAGGTAGGAAGCCCTTTGCAAACTCCAATACCCCTATTGACACATATCCTCTACTTTATGTCTGACAAATTAAATAAAAATACTTTAAACTTCCCACATTTTATTTGTTGGCTTAATGCCATTACACACCTTTCAATGTTATTGTTTCTTTAAGTTTAGCAACTGTTTAGAGAATTGTGTCATCTACAAATTGGCTATGAGTTAGTCATTTTCAGATCTGTTGTCATCTTCATACCTCTTAGTTGATTCCATTGCTTTGCTTTGACTAAATTTGTCCCCAAATTCTCAGCCACGACAATAAAAAGGTAAGGGGAGATAGGATGCCCTTGGCTTATTCCCCTCGAAATCCTAGAAATATTGTTGGGCTTGATCTGATCAAGACCAAAAAACTTCAGAGTTCAAATACATTTCAAAATTTACCCAAACTCTGGGTGAAGAAGCCCCACTAAACTCCTTGTTGTTTACAAATATTTAATTTCACAAGCATTCCTTCCTCCCTGGATTTGACTGAGTGCATAAATTCATGGGCCATAATAACCCCATCCAAATTTTGCTTACCTTCGATGAATCCACCTTGTTCAAGTGAAATCGACATGCGCAGAAGGGTTCTAAATCTCTTGCAAGAATTTGTATTTATCAACTTACAAATTGTGCTACATAAAAAATTGGTCGATATTCCCAAAAGGATTGGGGGGTTCCTTCTTAGGGATCATGGCACCAACCCAATCCTTCTATATGATCTACCTAAAGGCTTGAAATAATCCTAGTGGGAAACCATCTGAGCTAGGAGACTTATTTTTCCCATCTTGAAAAAGGCATTCCTAACTTCATCTCCCAAAATAGGGGCCATCAATTCTTTATTCTCAAACTCTATTATAATCATAGGGATATTTTGGGAAAATTCCTCCTAGGAATCCTCAATTGTGCCTTCCCTAGTTATGATGTTTTGAAAATTATTTATTACCTCCCTTTTAATATCATCTAAAATTGATGATAGGAAACCTTCTTAAGGAAAAATATATATTTTGTTTACTTGTCTTCTAGCTATTGTGGATTGGTGATAGAAGCACATATTCTGGTTTCTCACTTTTAGGTAAATCTCCCTTGAATTTTGGCACCAAAATATCTCCTCCTTTGAGTAAGCCTCCTCTAACTTACTCCTGAGTTCATTTTCTTGGACCACCATTTGGTTCATTAGTCCTTGTTCCTACCAATTTAATTGATGTCTACTAATTCTTCCTCCAATCTGATTTTTTCTCCAAGGATATTACCAAAGGAGGACCCGTTCCATTCTTTAAGGAAGCTTTGAATATACTTAATCTCCTTAGCTAGTTTGAACATCTTCAATCTCTATGCCTTTGAACATTCTACCCACTATTGGACCACGACATTCTGGACATTCCCATCGTTTAGCCACCTCATTTTGAATTTTAAGGGGAAAAGGCTTTGAGGATGTTAGATTCAATCCACCAAATCTTGTAGAACCAGCCTGGAGTTGCCAACAAATTGCCAATTCTCTCTATTACAACAACAAAGCCTCTTCATCTATTGCACCAAGTAAGATACCAAGTTTGGGTTTGATGACCTATAATGAGTATTCAGTCACAAAAACTCATAAGTCTCTATGGGATTAAGACTCACAAGGTATACCTTCCAAGTTTTAATCAATTAACAATATTTCATAGGAATCTACCCCAAGGAGGATACCCTGACCCAATACTGAGGGCATAATTGTCTGAAGTTCCTCCTAGCATACCATTTGGAAGGAGTGTTAGGGGCATAAACATTTATGATTACAAATTTCATCTTATCTTGATAACATTGAATATTGCATCCCACCCAGTTTATTCAAAAGGCCAAGAGTTCACATCTGACTGATCTTAGTTCCATATTGTTATCAGACCAAGTGAAAGGTCTCCTCCACTGACAACTAGATGTTACCAAGCTTTCCAATGATGTGAAACCACACCTCTATTTCTTAATGGGTAAGCTTTGTCCTTGATAAAGACAAAATCGAGTCTCTACAACTGCAATTAGCCCTTGATCAGCCCTGCCTTTTGTTGTAGGTCCCCAAACCTCTAACGTTCCACAAAAGGCCTTTCATGGCTCCTTTCAAGGAACTTTCACCCCTTCCACCTTGCATAATCTCTATAAGTTGTAGTTGAGAGCCCTGCCTTATTGGCTCCTTACCCTCCTCTTTATTTTCTGCATGTGTTGCCCTACCACTCCTTTTTAGAGCTTGGTCCACATCATAGGCTTTCTTCATGTTCTCTATATGGATCAATTGTTGTATCCTAAAGTTTGTTTTGTGTTGGATAATTGGAATGTTAGGAGAGATGTCCTCTAAGAACACTTCGAAATCTTCTCGGTGATCCACTTGAACCTTTGTTTCCTATTCTCTTACTTGACACATGCTGCTCCTTTTTATTTTAAATAGACCACCACTTTCCATATCTTTGATGACAACTAAACCATATTAGTTTCCTCCCAAGCCCTCTTCCACTCTAGCTGGTGCTCCTAGACAATAAAACTTTGTAATTTCTTCTTCATCTACAAAAATTATAGCATTCTTCATGGGAGCGTATCTTGTAGAATGGATCCAAAGTTTCCACTGACATAAATCAAAGTCTCTTTCAACCTTAGAAATCGATCATGTTTCCTTCCTTTAATTATTTGCGTCCCTTTTCTAAAAGGAGTTTGGGTCTCCGGGCTTCATCCGAGGCATTTTACAAAGTCTATCTTGGGGATTATTAAAAAGGGGCATGATCTTATTACACAACCCACCTTATGTCATAAATGACATTTAAGCGGTCAACTCTCATAATCCAATTCCTACGTGAATGTGCCCAATGAAGACTCAATTTATAATGCAACATAGTCACAAGGTTCGAGCTCGAGTTCGAGTTCGACAAAGATAAAATTCGATTCAAGTTCGCCAATGGATAAAGTTCGAAAAAAAATTGCCATTAAGTTTGACCATAAAAACATAAGAAATATATACAAATAAATTAATAAATAATAAATAAAATTAAAATTAAAAGAAATAAAAAAATAATTAAAAAATTAAATAAAAACTAAATAATTTTTCTTAAAGATTATAAAAATAAAATAATAAAATGAAATTAAAAAATTGAAGGATTTTAAAATTAAAAATATTTTTTTTATAAATTATATATAATTAAAAATAAATTGAAAAATAACAATAAATAATTAATTTTTAAAAAAATAGTAAACTAATTAACCATGATTTTAATAAATAAAAACATAATTAAATAAATTAAAAAATTATATAATATGAAATAAAACAAATTTAAAAAACCCTAAAATTTCTTTAAAAATAAAGTAAATTAAAAAATTATATAAAATAAATAAAACAAATTTTAAAAAACCTAAAATTTCATTAACATTAGCATTTATAAAACACAGTTAAAAAAAAAAGGTACCTCTGGCTATTGGCGCTCTCCTGCTCAGTTCTGCTCGGCCCACGTGATGAACTCCCAGATCCTACCGAGCACTCCACACAGGTTCGCAACAGTCAACTCCACGGAAGCAATCCACTCCACACCAGCAATCACCGCAATATTCCTCCACAAATTTTAAAATTTTAAAAAAACATTGAAACAGACTGGAAATCGCAAAATCCATTGATGGATTTGAAGGAAATTAGTGTCATTTAATAGTTGTGTTTCTAATTATTTCCCATGCTCAGTACTCCACTCGTAGTTTTTAGGTAAGGCTGTCTATCCAATTAATTCGCCGAACAGGACAAAATTTACCAATTTTTTTGGTCAAGGCAGTTATTTTGGCGAACTCCGAACTTTTTGATTAAAGTTCGGCGAAACTTGTGACTATGTAATGCAATATGAATGCATTTTTTAATGTCCATGCATATGCAAATTCAAGCATAGGATGTTAGGGTTTTATCCTCTATAGCCCTAGTGATATCAATGAATTCTCCCAAAGAACTTTCCATGTTTCCCATGCTTTCTTCCCTCTAGATCTCCAAGGGTCGATCAAATAATAGGATCCAAACTAGTATTTTATCTTGAAACTCTATTTGAGTTAAACAAGGGTCTCCAAGGGCAAAGGGGAAGTCCAGAGTTTTTTCAAAACCACGAACCACTCCCCAAATTTTCATTCCTCCTTTCTTTTATCTCAAAAAACACCATGAGGAATCTTGTAGACAAGACTTTGATCACCACAGTGTGTCCCCATTTTTGTTCAACTCATACATTGACCGAATCCATGGATGGCCAAATCTCCCTATGATCACCTTTGCATATAATCACTCAGTTTATAACCTATTTGATCTTTGATGAAAACCCTAACCCTGTACAGTATAGTTTGTATGATCAACGTGACTTGACTCTGCTTCCTTATTCCCATTGTGTCTTCTTATGTGCATCCTTTAGTTCCATTGCCCAACCTTCTGCCCATTGAAATCTTGTTATCTTTCTTAATATTCATTTTTCATGCCCATCAACTTCTTCACGCTCCATCCTCATCGTTTCCATTACTAATACCCCCACTGTGGCTTTGGAGGTGAGATTGCCATCCTCCTTCCCCTTCTTGAATATTCTTCAAGCTTACGTACAGGACCTTGGTAAAACATTTCCTACACAAATATTTTTTCCAAATACATATCCCACTGGGTGTTGTGAGTTGGGGGCTTCCTACATGTACCAGTATTAAATCATTGTTTTGTTTTAATTCTAATTGTCTAAATTATTGTATGGGGAGACCCTAGAACTATGTCACTGCTAGTGTAGTGTCTCTTATTTGGGACAATCATGCAAAATCAGGGTTTCCCAACAAACCAATGAATTGCTACTGATATCTATTTCAATAATTCACTTTTGAATGTGTAAACATGAGCCAAAAATCAAAGTGCTGAATTAGGTACCTTTCCGTGCCAATGATGAGGGTCTTATGCTGATTTTTCAACCTCCGTATTTCTGATTTTACCCCACAAGATACAGCAGTTGTTCCTCTTACGACAACCTCTCAAACCCTTGCAATTACTCACCAATATTATGCCAAAATATACAATTTATCACAACATCAAATAACCATGAAACGAAGGTGCAAATGGTTCAATGACCTTACCCATGAAGTCGCCAATATTCAGGAAAATTACAGAATTAATTAGCATGTGAATTCCTCAAATAACCCTTATCCAATGATGCCAAAATGATTAGAATAAATCAACAAACCATTACATAAAATATATGTACCAATCCTAGGGCCTAAAAGCACCCTAAAAGGTCTTCCCAAGCTCCCCAAGTTGTTCGCTCCACTTAGAAAGATCACAATAAAATATTCAAAATTTATTATGCCACAAATGGTCTCAAAATCACCTCAAATCAGCGGGACAAATATTAAAAAAATAGAATAATAATTTCAGAATTATTATTATCAAATTAGGGCATCCTTTGGCCACTCAAAAGGCCTTACAATCCTTTCCAACCTAGTCGCCCAACTTGGAGAAGTCACAATAAAATCATAAATTAATATCCAAACCCTAGGAGAGGGTTTCCTTGTAGAGCAGCACTCAAAGAGGGTTCTTCAATCCTAGGGATCAAGTCGTCCCTCCTCCAAGATCCCACAAATCTGTCAATGGCTTCCAAAAACCAGCCACTTGTCCAATCCGAATAATGAAGCACGAATTGTAGCTCTTGATGTAGATCCACTCACGTAGAAAGTATGAAGGTTTCAATCCTCACACCTTATTCACACTTCGAAGGGTTTCGTCCTCAAAGTGCCTTAGCCAAGCTTGACATACTTGAACAAAGATCCAATATTCAAAATAGCATAATTTCAAATGAACCTTCGCTTTCTATTTATACACCTCCCAAGGGTGGCACCCAACTTGGAGAGAAGGATCCAATTCAAAACTTTAAAAGAGTAACTCTTATAACTTTCACTTAAGACCTTGGGTGCCCATGACCCTCAAGAGGACACAACTTAAGTGAAGATTAGAACAATAAAGTCCTTTTCACAATTACTCTTAGAAAACAAAGTGTTTCCCTTTTCTTTTCTCTCTTTCCCCTTAGCCCTTGGGAAACAATGAGGCTAAGGGTCTTCAACACTTCATGTCCAAAAAGAGGGATATTACAGCTAGATATTACTTATTACAAAATATATATGATATTGTGTCACCAAGAACCATATAAAATGGACTTGGTCTTGGCAAAGACTCAACAAGCCTATTTTGACTCAGATTCAAACTCTACAACAAGACTCGGCCAAGACTTGGCAAATTTATAAAAAATCATTAAAAAATAGCAAATTTCAAGGCGGAACTATTAAAATGCATTCCATATCAAATCCACTTTAAAATGCACTCAAAACTAGTTGATTACATCTAGCATACACATGTATACACAAAGAAGTAAGTAAATAATGCGATATTAAAAGTTTTAAGTTGAACTTGAAACTTGAGAGCTGATATTTAATGAGAGTTGTTTTTATATTCATTAAATTGTTTCCTTGTATACAAAATATGGATTTAGATGATTCAATCACAATGCACACACTTGTTGCTAATCACCTCTTATCCAAGTTGAATCCAGCGTTTGCACACTAACAATCAGCATCTTTGAAGCAAAAACAAAAACTCTGAATGATTCAATCAGAATGGTGTGTAAAATTGAGGAAAGTGAAATATGGAATGGGCTCATGAAAATAAGGTTTGAATGAGTGAATGAGTGTTTGAGTGTGTTAAGATAGCTTTTAGGTTTAGGTTTGTATTTATTTTATTTACTTTATTGTTTTTCTTTTTCTTTTCTTTTTTTGCATTCTTTTGAAACATGTGTGCAACACCTCAGACTCACCGAGTCTAGGCACGAGACTCGTGAGTCTGACCAAAATCCCCAAACTCAGCCAAGGACTCGATGAGTCCCTAAAAGGCTTGGTGGTTCCTCGAGAACCCTGATTTGGACTCAGATTGGCGAGTCCTCCCCAAGACTCGTTGAGTCTCGATTCTATGCCAAGAACCTAGTTGAGAGTGAGAATTAAAAGGTGGTTTTATGAGGGGATAAAGCCAATTTTAAAGTTAGCGTTAAAGAAAGGAATGGGAGAAGTCACATGCAAGCCTTGGCTTTTGTCACGATTGTGAGTAGAGAGACTAAGATGATCTAAAGCTAGCCATTGAACGAGATCTCCATGGAATTTTTAGTAATTGTAAGCATGTATTAAAGGCAAGGCACTTAATGTAGATAATACTACACTTAATACATGTCAACCCTTCATGCGTGAGTGGTCTTGCATCAATGCCAAATTATAATTTTTTCTCTTGCTTATCTTCTTGTGTTTCAAATGTGGGAGGCCTAAAGTTAACAATTTTGCATGTATTTTTGCCTAAGTTACTATGATACAAATATAAATAAGGATACAAAATATTTTCAGATACCCGATGATATGATACAATGTGAATACATTCGTACAATACATGTGTGCACGCACGCGTGTGTGTGTGCATGTGTGTGTGCAAACAAAAAATAAACATCATGTAGATTAGCAAATAAAAAGTGTTTTCTAGTTGTTGAACTTTGTATGTTTTTTCTTGACATACTCGGTCACAGTTACAATTCCAGCATTTTTTTATTAATCTTAATGGCATATGTTTCTAGGAAACATATTATCTAACAGTGGTACCATTTTAAACTTTAACACAATACAAATTCTAGAGTTGCAATGGCTTCAAATATCTTTTAGTATTGATGTCCTTAATGCTTTGAATGGAAAGAATAACTACTCCACTATTTTAGTCTCTATTTGACATCAAACTTTATTAATGTTAAAAATGAGAAATTCTTATGAAGAAGTTAATGTTTTTTTCCAAAACAAAAAAATAACAAGTCTTTCACCCACTCTAAGCAAATGCTAGATTAGTGACCAAAAAAGATGAAAAGGTTGCTATTTTTACCCTTGAAATACTAGGCTATTGAATGGATATGGCCTAGATATGATTGTGCTTATTTGGATATGAAATTGTCCTCTTTGTTCCATATTTGGATGCGACACAAAATGTTTTGTATTTTGAATATTTATCCACAATGTAACTATATCTAGAGATGTATCGGACATACAGATACAGATATGTGTGGGTGCCCCAGAGTAACCATTAATTTATTTGCAGAAGCTTGAGCTCTCTATATGATTTCAAGTTTCAACACTCTTAGTTCTAGTGTTCCATTCAACCTTTCCAAATGATGCAATTTGCTTTTTAATTTCTTGAATCCAAGTCTAGAAGAATAATAAGATTAACCATAGATAACGTGGCATAATATTGCAATTTTTTGTTGATTCTTACAATTGGTCTAGGTGATTCCCCTATATTCAAGTTTCTCTTCCCAATAATGGTAATTGCCTATGACTTATCATCCCAGCATATCCTTCATGATTTAATTTACTCCATTTGTTTCTCAATTGGTTTTAAAGATGATATCCATGTTTGATGTACATTTTGAGTTTCCAAGCATTATACAGAATTCCAAAATACTAGTCAACTTAGTATTCTTAGCAATGCTGATGCTCTTTGATATGCTAATAGAACATATAATTGTACCATAACAATTTTTCAATTTTTCATTATCCTTTTCCTTTGTGTATCATTTGTTAACAATTTTCCCTTCATTATAAGGTAAACATAACCATTATCCAATCATGTTTTTAGAGTGACAAAAGATAAAACTCAATAAATATTGTGCAGTTTCCATAAAGATCGATAATTGCAGTAGCAACCTAATTAGCTATTCCTTGTCTATGGTGTTTCCTTGACATTGTTGGTAAGTTTTAACACGATTTGTTATTTCATTCATATTTTTCCATTACACTTACTGACGTATTTGTGAGTCCTGCTCATCTAATGTAGAGTGAGAAAAGACTATAAAACAACGTGTGCACATTTTTGTATTTCGAGTATGCAACCCACAGAAAAAAAATTTAATAAGCCACGCCATCTCATCTTCTCCTCAAAAGTCTTGATATGCACATCAAGAATTTTGGAAATGCTATGGCATCATGCATATCTTTTTTAAGGTTGCTCATCTTATCTGAGAACAATCCTTGGATTATTGTCATGTTGGTCACTCATAGCATCGTGAAAAAGTATCAACAATCACATCTGTTTTTCAATTTGTTAACTCAGATATATAATTACCTTGAACAACTGAGTATCAAAACTACAGATTGTTGATCGCAATTCATTAATTTTTACAAACAAACATTTGTGTTTTTATATTACCACATTTTCAATAATATTCGTGATTTAAGAATGCATTGTAGATTGTCAGCCTTTATAACTTCAAATAGCAAATCTAGGTCCCTTAAATCACTTTTAGAGTGCACCATCACCAACTATGGACACCAAAATCCACAGATGCACCTTCTTTTATCCACAAACAAATGATGATTCCATAACATATAATGAATAAAACAATATTAGAACATTAAGGACATTTGGCCATGGACATCACAAGGTATGGGATGAAAATTCGCCTTCTGTCAACATAAATGTTATATAACAAACACCATAGCCAAATTAATTACACTCAACACATGTATGGGGTTCTATTCAGCGCCTCTTATGGTTGCCAAGTGATCATAAAAAGTTATAACAAGTTTCATAGGCATCGACTTTATTTTCTCCTTCCAATGTTAAAGTTTATTTCTATGTTGTTTACAGTTTAGTATGAACTTTAAACAATATAATCAAAATTTTCCTCTTTAATCAAATTTTCTAAGAACTTGTTCATCTCAGAGCATGTCTCTTCTGTAATTTTTCAATGCTAGTCCTCTCTTATCTGGAATTAATCACATTAGATAACTATTTAATATTGATCTATGGTTGATATAATGATAAAAAGATGGTCTTCCTATATCTAACCATTAAAAGTTGTACCACATGTGATCTAACCATTGCAACTTATTTATAACGTTATATCCTGCATTATTTTCAGATGATTTTTTTGCAAATGATAGTATCTATCATATTTAAGATTAGTCTTTCCTTTTAAATCTTATATCATGCTTCAACTTTATACCATTTCGTCAAGCTTTTTAACTTTTGAAGTCTCTTTTACAGTTTACCGTTATTTTATCTAAGATGCTTTAACAATTTACCTTGATGTAATATTGTAGGTTGATTTTCAATAGTCTATTGACCAATACCAGTCATCTACAAATGCAAAATATATTTCTTCCTTGTAACAAAAATACTCCAGTCACTTTAAAACAAATTCATGCTTAGTAATTAAAAATTAGAAATAATACTCAAATCACTATGTTACAGAAATAAATATTTCACCAAGGTCATGCATTCACTATCATACAGAAATAAATGTTTGATCCTGCAAATCTATAGATACTCGTGAATTTAGTTTTCAGATAAATTCAATATAGGTTACCTAATACATAACTTTTTGATGCACAAGAATCCCTTGAGAAATAATTTGATCCTGCATTTTTTAGACCATTATGTGGTCTTACGGAGGCAAAATAATTTTTACGCCCATTATGAGGCATTTTTAGAGAAGGACCAGATTTAAAATCATCTTGGAGATCGCTGTTTGGTCTCACGACAGCAACACCTTGTCAAAGACCTAAGACTTTTAGAGGTCATGACTTTATCGTTACAGATTAAGAATTGAATGTCATTTTTTTTTATCATATAAATTTTCATGAGAAATCCAATGGTGCCCTCAAAATTGACATTAGGTGTGTTATTGCAAGTGTTCCACGGAGACACGCCCCCCCCCCCAAAAATCCCCACGTTTCTGGGACGGGGACGTCCCCAAGACGTGGGGACGTCCCCCTACCGCACCTCCACCGCCACCATCCCCGAGACATTTCCCTCTAAGAGGGGCCATCTCTGGGGCGTCCCTTCAAAAAGGGGACATCTGGGGGACTCTGGGACGTCCAAGGGATGCCCAGACGTCCCTCAACCCCCCAGGAAACTTCCAAGCCTCCCCCATGCTAGGGGACTCTGGGACGTCCAGGGGACACCCAGACGTCCCTCAACCCCCCCCCAAGAAACTTCCAAGTGTCCCCCACACTAGGGGACATCAAAAAAGCAATTTTTTTTAATTTCAAAAATATTTTGGTTTGTGAGCCCTCTACCCTAACCCTAATTGCTAATGGGTCCCACCCCACCCCCAAGGCCTCCCAAAAGCTTTTAAAAAGCCCTATCTCTCTCAGTCCAAAACACACAAAAACTTCATTGAGTGAAGTAGAGAGTTGAAAGTAGAGGCAACAAGCTAAGAGGGAGAAGTTTGCAAGAGCGAGAGAGCATTAGGAGAGGGAAAGTGAGATCAAGAAGAACCAGTCTACTTATAGCTTCATCCACTCCATTAAGAGGAACAGGGTTACCTCTAGGAGGGCAGAGAAGCTTGTGGTTGTACATAGTGCCTTGCATCTCATTGACCGCAAACACTTACATACAAGGAGAGTCTAGCAGCCAGATGGGATGTAGAGCCAAAGGAGCCAGCACAGATTGATGATGATGTTACACAAACAGGGTTGGTTGGTATTGGTTTGGAGGAACCTGAGCATGTAAATTCCAGCAGCTCTAGTGATGAGAAGTTTGGCGAGAACTTTGGGGATGATTAGCCATTGGCTCATTAATATTTAGTATTTAGTATTTTGTTTTTGAACATTGTTGATACTTGATTGTAATCATGAATTGTAATGTCCCCAATTTAGCCCTATGCTCTTCTTTTGGATTTAGCCTATTTTTGGGAACTTGTAGGTTAAGCAGAAGCTCGAATCAGGGTTTCCAAACTTCTTGGAGGACGTTTTCGTCTTTTTGTGGAGCTTGCACTTGGAAATGTTGAACTTGGATTGCGGATTCCTTCTGGGTTTTCTAAAAGCTTCGCGGTGATATGTTTTACTTGGCACACAGAGCACTTTCAGGGACTTTCTATTTTTAGTAAGTTCGGGATTGGCACCGGAACGGGATTTTTAGAGTGGGGTTGGATTCGTCTTGTCAAGACCTTTCCAACGAGCTATAGATCATTGGTTTCCGACAACATCTTGGCCTCCGTTTTAAAGTCCGTAAATTAAACATTATTATTTAATTTTGGACCTTGGTGCCTAGGCTCAATGACTTAATGTTGAGGTTGAAAAAAAAAAAAAAGAATTAAAGAGGATTATATTATTTTCCCTCTCGTGTTTTATCCCATATACAAGAGGATTTTAGAGACTCCCAGTTGGAAAAGTATAAAAGGAGGAAGAGTGCTCTCATTTCATTATCTTTTGTCTACTACATTGTTATGCTACCGTATTGGCTCTGGAATCGCTTCGAGGAATGAAGGCCTCCTAGCTCGGGCATCGCTTCGTGTTTGCAAGATAACATCTAGTGGTGATTCAGTCTTTTTTGGGCGCTATCATAAGGAAAGTATTGTGCATCAGAAATCAGGTCAATTGAACAAATTTTTAGTGAGATATGAGCATCTGAGCAATTCCATAGGTTGTTGGTTATCTCTTTTAAGAGCAGATTTGTATCATAAATTAGAAATTATTGTATTGCTCTTTGAATGAATTATTGTTTGGGCATGACTATCCAAGATATGGGTAGTACTCTATGATGTAATGCTAATCTTTCAGCTTCTTAAGACATTGGCAGGCGAATCCTTCTTATTTTGTAAAGCTGACAGTAGTACTGGCAGTCATTCTTTGCTTGTTCAAATCTGGTTGTAATTTTTAGTTTCAATTAAAGTCATTGTAATAGTTATAGTTCCGCCCTATGGTAGCTACTTTCCCTCTTTGGGTTAGCAAGCACATTCTGGGTGTTGAGTAGTTCCATCTTTCAGCATCTCTCTTTTAAGCATTGTTATTGTAATACTCCACCATATGGTCGCCTCAACTCCATCTCGGATTGGGTAGCACATACTTGGTGTTGAGTTCTTTAAGTACTGTTAATTTTATTACTCCACCATATGGTCGCCTCAACTCCATCTCGGATTGGGTAGCACATACTTGGTGTTGAGTTCTCTTTCAGCACTTGTAGTAGAAGACCCTCTGACCATATGCTCGCCATCATCGGCGCCATTTTTGGTTAGAGTTCATTCCAGTTCTGTTTCTGCATTTAGATCCTCTGCCCAATGCTCGCCATCATCGGCGCCATACTGGTTAGAGTTATTTCAGTACGTTTGGGTTTATCTTCTAACCTTAACGGGTACTTGATTGTAATGTTGTAATCTGATAATTGAAAATCAAAGAAAAAATTGGCTCGGATTATTTCATAAATCATCATTATGAAATTTTGAAAAATTTGAATTCGATATTTTCATTTTCATTTTCAATGTTCATTGGTTCAATGGTTCAAACTTGAAACTTCATTGTTAAAAGTTAAAACTTAAATGTTAAATTGTTGATGTTCAATGCAATATACTTATTCCTTATACATCTTTTTATAAATATTTTTTTAAGTACTATATGTATTTGCACTGCTCCCCCGCCGCCCCCCCTGCCATCCCCCTATCGTCCCCAAACTTAGGGCCCCCGACCCCCTGTCCCGAAAACCCATCCCCCTGTCAGGAAACTCCATGGAGTTATGGTTATTGCCAAGGAGACACCATGTTGTAGCATACGATGTGGTATTGCGGAAGCGATGCATTGTGAAGGCCATAGCTTCTTTTTGCGGACTACAAATTGAACCCCCTTTTTTGAACCGCATGATTTTCCAAGACGAACGCAATAGTTCCATCAAGATCCTCATCTAGTGTGGTATCGTGCAGGGGACACCATGTGGGTCACTTGATGGTCTAGTAACAACACTTTGCAGGGCTCAAATTATGGTCCAACCTAAAAGATGTCATATGCTAGAGAGAATAATTGTCATGATGATGGATGCCAGAGTGTGATCTGAAGCATAGATCAGAAACTCTTCACACAGTTTTTTCTAGAAGCTCTCGTCTCTCTAAGAATAACTGTTTTTTAACATTGCAAAAACGATGCCATGTTGAATGCCCAAGTGTGAGAGGATCAACACATGCCAAGATAAAAATTATGCCATATGTTATAGCCAATTGACCCTCCATATGTGCCATTTCATGAACACTTCAACAAGTTAACTTCCAGCTGTACACTTTTGCCACATCACATGTTAATGCTTGGACATATGTCAAGATGCCAAATTAGAAATGTAGCTCATTTCATCCATTAGGACGTTTCATCTTAACATCCAAGACTTTGTAACGGTTGGAAGGTGAATCATTTCATCTTCCAAACTGGTTATTCTTCCCTCTTGTAACAGACAAGAACCATGAAAATAAATATACTGTCCAAATTAGAAATTTCGGCTTTTGGGATTTTGGAGTTTTTGGGGCTTTTAGAATTTGGAACAGTGAAGCTAGCAAAGTGAGGGAAGCTTGCAAGGAAGTGAGTGAATGCAGCTTGCAAGAGAGATTTCCAGAAAGTACAGATGTCAAGGTAGGTGTAGAGTGTGTATGTAAATTGAATTTGAGAGTAGAGTGTCAACGAGTGGTGTGTCTATGTATTTCTATCCAATACTTGATGTATTGAATTTTTTTTGAGAAATGAGGAATGCCATATTTTCCATTTTGAATGTATATATAATTTCGCTTCCATATCATACTAGTACACTCTAATCAGATGAGTGATTGATGGTTTCTCATTTCACCCTTGACTGTGCCTCCATCACTTCTGGAAAACAGTGAATATTGTTCATTGAAGCCTCAGACTAACAAAGGGTTACATTTGCAGAAATGCATACCTGTTGCCATTGAATATTTCCATCCATTCTGAGCACTTATTATATTTAAAGGTTTTGTTTTAAGAACATACTTTGCAAGTAAAGGAGAAATGCATACTGCAGTTTGTCTCCTAAAAATGTAAAGGACGGGCCTTGTGCATTTTATGGAATAAAGGAAGATAGCAAAGTCACCTGCTGAGGAAACTTATGGGACGGAGAATTTACATGCATAGAAATTATTAAAGTTCATTGAATTCGTATTTAGCCCTTTGCTTCTAACAGATCTAACATGCAAAACAGAACAACTAATCACAAAAATGCTTGTATTTTTGTTAAGATAAGTAAAGTGTAATGTGAAAAGCAATACCTTTTACTAAAGACATTGCCAAAGACCTAATAAAGAGCTAATAAACCCCTTCTTTGCAAAGAGATTTAACACCAAAAATGAATATCACCCATATCATTAAAACAATAAGTCGGGGTAGGTTAAAAAAACAAAATTTATTCTTGTTGAAACTGAGAAGCAGCTAACAAACCATCATGTTTGCAAGCAAATTCCACAAAAAAGGAAATGAAACATAGACCTTACCACGAATCCCTATAGAACTGATGATACGCATGAAGTTTTCGAGGCCATGCTTCAGTATCTGATTGTAATAAGAAAATAACACAAGTGGAGCAGCCAAGTGGGGAATCACCTGCAGCAACAGCACTTCAGAGTTGAATTTCGAAAAATGATTTGCACACTAAAAACCTATTAAAAAACTCTGTTAAGTTAATTTAATTGAGCATTGTTGATCATTCATATCCCTCGATGAGACTAAGGACCCTTAGAAAGACAATCCAAAAAGTATTACCAGTAAGTAAAACCCTTGTTCTTTACAATGAAAATATAATGCTTCCAAATGACATCATAAACTAAAACATATAGTTAATACAACATTCAGCCATCATAATAGAGAACAAGCTGAAAATTTCCACACATCATGCAAACATTGAAAAAAATCTACCCAATTAGAAAACTATTCTACAAAGAACAAAAATATGTATTAAAAAAACAATAATTGAATGTACACACACTGCAGACCAAGCTCGCATACAAGTAAAATTCGAGAATTAAACAAAAATATAGAATCATACCTCCTTGAGCATGGAAATAACTGCATCAAAATTCGTCCCCTTTTGTAGAGCTCTTGTTGCAGCTGCCTGCAACAAAAAGAGTCGGACCATAATCCAACCAAAAAGAAATCACAAAAGGCTCAGAGGACAATAAATGAAGAGAGAGACAGGAGAACCTGGATGACGGGGCCATCAGCAAGAGGGTCCGAGTATGGCACTCCCAGCTCTATTATATCAGCACCACAAGAATCCAAAACTTTCAGTGCTTTGGCTGTAGTTAACAAATCAGGATCCCCTGCTGTTATGTAAGGAACAAGAGCCACCTGCATGCATCATTGTCATAATAACCTCAAAATATGTACCATATCAAACTTCTGCATATTAGGCAACATTAGAAACAGTTCAAATGTGTGATAGCATACATGATACATCAGGTCATAATGTGTTCTTTTACAGCTATGAAATGTTTCAAGCATACACGGTAATAGCAGAAATTTAACAGCAATGTATAACAGTTATGAAAGCAAAAGATAGCTATGAACTGCTACACAAAGATGATTTGATTACTTGCATATTGTTCACATAAATACCAATAAAGGCTTATCACCTACGTTGCAGGGAAATGCACCCTCCTGCCATTTCTGCTGTAATCGTACTGTTGACAATTCTTCCACAGGCCAAAATTGTCAACCTTACTATTCAGAAGATGGCCTTATGGTACCAGTTTGTATTGTAAATCAGTTTTTGGGGTCCTTAAATAGCCATCTACAGCCTTCATATAAAGCATGGGATGATCTAATTGAGGATGTTACAGGGGCCCTGGGTTGCGACTGAAGATACATATGTTCTACTTGTTAAGACATACTGCATATCTAGACTGTTTGAAAACGCAGAGGTTGTTTTGCATGCGATGCACAAACATGGTTATTCTTATAGGGTTATTGCATACAATACATTAATTAATGCCTTAGGCAAGGTTATAAATATGCACAAAAACAAAGGAAATTAAAAGGAAGGAAGATATCCTTCGGACAAAAGTCCGAAGCAATTCCTTCGGAATTTTTGTCCGAAGGAATACTTCAGAGAATTTGCAAACAAAAACCCGCAGCCAACAAGGAAAGAATAAAGACAAAGGAGAGGCCAAAAAGTCCGCAAAAAACCCAAGTGCCTTCCAAAAAGCCCAGGTTCCCTACAAAAAGCCCGAGTGCCCTTCAATTCTTTCGAAAACCCAGTTTCGAAGGACACTTGCCCTTGCGGAGGGCACTTGGTCGATGAAGTGGACCTTTCCAATTTTCCCGAAGGGTACAGAGGAGAGACACCTGCCCTTGTAGAGGGCACTTGGCCGGTGGTAGGACCCCACAAAGGAGACGAATTCCTTCAGACTTTTTATCCGAAGGAATTCCTTCAGACAAAAAGTCTAAAGAAATTTAGGAGAAAGAAAAAACGCAGGATAAATAGAATAAAGACAAAGGGGATGCAAGACAAAAGTCTGTAGCCTCCAAAAAGTCTGCAGAAAATACAAAGGTGTGGAAAACATAAAGTCCGAGGGAAATAGAAACAATGGAAGAATTCCGAAAGAATTCAAGAAGGGCAAGAAATACAGAATTCCGAAAGAATTCACGGGAGATAACATAGAAAGCCCGCGAGAATTTGAAAACCAGAAACCCTGAAGCATATATCTGCAGAAATTAAAAGGAGATAACAGAAAATCCGAGACCAAAGGAAATCGGCAGATAACAAAAGAATATCCGAAAGAATTAGGCTAAGGGGTTGAAACAAGATATTAGACTAAATATAGATAAGATTATCAGAAAATAGAATCCCGCCAAAAATAGACAAGCCACGAACAGGCAAGACCAAAATAAGAGAAAATAAATGCAAGCAAAAGCTATTTTCGGTGGACTAGTCAAAGCTTCAGTTGGCTGGTTGTTGAAGTCAAGCTCATCTTCAGGTCAAACTCGTGCTTTCAAACGTTCCAACTCAGCTTCCAACATTTCAATTCGAGTTCTAATTTTTAGCATGGCGTGGATTTCATGCATGTTCTTGTTTATCTCGTGCTTTCAAACGATCAAACGGCTCAAGAGGAAGTCCATATTTGGAGATGGGCGTAGCATATTTGCATGATAAGAGTTTGACTTTCAACAAACTCACCGTCCATTTCCTCTAACGCCAAGGAGCTTCATGCAAGACAAATAGACTTTTTGTAAAGGCTGAGTTGGACGGATTTGACTCTCTCTTATTTTTTCAAACGCCAACTCTTGGCTGTTGTAATTTTCTATATAAGTTGGCTTTTCAGCCTTGAATTGTATCCCTCTCTTGGCAAGACCAGAGTCTGCTATTGGTGAGTTGCATAACCTCTTCAATCAATAGGACTGCACTTTCAGATTTCAAGTGCTGGCATAGTGTATATTCATTCAACAATTTACATATGTGGTAGATTTCTCTCCCTTCCCAAATTATGATTAGCACCTAGTTGCTAGCTTATCATATTATGCAGAGCATGTTCAGTGTTCTATATGTATTTTGCTGAAGCTGTAAGTGGATGTTAGGTGGCTGCAAAGTGTCTTGTATCAGACCTCTCTCCATCGTTTTCCCTCATGTTTTGGTCATTGGATCGAACCTTCTCATGAAATATTTATGCATAGTGATCAATTGAAATCAAAGGTCTTCTTTTTCCCTTGTTTGATTCAGTGTTCAAGGTTCCAAGTAGAGTGGGTCAATGTTTTGGTGTATCAACGTCATTAGGTAGGATTTCCCTTTCAAGTTTCTTTCTCCCTTTTCCATGGTAGATTCACAGCACAGAGTAGAGATCCATTGATACATCTTACAGGAACCAGCGTTCTCTAGAGGTTCTCACCATTGAGGCACCCACCCTCGTGAGAAGATCCCATTGTTTCAACCGGAGAGAGGATTGACCATTTCAGCACGTCTTCGATTCAGGGTGCAACTCCAGGTTCACAACAGTTTTTGGCACGCCCGGTGGGACCCGTTTCGAGTTGGTCTTATTGAAATCACAGTTGCACTAGCATTCTTCAAGAAGTATTTGGCGATTCCAAGCTCAGGTGGTTGCTTCTAATAATCCAGTCACACTTTCCATTTAAGTATTGCATTATCATGAATGAGTTTTGATGGCTGTATATGAAGAGAATTCCTATGCTATGTTTCCTTATCAGCCCAATGATGGATCATACCAGCGTTATCATGATGCTTATGAGCCTTTTTAAGAACCTAATCATTCTTATCAGGAGTATTATCAAAGCTATGTTGAGCCATATCAGTCATATGAGCAGCCTTGGCTCCAAGAAAGAATGGATGAGATAGAGCTCAAAATACTAGCATATGCGAGGAAAGTTTGTTCAAACTCTCAATATGAAAAAGTGAATGGTCTATTCCAAAATGTGTCCAATGATCCAGAAGAGATAAATGAGCTGTGTATTTTTGTATTTAGAGAAGATGGAGGCTTGGGATAGGCAAAAAATTGAGTTGAGTCACTTGTCTACAAAGGGTTCTTGTACTCCTTATTCTCATGAGGTTCTTAACCATGCCCAGTGTGTTCCGAGGGAGCTTCCTAGTTGGAGTCGAGAGCCTATTCAAGTGACTATTCATGAGACTAAACCTTCCTATAGTCCCCTTTCCTCACCAATCATCTCTCAAGCTCAAGTTGTCCAGGAAGATAAGCAGGTTTCAGACTTTGATGAGGTAATGGCCAAGTGGAAAGAACAGACTACAGAGGTCTTTAAGAGTTTCTCTTTCCCTCCTCTCCAAAACTACCTAGATAATTGCATTGCCCTCAAGATTCCAAAATCTGATCATGATCAGCCTCCCATGCTTCATTTTTCCTCTCAAACAAATGAATTTCATCACCCTCCCACCATCTCCCTTCTTCAAGAGGACCCTGTTCTTTGGAGGACTGAGAAAGAGGTTGCAGCTACAGGTCAAGTTCTTGCACAGTGTGTGGAAGATAAATCAGATGTGTTTAAAGAAGAATTTCCTATTGATACTTCACTTAAAGTTGTAGTTGAGCATCCAATAATATTTAAGAATGAGAACGTTGATCTTGATGTAGAGGAACTCCAAGAGGACTTGGTGCAGATTGAAGTCATAAATGAGTTACAGGTATCTCCTATTGAAAAGGATCCACATAGCTTTCAAGCTGATTCAGTTCAAATAGATCAAAATGAAGAACAAAAAGATGATTGGCAGTTGTACCTTGAATCTCTATAAGAGATTGAAGAGCTTTGTATGGATATGTTGGCTATTGAAGAGCATGTTTATGAAAAATCTGATCAAAAATCACCTATTCAAGATCATAATACAAATTGGGTTGCCTATTCAAAGTCCCTTGAAGAGCTGGATGAACTTGCAGCAGTCGATAAAAAGGGTGTGGCCACTCAAGAACAATTATCACTTGACAAGGTGGTAGATGACAAGTAGTGCGAAAAATATCAAAAAGTACTTGATGAATTTGTCTTTGTTGGTGACTGGTTTGTTGTTGATGACTCATTTGAGAAGATGCTAATACAGTTGGTGGACAATAAAAATGCCCTATCAAAGGTTATGATTGATAAACATCCTGCCTTGCAACTAGTACCATCTCTTGGAGTGACTGAGTTTGAGAATTTTCCTTGTGATTCAGGTGGATCGTGCTTTGTCATGGTTAGGTTCTTTGTTATTTTGCTTTCCTCCAAGCGTTGTTCCAGCACATTAGTTTCGTTCAGTTATGTTCCAATAAGTGCTTGTTTGCACATTTGTTTCTTAGTTAGTTTTCCTGCTTTCGTGTGTTTCCCTTCTTATTTTGAAGGAGAAAGGTTACTTCAGTCATGATCAGAGGAGATTTTCAGTCAGAAATCAGGTATATCATTGTTTCGGGAGTTCGAATAGCATGTACATGGTCTGAGTTTTCAAGCATAGCAGGCATGTTGGGCCAGTTGAGTCACCAGAAATGTTGACAATTCTTCCACAGGCCAAAATTGTCAACCTTACTATTCGTAAGATGGTCTTATGGTGCCATTTTGTCTTGTAAATCAGTTTTTGGGGTCCTTAAATAGTCATCTACAGCCTTCATATAAAGCATGGCATGATCTACTTGAGGATGTTACAGGTGCCTTTGGTTGCGACTGAAGATACATATGTTCTACTCGTTAAGACATATTGCATATCTAGATTGTTTGAAAAGGCAGAGGTTGTTTTGCATGCAATGCGCAAACATGGTTATTCTTATAGGGTTACTGCATACAATACATTAATTAATGCCTTAGGCAAGGTTAGAAATATGCACAAAAGCAAAGGAAATTAAAAGAAAAATATATACATTAACAGGGTTTTTGGAAGAATACTTCGGAGAATTTGCAAACAAAAACCCGCAGCCAACAAGGAAAGAATAAAAACAAAGGACAGGCCAAAAAGTTCGCAAAAAACCCGGGTGCCTTCCAAAAAGCCCGGGTTCCCTACAAAAAGCCCGGGTGCCCTTCAATTCTTCCAAAAACCCAGTTCCGAATGACACCTACCCTTGCAGAGGGCACTTGGTCGGTGAAGTGGACCTTTCCAATTTTCTTGAAGGGCACAGAGGAGAGACCCCTGCCCTTGCAGAGGGCACTTGACCGGTGGCAGGACCCCACAAAAGAGACGAATTCCTTCGGCCTTTTGGTCCGAAGGAATTCCTTCGAACAAAAAGTCCAAAGAAATTTGGGAGAAAGAAAAAACCTAGGGCAAATAGAATAAAGACAAAGGGGATGCAAGAAAAAAGTCCGCAACCTCCAAAAAGTCCGCAGAAAATACAAAGGTGTGGAAAACATATAGTCCGAGGCAAATAGAAACAATGGAAGAATTCCAATAGAATTCAATAAGGGCAAGAAACAAAGAATTCCGAAAGAATTCAAGGGAGATAACATAGAAAGCCCACGGGAATTTGAAAACCAGAAAGCCCGAGGCATATATCCGCAGAAATTAAAAGGACATAACAGAAAATCCAAGACCAAAGGAAATCCGCAGATAACAAAAGAATATCCAAAAGAATTAGGCTACGGGGTTGAAACAGGATAATAGACCAAATATAGATAAGATTATTAGAAAATAGAATCCCGCCAAAAATAGACAAGCCACGAACAGGCTAGACCAAAATAAGAGAAAATACATGCAAGCAAAAGCTATTTTCGGTTGACTGGTCAAAGCTTTAGTTGACTGGTTGTTGAAGTCAAGCTCATCTCCGGGTCAAACTCGTGCTTTCAAACGTTCCAACTCAGCTTCCAACGTTTCAATTCGAGTTCTAATTTTAGCATGGCATGGATTTCATGCATGCTCTTGTTTATCTCGTGATTTCAAACGATCAAATGGCTCAAAAGGAAGTCCATATTTGGAGGTGGGCATAGCATTTTTGCATGATAAGAGTTTGACTTTCAAAAAACTCACCGTCCATTTCCTCTAACGCCAAGGAGCTTCATGCAAGACAAATAGACTTTTTGTAAGGTGAGTTGTGTAACCTCTTCAATCAATAGAAGGACTGTACTTTCAGATTTCAAGTGTTGGCATAGTATATATTCATTCAGCAATTTGCATGTGGTAGATTTCTCTCCCTTCCCAAATTCTGATTCGTACCTAGTTGCTAGCATATCATATTATGCAGATCATGTTCAGTGTTCTATATGTCTTTTGCTGAAACTGTAAGTGGATGTTAGGTGGCTGCAAAGTGTCTTGTATCAGACCTCTCTCCATTGTTTTCCCTCATGTCTTGGTCATTGGATCGAACCTTCTCATGAAATATTTATGCATAGTGATCAATTGAAATCAAAGGTCTTCTTTTTCCCTTGTTTGATTCAGTGTTCAAGGTTCCAAGTAGAGTGGATCAACGTTTTGGTGTATCATCGTCATTAGGTAGGATTTTCCTTTCAAGTTTCTTTCTCTCTTTTCCATGGTAGATTCGCAGCACAGAATAAAGATCCATTGATACATCTTACAAGAACCAGCCTTCTCTGGAGGTTCTTCTCACCATTGAGGCACCCACCCTCGTGAAAAGATCCCATTGTTTCAACCGGAGAGAGGATTGACCATTTCAACACGTCTTCAATTCAAGGTGCAACTCCAGGTTGACAACATGTACCAGGTACAAAATGCCCCAGAAACGACCTAGAAATGCCCAAGCACATCCCAGAAACATATGGAAATGGCAATTACCTACATTGCAAGGAAACGCACCCCCATGTTGTTTCTACTTGGATTCATACTGGGTACAAAATGCTGGTAAAAAATGCCCCAAAAACGGCCCGAAATGCCATCACTGGTCAATGAATCACTCTACAAACAATTGGTGGGCATCCTGATATATCTTATGTCCACATGATTGGATCTATGTTTTGTTAGCTACTTTCTTGGTAAATGTTTTTTGCTTAATAAAAGATGGACACACACAAGTATGATAGTGTACTGTGTGCCTTCCATTTTTCTTCGTTTTTTTATTTTAGTCTTATCAACAAGTCATCTCAAGACAAGCATGTGAGAAGCAAATTTCATCTAAGCAACCTATAAAAAGAAATTAAGACTTGTAATTTTTTTTAATAAAGTACAAATTTTAAAGAATCAAATTATAAAAAGTTAAAACCTAAAAACTAAGAATTTGTTCATTTACTTTCAACAACTCCAACCTCGAGAATTTCCTAAAGATGGCCTAGGACATGCGATGATTTGTTACAAACATTTGAATATCATTTGCTTCTATATAAATGTGCAACAGCCACGATATTTTTTCAATCTTTTGTAACATCAAATTAAGGGGGCGAACTATAAAAGGCATCCAAAACATGTGTTCGTATCTCACCTCTTCAATCAGTCCTACTGCTTCCAATTTTTTGCATTGTCCATGATGACTTGGACACCATTTTGGGGGCACAGAGACTCAATAGCCTCTATCAAAACGCTGGCAATAAGTTGAGCATATTTCACTTGGCCCTCACGATAAACAACATTTAGAAACTTTAATGCTTTAGGGCACGTTGACGCTGTGGATTGCACCCTTGACAGAACGTTGAGCTTCTGTATTCCACACGGTACAATGGAGACTCCCCTCTTGCCTGTAGGTCTGGCAAAACTGAGGGGAGAATCTCTAGATAAGGGCTAGCTCCCTTTGATGCATCTCTGATTTATTTCACTACTACTGCTAATATATAAAAGGGGGGGTTGAAAAGAGAGAAGGATACTGAAAACAAAAACTAATTTAAGACGGTGATGCACCAAACAAGTTTGATGTATTCATTTACTCACACTTCAGACCAAAAGAGGATGTACATACACTTTTATCTGATGAAAAGACCAGACTGTAGGGAGTTTTAACAGGGAGGCTTAATAAAGACACACAGAAAATGAACTTACCACAAGCGCTGTAGAAAACACACTGTCTGATAACCCTTCTGTCTCTGTGCTCCAAATGCAGCACTTCCTATTAACCTGCAAAACTGGTACTCTAGTCACACCAGATGTGTTGGTGTCAACTTGTGAAAGCATCAAGCTACAATGACTAAATACAAGTTTAATACGCAGACACACTCAAAGATATAACCAGTCAAATAGAGGTAAAATGCATTCTTATTGATTCAAGGTGAAATTTTGGCAAGGCTTCGCCTTACAAAATGAGAGATATATCTCTCAACTAAGAGGTTACAATATATATATAGCATTTTGAGAAAGAGTTTGGTACTTTCAAAGAAAGGGCGACCCATACTGCATTAAATGCCTAGGAAGGAGGAAGTTTGTTGTTTGAACCATGTTGTGGTTGTCGCTAGTCTTGACTTTGTTGCCTGGGCATATTAAACACTCCTACAAAAGTATGGGTCGCTGCTCTCCATAACTAACAAAGCCATCCTTCCATGAAAGTTCGCGCAGCTCTCCGCCTATTAATGCCAAACAAAGAAAAAACAGGCTGCCCTCTTGAATGTTTGTGCTCTTTGATGACCAGTTGGTGGAGACTATTTCATCCGCAGCAATAACTCCTTGTGCCGACACCTTCTTTTGCCACCTGGGCTGATCTGATTCGTGTTTGTGCTTGGCTGGGTGCGTCTTTTGGAACATTCCAAATGTTGTCGTATGTGTGCGTGGCCATGTTCTGGATTCTCTGTTTTGTTCCCTCTTTCCTTGCTATTTCTTGTCTCTTTTTGGCAATTTGAGCTCTCTCAGGCTATTCCTCTCGTCTTTTGCTAGCTCCTCGGGCTCCTTTCTCAGCGGGTTGCTGAGTTTACTCCTCGGGTCTTATGCCCCTTTGAATTCCGTCGGGCTTGCACCATTTGAGCTCTTTCGTGCCACTTGTCGTGAAGGCATTAGTCCTTCGGCTTGTCCTCAACAGCCGATGCATCCCGTCAAAATTGACCTATGTGGGCCTGTCACTATTCGAAAACCAAACGGCAATTTCATCATCGTAAATTTGGCGTCCGCAGGCCCGTCACCATTTGAAAGCCAACGGCTAGTTTGCTGCCTTGAAATTGACGTTCTCGGGCCCATCACCCCTTTGGCAATTTCTTCAGCCTTTTGTATTTCTTCCTTCCCGAAGCGAAGGTGTCGCTTTGAAGCTTGGAAAAGGTCCCATTTTTGGTAGCCGAGAGTCCCCCGCAAGGGCACTTGCCCTTCAGGTTCCTTCGGGCTGCCTTGGTCTTCTTAATTCCTTCGGACAAATTCCGAAGGAATTTCTTCGGACATTTTGTCCGAAGGAAATCTTTCTTCATGTCTTAGTCTTCATGTCTTGGTCTTTTTCTTTGTAAATTCCTTCGGAAGGAAATGTGCCTTTGTCTTTTCCATGGATTTTCTTCGGACAAAAAGTCCGAAGAAATCCGTTGTCCCTTTCTTCTTTCGGTCTTTTCCTTCAGGAAATTCCTTCGACAAATTCCTTGTGAATTTCTTCAGACAAAATGTCCGAAGGAATTCCTTCGGGCACTTTGTCCGAAGGAATTCATCCTTTGGCTCCACGTGGATTTTCTTTGGACCAAAAGTCCGAAGAAATCCTTTGCTTTCAATTCCTTTGGATTTCCCTTGGGACAAAAGTCCGAAGGAAATCGTTTGTCTTTTGCATGGATCTCTTCCAAAGGAAAACTTACCTCTCGGCCTTTTGCCTTGTCATTTTTCCGAAGGAAAACTCTCTGCGCTCCACAACCTGCTGGAACGGTCCAGTTCGTAACCCGACTGCCCTCCGCAAGGGCACTCTATCCTCGGAGCTTTGTAAAAGACTTATATCTCTTTGAAGTTGGCCCATTCCTTTGCCAAAAGGCTTGTGAAAACTAGCTACCTACAACAAAATAAACCTCCGGATCAACTCGAAACATCTACAAAGCTCAAGTCACTTGGCTCTTTACAGAACAGATCTACTACAAAGGGAAATGGCACAATTGCAGTGGGGGGAATACATCCAATATTGACGGTTCAGGACAGCAGAGAAAGAAGGAGACCAATTTTTGGCTTGTAGGACCAAAATAGTCAACAGGGCCTACTGTAACAACATTTATCAAGGATCTATTCCAAAATCCTTCCATCCATTTGGAATAATAGAAACCCTTGAATCCTTTCACGAATTCATAATTGGCTGGAAATAAGTGTGTATGCTCCACTTCCTTCGCCAAGAGTATGGTTTAACCCTTTTCATAATAACGGTCTTTGTAACATTTGCTGCGAATATGGTGACTTTATTATGTTGAGGGGCAGCCCACATGCATAAATGCATCGAGCTACCAACTCATTAGCAATATCTCTCTTCTCAACATTGCATGCTTTTTCTATTGCTCATTTTGGTCTTTTTGGTGGGGTAGCCTCTTTATCCAAAGAAATTTTAAGTGGCCGAGTTTGAATAGAAGAATGATTTGAAGCTAAAGGTGTGGGTGGTCTTCCTGAAGGCCTTCTTTGCAAAGGAATTGCTCTAGTCCAAACTCTTGCAACTCAAACTTGTATATCAACTTCCTCTTGATTTTTCATGTACACCATTTTTGCCTTTGAAATTTTCTTACATTTTTTGATTTTTGGTCTTTGAAATCTGGTTAAATGGGTTTTGACTCGAGTATATGAGGATTTAGTTTGCACGTTGCAATCGCTGCAAATCTAAACATGAGAGCTACCACCGACAATGTTCTCCACCACTCTCACACGTCTCCAAAAAAGAGAAGCATGATCATATTTCATGGGAACCAAAATGTTTTCACGTGGGTCTTTTTTCTAGTTTGCTTATTTAGCCCTCCACTTGAAGTTGAACTTGATACAATTTATATCTCAAACCTACAATGAGAACGAGAAACTTAAATAAATTTTAAATTTTAAAACAATAAAAATGGGCTTACATAAAGAAGACTAAACCTTATTGTCCTTGTCTACTTCTCATCACCAAGATCGCCGTAAAGGTGCGAGGTGAGCTTACATAGAGTTATGATGCATAAGAAATAACAAATAAAGCTTGAAACAATAATTTAGTATAACTTGATGCAAATTTCTAAAATCTCTAATCCTATTTCTGTTTCTCCATATTGCATTACATGCAGGAGAAGAGTATGCGTAGAAGTTAGAATGAGACTTACATAAAAAAACTAAATTCTATTATTCTAATTTGCTTTTGATGACCAAGATTGCCATAAAGGTACAAGGTGAGAGCATACATAGAGTTAGGTCCTGGGATGTATAAAAAACAAAATAAAACAGCAAAAAAATAATGAAAGAATAAAATTTTAAAACTTTAAAACATTTTGAGTTTATATAAAGAGAAAAGGAATTTTACATAAAGTTTAAAAAAATATATCATGATCATGAAGGACGTGTGCATTCTTGAATGGAAAATTTAAAATGCACATATCATTCATAATTTCTGTTTTGAAACTCGTGTGTAACCCCTTTTTTTGATTTATTGAGTAATCGACAAACCTCTTGCGAGTTGGGCAATAGGCTTAGATTCATCAGTAATTTATGAGTAAATGTCGAGCAATTTCCTGCTACTTGGCTATGGCCTGCTAATAACCTCCCGTGGATTTTTAAAATGTCATTTTTTGCATACTGTTGCAATTTTCTTCTATTTTTTGGTCAAACACTTATAGAAATTATAGTTATGCGTTCTCTACATTCATTTCTTATGTCATTTAACATTGTTTTACATGTTATTTAAGTTTATTCTTATGCAATTTAACATTGTTTTTTATGTTATTAAAGTCTATTCTTATGCCATTTAACATTGTTTTACATGTTATTTACGATTATTTTATGAATTAATATATTTTAAAGTAGCGTTAAAGTTGCTAATTGCCGAATAGTTACCAAGTAATTGTTGACTCTGAGGCAAAATTCTGGTTTGCCGAGTACGAGTTTTTGAACTGTGTTCACGAACATGATCATATTAAAAAACATTAAAAAAAAAAAGAATAAAAGGCTACATGAAATGAGAAAATCCTGTATTTTTCTCCTTGAAGTTGTTCCTTGTTGTTGCTTGCTTCTAAATTCCCTTTCTGAGTTGCTGCTAAATTCCTCCTTGCTCTTGTAAAAAACAACAATGGTTGCTTCCAAACTCCTTGTTGCTCCTTGTTGCAATGGCTGCCTCCTAAATTCCTATTTGAAAAAAACAGCAATGAAATCATAAGTGAGATTATGTGTTTTGTCATTACATGTAGTATGTTTATATAGGTTTAATGTAGTGTGTTCTAGAAGTTTAGGGTTTTTGTTTTAATGTTTTAGCTATTTTTTAAAGGCTTGTGCCACTTGAAATGGTCGGGCACATGTGAGAAACGTACGTTAATGGCATTGCCATCTCCTTACGTTTTCGAGACATGCCCGGGTGTTTCTAGGCCGTTTTGTACTCGGTACGATTCCAAGAAATAGCAGGGGCCTCTTAACATACATTTCCAGCATTATTGGTTGATAACTTCAGCCAGACCTCCATAGTTCTGAATGCAAAATCTTGGAGATGCTGGTCAATCTTAATATGCCAGGATCATGGAGGTTGCTAACCCCATACAAAGACTTACTCGATGCAAACCAAATGATCGTGACCAAGTACTCGAAAAGGGAGCATCAACCCATTACATGGAAATCGCAGCATTTAAGATGAAGCACCACAATACAGCCAGCATTAATTAAATCATTTATTAATTAATTAATTTATTAACAACAGTCCTTAATAAAAAGATGCCACCCTTGGGAAGACATACCCTTTGGGAAAAGACATGTAGAGGAGACATATCGTTTGATGGAAAGCCTTGAAGGTATAAATAATCCATTATGGGAATGGAAGAAGGCAACCAATTCATATATTTAATCATTCAGTCTTGTACAAGCGTCATGCTTGCGAATACGATTAAGGACAAAAACCCTTAGTTGTGTAATTTGATCACAAGGACGAAAACCTTTGTCATCACAAAACCCATGGATGAAACCCCTTGTGGATTAAATAGTCTATTATTCGAAAATTTTGAATTAAAAATTCATTTTATTATATAAGTTTTTATTTCGAGTTTAAAATCAATAATTCTTTAAAAACGGATTTCCAAGGAATCCAAATTATTGCATAATATTCTGATTTGGAATATTACATTGCCCAATGCCTAGGGCTACTATTCTGTCATGTTTCACATTAGACACAGTACACTTCTTTCCAAAGAAATTTAGAGTAACATTGGGATTTTTATGTTAACTGACTAATAGGCAAGAGATTTTTATACATACTAGGTATATACCTAGCATTCCTTACAATGAAATTTTTAGCATTATTCAAAACTATGCGAATATATCCTATCCACTCTACTACATGTGACTGCCAATCAACTAATGAAATTAAATCTAAAAAAATTGTACTTACAAAAAAATTTAAATACCAGTCCTTACGATACATGAAATGTCTAGATGCACCGGAATCAAAGAACTAGCAATTGATAGCACTATCATTCGAGTATGATGCCATGGCCATTGGCCCACCCATTTTGTATTTTCATTTTCAAAAAGAAAAAAAGAAAAACAGCTTTAAAAAAAAGCCAAGGGAATCAATATAGTATGTAGTTGTACATACCCCTTGCAAAAGAAAATAAACAATACAAAATTAAATAATATATATTGAAAGATTTAAAGACTCAAAACAATAAAACACCAACAGCTAACACCATGGCCATTGGCCCACCCATTTTGTATTTTCATTTTGAAGAAGAAAAAAGAAAAACAGCTTTAAAAAAAGCCAAGGGAATCAATGTAGTATGTAGTTGTACATACCTCTTGCCCTTGCACTTGCACATGCTCCTGCCCTTGCTCTTGCACTTGTTCTCACTCTCCTTTCCTCTCCTCCTCTCCTATTTTCTTCCTCTTTGCTCAAGTGAGATTTAAATTGATAGCATAGGGCCCTTTAATAAGTTTGAATGTCACTTTTAGGATTAGGGTTTGTGTTAAGTTTTTTCTTGTTTTTATAGATTTTTATTTTTATTTTTAGTTTATAACTATTTTGTTAATGTTCATAGAGTGATATGATACAACGGGCGTCACAGATGTCCCTCGACCACCCTGCGGATGTCACGATGTCCAAGACATCCCTTGCGCCTGCAAAAAAAGAGGACATCTTGGTGAAATCCCCCTACAAAACCCACCAAACAGAAACGGGGGAGGGGGGGCAGGGGAAGTGCAGGGGGGAACATCTCTGCCTGCTCCGCCCACACCCCCCGGCAATCCTACCATCCCTAAAGTGTCCAAGGCATCCCTAACGGTTGAAAAATGGGGGGACGCATCCCTACATAACACTTGTTATATTGCATTCAACTGTTGAGCGTTGAGGCATATGTAAAGTTGACTGCAAATCTGAAGTTTAGAAAAGAGAAACCATTTCAAAAATCCGAAGTGCAGGTTCCTTTCAAAAAGCCCAAAAGAATTTTCCAAAAGACCCTTTTTCTTTGAGAAAATTGTCCAAGACAATTTTTCAAAATAAAATTTCTTTCGGGACTTTTGCCTGAAGTCAAAAGGCCGAAAGTTCCTTTTCAAAAGGCAAAGGACATTTTACAAAGTTCCGAAGGGTACTTTCCCTTAGGAAAAGGGCACTTTGCAAAATTCCAAAAGATAGCTTCTTCAAGCAAAAGTGCCCCAAACACTTTTTCCAAAGGGTATTTTCTCGCGAAAATGGTCCAATACAAAATTCAAGGGCATTTCCAATTCTTCTGAAGGGCACTTTTGGAGCAAAAGGGCCAAAACACTTTTCCGAAGAGTCATTTCCATGCCAAAGTGTCTTATGCAATAATTTTGAAGGGTTCCAAGTCTAAAAGTAGACCTTTGCAAAAGTCCCGAAGACTTTTCTTTTGGGAAAGTGGCCAAAGCAATTAGTCCATATGGTCTTTTCCAAATAAAGCCGATGCTTCATTCCAAATAACCAAAGGAAATTTACAAAAGTTCCAAAGGGTATTTTCCCTTTGGAAAGGGGGCATTTTCAAAGTGCCCGAAAGGATTGAGACGTTTGCACAAACATCAAAGATGGGTCTCGTCAAGTAGCCGTTTGCATTCAAAAGAGGTCAAAGGGAGTCAGTGAATCTCAAAGGCGAAAGTGTACATGACGGGTGTCAAGCACGCATTTGATCGGGCATGGCAGATCGACAGTGCGAGAGAAGGTCAACAGGTCGAAGAGCAGACCCAAGACTTTTAACGGAGGTCAAAGGGGGAGGATTTCCGACTAAGGCAAAGTAAAAACAAAGGAAAGCCCACGCGACTGGCAAGAGCTGGTAGGTGCGAATTGATGGAGAAGCCTTTGTCCTTCGATATGGCTCACCTCCGACATGGCTCTGTCAGTCCCAAAGGACTTGAATGCATGAAAGGCTCAAGGAGATCGGCGATGATCTTGGACGGTTCGTCGCGTAATCAAAACAGTGGCATGCCTTTAATGCGAAAGGGAGCTCAAGTAGACCCGAATTGGGCCAGATGTATAAAAAGACCAAGTGTCGCCAGTATGGCTCTGCAGAAGCAAGACCCCTCAAAGACACAAGCGGATTATTCACACCTACTTTTACAAAGTAGGTCAGCGACTTCAATGAAGAGCGTTCCAAGCCATGCCCTCGACAAGCTACCAATCAAAACAGGTTTGATCATGACGCTACCAAGTACACAAGTATGCGGACCTTAACCTGGCGACAAAAAGAGAGTTGATGCATTCAGGGATTCGGGGAAGCTGCAAAAAAGATCTCGGTCATTTATGACCCCCCTCTCCAACCTCTCACACAAGCCCCCTCTTCTCTCATCCCCTTTCTGCTATATATACAGACTTCTGGGCCTTAATAAGGATCCCTCGACTCGTGATAGAGGCACTCTATCAAAAAATCCTTGTAACACGCTCTTGAATCAATACAAGACAAATCTTTGATTTCCACTGAAGTCAAGTGTGCATTATTGAAGTTTAACTTGCAGAATGTATGTTTTTCCTCATCATCTGTGATTTTTCTACGCACCTCGCTTCAGTTTTCTTGGTTTCTTGCAGGTCGTGTGATGTGTTAGCCTTTGGTGCCTTTCTAAAGCATTACGAGTCATAGTGTCTCTCCTGCAAACCTATTTCTTCCTGCCCTTCAAAGTGCATCTTCCCCTTTGACCTCCACACAACTACTCTGCTTGCAGCTCTGAAATAGGATCAGCTAGACTCGTCTTGTTGAAGTCCAGTAGTAGTCACTAAGGTTCCCAGTCTGAATGTGGATCACTCTCTTTTGGTGCATCACCTCCCTTAACTTAGATTTTCCTTATTATGTTATCCTCCTATCCCTTTTCTTTAGTCAACAGTAGATTTTAGCGTGAGAAATGAGCGCTAAAGTGAAACATTTGAGGAACTAGCCTCATTAAAAAACCTAGAGGTTCAACCTCATGACAGGATACCCACAGCCTGAGGTTGTCCCAACGCTTGTGGCTAGGAGTGAGAGACCCTGAGAAACTCTCCCACAAAGGGTGCAATTCTAGCCTACAACAGAAACAAAGACTAAAATAGAGAAAGCATGTAAGCAAATGTCTAGTGCAACTTTTTTTAAATGCATTGCTGAAGCAGTTACTTCCAATGGAGGTTCAAAACAAATTGTGATTTGTAGAACCCTAATAAAGTTCAAGGTAAGATCCTCCTTCATCTTGCTATCCTCTTTAGATGTATTAAAGACATCAAGAAACTATCCTTTCAAATATACAAGAATCTACCTCCTGCAAAAGACGTTATACCAAATAGAGCTGAAAGATTTTATACAAATATATAAGAGCACACCTTGGATCCTTGGGGGTGATTTCAATGTGATTTTGGGACCTTCATCGACATTTGGAGCAATCAATTCTATCTCAAGCTCACTGGAGGATTTTAGGAAGCTCATTTCAAACTTCAATATTTGGGATGTAGAACCTAAATTCGTAAACTACTTCTTGAACAACAAAAGATCAGATAAATTGTTTACTATAGAAAGATTATGCCACTTTCTAGTCAATGTAGAATGGCTCACATGCGGTGTCTTAGTATAATCTGAAATTCTTTATAGAAATGGTTCAAACCGTGTACCAATCGGTGTTACTTTCAAAATGGATGAGGTCCCATTTGTACACATATAAAATTGGATTCTAATGCTTTTCATTGCCAAGGGTATTGTTGGCACATTTCATATCCCATTCATTGACATATCACGAGATTGGGTTGCACTCAACTATAGCAAACATGTCACCCTTAAAATTAGATGTCAACATGTGTCTTAGTGTTCCTTAGGTCCCTCATCTCACCTTCACATTGTTCTCATTCCAATTTGCCATGGCATGTTTGACTATCTTTCAATCTCCCCTTTCCTTATTGAGCCCTTTTTGGGTTCTAGGTACATATTCATCCTAGGCCGAACTTGTTGCCAAAAAAATTGTCTCAAGCCAAAACCATCCCTATGACTAATTTTTTACTTTTACCAAGCTGACAAGTTCATGTGTCAGAACCCGTTGCTTGTAGCAAAAGTAACTTGACATTTCACATACATATATAGGGGTCTTAGATTGTCAATACCAACATTAAATCATCAAATTATCTATGCCTTACCAACGAATTTACAACAGACATGGAAAAATGATTTCACAAGGAAAAAGAGGTTTCGATAAGAATCAAAGAATACAAGAACACCAAAGACACATGTCAGAGTCTTAGGTTGTCTACCTAACTAGTATGTGAGGTCTCTTCCATCACTCCTAACTTCAACTAAAGACACCTCTTCCAAGACATGGTTGGTCTAGCCCAGGGGAGTTAATACACCAAGTCTCAAGTTAAGAACCTGTTGGCCATTTTTGGCCCACATATAAAGCTCTTGCATGGTTTGATGAAACAATGGATCAAAGGCTTAAAAGTGGATCCAACATTTGCAAATAGAGAGGATCCAAGCAAGGTTTTCACATAATCAAGCTTTCACAAGTTTAAGCACAAAACTAGAAGATCCCGTAGACTAAAAGGGCATTTTCTATTCTTCCGAAGGGCACTTTCAAAGCCAAAGGACCACTTCCTTTTTTTCGAAGGGCACTCAACAAGAAGTCCGAAGGTACCTTTTTCAAAATAGTGCCCGAGGACAAAAGGCCGAAGGAATTCCTTCGAAAGAAAGTGGCCGAAAAGACTTTTCCTTTGAAAAGGAAAAGCCCAAAGAAAAGGCGAAGAAAATTGCTTCGGGAAAATTGTCGAAAGAAAAGGGTCCAAAGGAATTCCTTCGAGAGAAATAGGCACAAGGCAAAAGTCCATGGAAAATCCCAGACAAAGTGCCCAAAAGGAAGTGGCCGAAGCAAATAAATCCGACGGGTCATTCTCAAAAAGCCCGAAAGAAAAAGGCCCGCAGGAAAGTGTCCGAGGGAAACGTGACGTTTGCACTAGTGTCAAAGATCAAGCTCATAAAATCGTTGTTGGCATTCAAAAGTCATCAAAGGGGTCCCTGGCCAAACGCAGAGACAACGCGTGGCAGTATTTCAGGAGCTAGATCCGACAGCGCATAATCAATCTTACATTGAAGATTAACGGCAAGTGGAGGTCAAAGGGGTCAACGAATCTCAAAGGCGAAAGTGTGCATGACAAGTGTCAAAGACACATTCAACTGACAGGAGATCGACGACTCGTGGGCATCCATGCACAAGCTGATCGACGGACATGCAAAAAAGCCAAGGGGGTTATCGATTTTAATAGAAAAAATATACGTCCAAAACAATAGTAAGGAGCATGCCAAGTTTTAAATGCAAGAGATCAAATCGTGTGCACTTGGCGGGAACATGCAGCTACCTCTCTCAGCGCCAAAAAGGGAGACTTGAATGCGCGAAGGACTCAAGGAGATGTGTGGCGATCCTAGGCAGTTCATCTCATGATCAATGCAGTTGCATGTTTTCAACGAAAAAGAACTCAAAGACAATGGTGGTGGTTGCAGCCATTTATGACATCCCTCTCTGTTTTCTCACGCAAGCCCCTTCTTCTCTCATCCCTTTTTGCTATATATAGAGGCCTTTGAGCCTTAAAATGCATCCCTCGACTGATGTTAGAATTACTCTGTCAAAATTTCCTTGTAACACTCTTGAAGCAATACAAGACAACTTTCTGATTTTCGTTGAAGTCAAATGTGCATTATTGGAGTTTAACTTGCAGAATGTATGTTTTCTCTCATCACCTATGATTTCTCTATGCACCTTGCTTTAGTTTTCTGTGTTTCTTCCAGGTTGTGTGATGTGTTAGCCTTTGGTGCCTTTCTGAATCGTTACAAGTTATAGTGTCTCTCATGCAGACCTATTCCTTCCTGCCCTTCAAAGTGCATCCTCCCCTTTGACCTCCACACAACTACTCATGCTTGCATCTTTGAAATAGGATCAGCTAGACTATGTCTTGTTTAAGTTCAGTAGTAGTCATTACGTTTCCCAGTCTGAATGTGGATCACTCTCTATTTGGTGCATCACCTCCCTTAGCTTAGATTTCCTTTTTATGTTATCCTCCTATCCCTTTTCCTTAGTCAGCAGTAGATTTTAGCATGGGAAATAAGCGCTGAAGTGAAGCATCTGAGGAACTAGCCTCATAAAAAAGCCTAGAGGTTCAACCTCACTACAGGAAATCCATACCCTGAGGTTGTCCCAATGCTTGTAGCTAGGAGTGAGAAACCCTGAGAAACTCTCCCACAAAGGGTGCAATTCTATGCTACAACAGTTTATGGCATGCTCGGTGGGACTACAATTGTTCACTGAGTGAAGAGTTTCGGTGTTCTCTTCATCCATTCAACGTTTGGAGACATGTGCAAACACCAATGGCGACTCCAAGTATTCATCAACTAGCTTGAGCAGACCAAGTGCCTAATCACCATTATTTGGTATGTATAATCAACCAACTTTTGATCAACATGCTTATTCTTTACCTCAGCATCACACTTATCAAGCTAATAATGTTTATGTGTTCCCCTCAAGTGGCCATCAAACAAGCTATCAGCATTATCATGGTCCTTGCCACCCTTCCACTCCTGCATATGACCAAGATCAATCTCCTTTGCATTCAAATCAGTCTGCTAATTCCCCTTGTCAATACTTTGTTTATCCTGTTACATCCTTGTCAGGATTCAAGCAAGCATTATCAGATTATATTGAGTCGATAAGGGAGATTGGTAGGGGTTTAGAACTTTCTTCAGTCATCCCTATTCATGTTCTACAAGAGGCAAGGAGTTCTTTTCAGTTGGTCAAGAATAGGTGGTCAGTTTGTGAGGACGAACAATGGGCAATTTGTGAGAGCAACAATAAGGTGTGGTTGAGAAGCATAGTCCAAAATTCAAAAAAGTGTGTTTGTGTTTTATGAAGATCCACAGACTCAGTGCAATCAGTCCTATGTGTCCTCCCCTCCAAGAGCCTCAATCTCGGCCTCCAAAGGTTTCAAATCAACCCCCTAGTCAACCTTGTCAAGGTCCATCCTTGTCAAGAATCAGAGAAGAAATACTGGACCAAGGGAGAACAATCATGAAAATCAATAACGAGATTGGAATTGGACAAGAATTCCCCATTCATGCCATGAAGGGTATAAGGAGCTTCTTGCACAAGTTTTGGAGTGTGTGGGCATCCATTGAAGAAGGTGACTATCCACACGTTGAGAAGCAAGAGATGAAGGAATGGATACTCTCAATAGAGGATATATCGACTCATTGGGAGGATGAGTATGTCAAAACCAAACCAATCAGTTTGTCCTCTCCTACCCCTATGCCCTTTCCCACTCAAGATTCTGAAACCATCCCACCATGGATCTTCTCCTACACCTTTGACCCTAATTATGTCATGCCCTCTCTTGTGAAACCACCCTCTCCTATACTCGTTCAAAAAGAAGAAAAAGTGGTTGTTCCCTACACATTTCCATCATGGAAATCGGTTCATAAAGGCATGGAGAAGAAGGAAGAGGTGTCAATTGTGGTGATCCAAGAGCCAGTTCAAGAGGAGTTAGTGGTTGAAGAATATAAAAAAGAGGTGTTAACTAAGCGCATTGAGCTTGCCCTACAAGAGTTCCAATACTCTTTCTCCCTCCCTCAAGAACCACCAAAGAGACCACTCAAAGTACCTAGTTGGAAAGACACTCTCTTAAGCTGCAAGCAAAATGAACTTCTTCGCCCTCCCATCATCTCCCTCTTGGAGGAAAAGCCTGTTTTGCAAGGAATAGAGGAGGAGCTTAGAGTCAAATTTGAGCTTGAAGAGGACAACACAAGTGTCTATGGTGAGGAGATCATGATAGGCAGTACACACCAGAAAAGGGAGGAGAGATCAGGTTTGGACCAGCTATTGTGGCATGGCTTTGACATTGATGAATTAGACCCTGAAGGCAGTACTGATGCCTTCATACTTAAAGAGGTGTGTATTCAGGATGCAGCTGAGAGCAAAGAGGATTTTGTTTAGTCCCAAGAGCTTCCATTTGGTGTGGTTGCAGATGAAGATGACCAAGGTGCAAAGATTGACATAGTCAATCAATTAGCTAACCATGTTGGAGAGGTCATGAATGAGAAAGAGGATCAAGATGAAGCATGGCAGCAGTTGTACCATGACTTCATGGATCAGGTAGAAGTTCTAAACCAGCCTATGCCTCCTCCAGAGTATGAGGATGAACTCGCCAGTCAGGTTGAAGAAGCTGACCAATCTCAACATGAATTGTCCATTGAAGGTACTACTGATGTCTTCAAGAATAACGGGGAATGGTCAGATCCAAAGCCACAAAAATATGACATGTTGGGCCTTAGGTGGATTGACGAACTACCATATGGCTCCTTTCAAAGCAAATAGAGCAAATATGGAGTTGAAGTTGGCATTGTCTCGGATGACCAAGAGGAAGCTGCCTTTTGGGACGACTTAGAGCTTTTCTGCTTAAGTCTAGACAATAAACCAAGCACCAATTTAAAGGAGCCATCACATGTTGTGCTTGATTCAGAGCACAAAATTAAGCCATCAAAAGAGAAGTTTGCAAAGGCCCCTACAGTCCAACATGAACCAAGTTTGGAGGACATAAACCAATATGTCTATATCGGAGACATGTTTGTTCCATTCCATCCATTAAGGAGCACATCAAAAGGATTGACCATAAAGCTGCTTGGTTCACCAATTCTGGTACCTCCAAAGCAAGGTCTTTTTCATCCAGGAGGGAGATACATGTAAATTGTAACCTTGTATATATTAGGATAGATTTCATGCTTTCCTCCAAGTGCCTTGTGCACATTTCCTTTTTGTTCTGTTTTTCCTATCCCGAGTGCCTTGGGCACTTTGTTTTGTGTTGCCCTTGTTGCTTCAAGAGGAAGTTCCAGAAAGGGTCAACCTTATAACCAGTTTCAGACCAGCTCAATTGCAGAGGCTAATGACTCCATGCCCAATGGACTAGACAAGGCAAGTGGTCTGGGTTCTCAAGCATAGAAGGCATGCTTCCCTAAGAGTCGCCAAAGATGTTGGCCATTTTTGGCCCACATATAAAGTTCTTGCATCGTTTGATGAAGCAATGGTTCAAAGGCTTAAAAGTGGATCCAACACTTGCAAATAGAGAGGATCCAAGCAAGGTTTTCACAGAATCAAGTTTTCACAGGTTTAAGCACAAACCTAGAAGATCTTGAAAACTAAAAGGGCATTTCTAATTCTTCCGAAGGGCACTTTCAATGCCAAAGGACCACTTACCTTTTTCCGAAGGGCACTAAGCAAGAAGTCCAAAGGTACCTTTTTCAAAAAAGTGGCCGAAGACAAAACGCTGAAGGAAAAAATTCCTAAGGCATTCCTTCGAAAGAAAGTGGCCGAAAAGACTTTTCCTTTGAAAAGGAAAAGCTCGAAGAAAAGGCGAAGAAAATTGCTTCGGGAAAATTGTCCGAAGAAAAGGGTCCGAAGGAATTCCTTCGAGAGAAATAGGCACAAGGCAAAAGTCTACGGAAAATCCCAAACAAAGTGCCCGAAAGGAAGTGGCCGAAGCAAATAAATCAGAAGGGTCATTCTCAAAAAGCCCAAAAGAAAAAGGCCCGCAGGAAAGTGTCCGAGGGAAACCTGATGTTCGCACCAATGTCAAAGATCAAGATCATAAATAGCCAGCAAAGGGGTCTCTGGCCAAACGCAGAGATGAAACGTGGCAGTATTTCAGGGGCTAGATCCAAAGGCGCATAATCAATCTTACATTGAAGATTAACGACAAGTGGAGGTCGAAGGGGTCAACGAATCTAAAAGGCGAAAGTGTGCATGACAAGTGTCAAAGACACATTCAACTGGCAAGAGATCGACGACTCGTGGGCATCCATGCACAAGCAGATCGACGGACATGCAAAAAAGCCAAGGGGGGTATCGATTTTAAGAGAAAATATATAAGTCCAAAACAATAGCAAGGAGCACGCCAGGTTTTAAATGCAAGAGATCAAATTGTGTGCACTTGGTGGGAACATGCAGCTACCCACGACATAGCTCTCTCAGCTCCAAAAAGGGAGACTTGAATGCGCAAAGGGCTCAAGGAGATGTGTGGCGATCCTAGGTGGTTCATCTCATGATCAATGTAGTTGCATGTTTTGAACGAAAAAGAACTCAAGCACAATGATGGTGGATGCATCTATTTATGACATTCCTCTTCGTTTTCTCATGCAAACCCCTTCTCTCATCCCTTTCTGCTATATATAGAGGCCTTTGAGCCTTAAAACGCATCCCTTGATTGGTGTTAGAATTACCCTATCAAAATTTCCTTGTAACACTCTCTTGTAGCAATACAAGACAACTTTCTGATTTTCGTCGAAGTCAAGTGTGCATTATTGGAGTTTAACTTGCAAAATGTATGTTTTCTCTCATCACCTGTAAGTGTTCTATGCACCTTGTTTTAGTTTTCTTGGTTTCTTGCAGGTCGTGTGATGTGTTAGCCTTTGGTGCCTTTCTGAAGCATTACAAGTTATAGTGTCTCTCTTGCAGACCTATTCCTTCCTACCCTTCAAAGTGCATCCTCCCCTTTGACCTCCACGCAACTACTCATGCTTGCGGCTTTGAAATAGGATCAGCTGGACTGTGTCTTGTTTAAGTTCAATAGTAGTCATTAAGGTTCCCAGTCTGAATGTGGATCACTCTCTATTTAGTGCATCACCTCCGTTAGCTTAGATTTCCTCTTTATGTTATCCTCTTATCCCTTTTCCTTAGTCAGGAGTAGATTTTAGCATGGGAAATAAGAGCTGAAGTGAAGCATCCGAGGAACTAGCCTCATTAAAAAGCCTAGAGGTTCAACCTCACTACAGGATACCCACAGCCTGAGGTTGTCCCAACGCTTGTAGCTAAGAGTGAGAGAGCCTGAAAAACTCTCCCACAAAGGGTGCAATTCTACGCTACAACAAAACCCATGTCCTTATCTTGTCCATCTTGTTTGTTTCATTTATTGCATGCTAACACTCATTGCAGGTCCACATCAAGCCTCACGAGTAAGTCATCTAGTAATACACCCTTGCTTTTTATTTACAATCTTATTGAATGTATACTTAGAAAGGCTGCTCTCTTTAATAAGCTTTATGAATTTCCTAGGACCTTTTCAAGTACATACATTTTGGTAAATCTAACATGAACTATTGGGTGTTTTCTTGCGCACTCCTAAACCATCTTGCACCGCTTGTGTTAGTCCAACAAATAGGCACTTCCTACACTGGCCTATCACTTAAGCTTTGACACATAAAGACACAAACGAGATTCAAAGAGAGTACCGAGTTTTGTTATGTTACTGATGGAGAACTTATTACAAAGGCGGTCATCAAAGCAAAGCTCAAACGTTGAGCGTCTATCAAGAAAAATACAAATCTATTTTAATTGCAAGGACAAGATTACATGTATCCATCACCATTCATTAGTGCGAGAGATTTCCAGCATAACTATCATATTCGTTCATAATAGAGGGGTTCATACATCAGCATGCATAAGTTACAACAATACATTCGAGCTCCAACATTTGCATCTTCATACAACAATATCTTTGTATATATCCCTAGCTAAGCCCCTGCCCCCTCCAAGGCAAGTTTATGTAAACAAACTCCGCCTTGCCCTCAATGCCAACTCATAACCCTAAAATCCAATTGTAATAACGGCTTCTTCTCGTGATCCTTGCTTTGTGCTCCTTTCTTTGCAGCCCCGTACTTTGCACCCACTTTCTCTCCAAGATCCGTTGTGTTGTAACCATTTGTGTATCGATCTTACTCCACGCACTATGCATGCAGTGAACCACTATAGTTCTCTACTTGTGTGTAGATATTCATTATTGCATGCAACATGTCTTAGCCAAACTCCAAGTAACTTCACAACATACTCACGTGTGATTATACTTGTGCGTGGCTCCCTCACTTAGATGTGTCTACACACAACCTTGGTTGGAAAAATAAGGGTTCTTCAGCTAAAAACCACTTGCTCAATGATGCTTGTGCAAACTTGTCCTAGCCAAAATTGGGGGTCAACATGAACCATCTTTGTGATTGGTTTGCAACTCCTTTTCAATCCTATCCTTACCTTCCAATCTATCTCCTCTCTCATATCACACCTATTACCTTGCAAAGCTCCTAAAGGCTATGACCTAATCCCTTCAATGGGAAGCTATTAACCAAGGAATGGAAGGACCAAAATTGGAATGCATTTACTCAAGTTTAAGCAGTATTGAGCCTAGAAATAGGTCTCTACATACACAAGCCTCTAAATAGCTAAAAGGTAGAAGGTCGGTCTAGAATCAACACATAAACATGACCATCTAGTGCACGGTCTGTAGGTTGTAGGCAAGAGACCTCCATTGCATAATACAGTAAATAATATAAGATAGTAACTAAGGTCACGATGGGTTTACTAATAGATATATACACATGTAACCTTTGTTTAGAAAGAAGGGTAGAAAACCTTACTAGAACCAGCATATAACTAGGTTATAAGCTAGATCTATGGATTTTAGGTTATGGATCATAGTAAAGGAAAGGGTCATAATAAAAGTAATCATAACAATAAAATAAATGGTAACAAGCATGTGCTATAACATAGATGATATGGTACAGACAACATTCATAATGAAATCATGCACAAAATAAAGGGGATAGGGTTAGGGATAGGGATACATACCACGAGTCGACTTGTTGGCACATTAATGTCTCTCTTGGCTTTGAGCACTTTGTGAGAGATGAATGCAAGTGGAATCAAGAAGGATAGAAGAAACCCTGATTAGACCCCAGATGGGGACTCCAAAGACTTGGTGTACCTCACTAACATAATTCCTATTCTTAAATCTCCAAGGCCTTTATTGTAACTTATCTTACTTTGGTTACTATTCCTCTTTATCTTCCCTATGGGGATTTGTGAGCGCAAGTAAAGCAAAAGTTGCATTCATCTAGAAATGACCAAATGAATCATATAAATAGGGGTAAAAAATCTTGCAATCATGTTTTGGTTTTTGGCTGATTATATCAGTTGGGCTGATGTAGTTGGCTAAATCAAGTTAAAGTATAGCTAGATCGCCCAGGCATATGTAGTTGGGCATGAGCAGTAAATTTAGGAGGGGGTCATTGAAAAGATTAAAGATGACAAATCATGTAATATTTAGGTGGTAGACAAGTACCCACAACACATCTATCACAAATTTAGCTAGAAAAAGGCCCACCCTCATCCCAAATATGGGAGATTAATGTGCTAACAAGTCCTAGACAATAAATGTTAGTAAAGCGAATTTAATGTGTATAAAGAAACTACTACCACTACAGAAATCTCTATCAACATGGTTGGAACCAACATCCCTAGAGGAACCAAAAATAGTAAAACCTCCTCTTCAAAGAACCATTGAAACAAGGTTATCAAAGGAAACATTCCCTGATCCCAAACGCGATCATATAGTCATCCAAGAAATCCCAAAGGCCAAACTGGTTATGAAAGTGAATATAAATGAAGAAGCCAAGGGTAATCAAGAAGACGGACCTTACACTTCTCATCTCACATCTGAAATTGTTTAATTCATGCAACTTTATCATAAGCACTCTGACAAACCCCGTGGAGAACATACAATTTTGATACAAAAATAAGGCTATCTCAACAAAATGTGACTCTCACTAATGTTGCCAGGGCTACAAGTCGTCAATCTTCTTATGAACACATTCTCCCGTTGGGTAATAAATAAGATGGTGGACCTCACACTCCTCACCTCACATCTGAAATTATTGAATTCATGCAACTTTATCTTGAGCACTCTGACAAACCTCATGGAGAGCTTACAATTTTGATTCAAAAACTATGGCCAGCTCAACAAAATATGACTCTCACAAATGTTCCTATGGCTACAAGTCATCAATCTTCTTATAAACACATTCTCCCACCTCCCTTCAATCATGTTTACACTTTTGTTGTTATGTCATCAAGTTTGTCACAAACCAAATTCTTCTCATACGAGTTCATCCCCAGCCGAATCTGTCCTGAGAAATGCAGCAGCTGCTACAACAGCAGCCAAAACTTCCAAGCTTTTAGTTTCCTAATCTCTTCATACATCTCAAACTCAAACTTCCCAACCCCTTCAGCAAAATGCAATGCTTCATCAACATCAACTGCCCGATTATGTAAGCCTTTATCATGCAAATCATAAATCAACTCAACATGATGCAAAATCAGAAGGTCAACCTAATCGCAAATCAACAGAAAAATATCAGCAACAAGCTCAACAAAGTTATTTGTATTGGAGGGCAAGCCCTCCCACAGTGTCTTCTGCCTCCTCCCTCATTGATAAGGCACAGAGAGCAATAAGTGGGCCTCCAATCAACAATGAAGCCATACTAAGATTGAAGAATAAACCTCTACATTGGGACAATCTCTCCCAACACTACCTTCAATGTTAGTGAAGACCCCATCACCTGTCTTAAGTCCTTTAGGAACATCTTCAAAGATTGGATCGTTCAACACCAATATGCAGCTACAAAAAAAATCAAGCAGCTTCTCACCAGATAAGTGCATGAATGGTACACTTTGGTGAAACATGGTTCCATTTATTAATTCGAAGAGTTAATGAATGCTTTTAAAAAGAATTCTAGTCGGATTAACTACCAATATATGCCATGAGAAACTTTATTAATGCCAAGCAGCTATATCATGAATCTTTAAACAAGTTTATTAAATGGTGGAAAAGTCTAGATCATAGAGTCAAACATGACATGGATGAGCAGTCTTTACATCATCATTTCTTAGAAATGCTTTAGCAAGGCAATTTTCAATATAAAGTACAATGTTTCAATACCAAGACCCTAGATGAAGAAATGGAACATGCCAAAAATGCAATATCACCTCATGACTACTAAGTTTATGATGCCAAGAGCACCTAAGATCCTTCAAACGAGTTGAAATTGGCATGCCATAGGATACTTCTCTGACACTAAGGAATGTAAGGTCCACGGTATGCTATCAATGCTATACAATCTCAAATCCTTGTGAGAAGTACCAATTAGCCAACTCGTATCTTGCAAAGAGGAGAACCATAACAAAACCAACAAGTAATACAGCAATCCACAGTTCTAATCTTCTATACGTCAACCTCTACCATTTGAAGAAGCCAAAAATAGCTCCCACCTTATACACTGAAGTTTCTTGATCTCACCAACGTAACCGTTAAGTGGTATGATCCTATCAATTTTTCTTGGTGGCATGCTAACTGGGGGCAGTCAATTGGTGGTTGCAGATATCTCATAAGAATAGAATTTACACTTGGGAAGAATTTCAATCGTGAGACAATGCAAAAAGGGCACAATGAATATTTGAAAGTCAAACAAGCTATGGAAAGCCAAAATTGTAAGAAAGCTCGTGCCCATTTACAAATCTATAACAATCTATTCTCAGATCATTCCCAAGGAAACCCTGACCAACAAGGACAACCGAGGGGGGAAACAAGTAGCCACAATTGAAACAATAGCTCCACCTATGCAAAACAATGCAACTAAACAAGAAACAATGGTGCTTATCCAAGGAGCAAAGCATGTTGTGGATCTCATAGAAGTAGGATATGACCCACTTGAATCTAAATTCACCGCCACTCATATCAATGCAGTCAAAGTCATCTATATGCGAAAACAACCAGAATATCCCAAATAAGACGCTTTAGATCTTCTAAAACAACAGGAGGCAACAGATTCAGCATGATGCAAATTTGTCCTTGATACAGAGACAACGGGTTCATTCTAGAATGAACCCCGTCCTTGTAAAAGCAACAACAGCAAAAACCAACACAACACAATCCCACCATTTAATCAAAGGCCAAGGAAGGAATTAGAACCATCAAGCAAGATACAAATATGGCAATTTTCAATAAAAACCAAGTCAATGGGATTTCATTGAAGAACTGAATAACTTACCTCATAAAATTCCACATCTAGAGCTCATTTGCATGTTATGAAGCAAATAAAGGAAAGTGAGACTCCCCCACTTAACCAAGATAGAGGCAACAGCAAAGCAAGAACCTGAGCCTGAGGGACTCTCCATAGAAATCAACAGATCAACCAACAAAATTTTATCATTAGACTTCCCAATCCACCAGATTATTTCAGACAAGATCATTTTTAGACCAAATGATCCACTTCTTATCATTAATGTCATGATAAAAGACCTTCAAATGTGGTAAAGCATTAGCCAATTAAGGATTTGGAATATTTGTTGCATCTCTCAGATTATCAAAAGACTGGGATATTCAAAAGTCAACATCAAAACCACAACACTAAACTTTCACAAATTGGACAAGGAAAAACAAATATGTAAGGATTGCATTTGGCTACCTATCAAAGTGGGCCCCAAAATAGCAACAGTGAAGACTATGATCCTACACTATCCTATATCATATAACATAATTTTTCATATGCTTTGGACCCACCCCATGAGAGCCAACACATCTTACAAATTCCAATGTGTCAAATTTGCACATTTGGTTGTTATCTACATCATACCTGGTGATTCGAACCCATGGAGCCTTGAAACAAGATAAGTGGGAGACTACGAAACCCCCACGCTTCAATCGCTACCCTGCATTCCATTCATGGAGTTTCAAACCACAGAAAACAAAAGTCACCTTAAATTGGTAGATTCCAATGACGAGCATGATGAACTACAAACTAAGTTCACCACATCAGGCCTGCCCAAGCATATTATTGATGGCATATAACCGACCCTGCATCGATGATCAAGGTGCGCACCTCTTCAAGAAGATAGCATTGATGAAGATAAAATACAATTTGTTTTAACCTAATTTAGATTAATGGGTGAGATTAATCTAATTAAGATAAAACTTTGAAATGTAATTCAAATCAATAGATATGGCATTCAAGCATACATCTGAATGTAAAAGAATGGGATTGATTCTTCTGAATTGATAAGGGCACATGTTAAATATAGAAAGTACTAAAGAGATCATGATACGTAGTTTTTCTAGGTGACTATCTAACTGTGACTATGTTCTAGAAGTAAAAATCAAGGTAAAGTAGGCATGTGGTTCGTTCGGTTCCGAAACTAATTCGCTATCTACATTGGGTCAATTCTGCAAGAATGGTCAATATCGTCGGTCAATATTGACTTGTTGGTCGGTATTGACTGCGTAGAAGTAAGACATAGTGACTCTACAGCCACCTGCAACTGTCTTTGGTTGCTCTATATTTGTGATCACAACCCCTGATGACATGTGCAAATCCAAAAATCAACCTCCTTTGCCTTGAAACCCTAGATTTGCTTGTGAGGGTTAGAAACCTACAAAAATGGAGAAGTGTAATGGGTTGAGCGGACCCCAATCACCTTTGTTTAATGATTGACTACTACCTACATATCCAATATTCCAAGGAAGGAAATCAAGCCACACGTAGTTTTTCCACCTAATGTGATTGTGCAATTGTGCTCCTTCGCTATATGTATGCAGCTAATGATTGGCTTTGGTACTTGGCAATGCTTGCTTCACTTGGGTTTTGAGTGCTTCAAATTTAGCTTATGACTACTCCTAGTGATAGGTTTGCAAATTGGGATGAATAAGGCAAATTTGTTTAATGTGCAATAGTGTATAGATGTATATCAGACCAATGCCAAGTCCCTTTTTAATGAGACCTTGATTTGTATATATATGGATCCAATTAAATAATTCCTTGCGTCACCAGCACGTTAGGTTGATGAGCCGACCCTAAGGATGGGTTTGATTTTAGAAAATAGCCATTGTTGGGAGCGGGTCGGTTCCAACAAGTACAAGTCATTATCGACTAACAATAATGATCGTAACTGACAGCACCGACCTAAGTACAAGCAGACTGAACTAAGAGTCTGGAGATATCTGTGCAGGATATTTAGTAAGTTTGAAACAGACGGTGAGGTTCTTGTAAGTGTATAACTGCAGAATGGAAGGGTTGACTCATAAGATAACATGCAAGTGTGAGAAGATGGTGGATTAGGACATTGTTTGTGTGCTCAAGTCATGTGTGGTAAACGTGTGTCGAGCTGGTCTTTGTCAAGTATCAAAGAGCAGATTTTAGTATCTACACCAATTACCAATGTCAATTTCCAAGGGCCACCGGTGAGGTTTGTTATGATGATTATTTATTTGTTTGTAATGACAGTGGTATTTCAAGATCCAACCATGCTCCCTCCTTGTATTTTCAGCAAATTAGGCATTGTTGATAATTAAGTTGTTAGAGCACCCCAATAGAACTCATGACCAAACATGCACATACCACTACTATTACATATGATGGAGAATATGATGATGAATACACAATCATCCATACTTAAGCAAGACACATCGATGTTTTGTGCTACAAACGGCAACTCAACAAATGCAAGCAGCAACATGAGTTTAACAGAAAAGTGAACATGGTTCAACATTCTTCATATGATAATGATGGACCACACTACCGCAGCAATGAAAATGAAGTCCAAGAGTCACCTTATGTCAATCCCTTCAATTCTCTCACAGAAAATTCAAGCTATCATTCATCCAATTGTTCAAGAAGAAAAATATTAAGTTCACAACATTCCCATCACAGTTTAGGATGACATCCAACTTTCAAATTCAGCTTTAGCAGACATAAGGATGATTTCGTCCATGGTCTAATCTGTTAGGAAAACATAGCAAACAGATTCGTCCTAGACCAAATCAGTCCCTAAGATCCATAATTGCACACAACCACCTTCAAAAGCTTCAAGATAATCTACCACAACCATTCCAGATAATACATCCAACCAAACCAGTTATCAGACAACCCAACTACATGCTCAAGTCAAAAGTGTTCACGAAATCAACAAAGTGACAGATGCATAAAGTGCTCAATATAATGAATTATAGGTTAAAACTGCGTATGATGGACCTCGGTTTAATCTCCTTGGTGATGAAACCAATCTAGAGCTCCTTAATGCCCACAAAGCAAAACTACCTAGATGGAATCATAAGCCTGGAATCTTTGATGGTAAAGGCATCTCTTCTGGTAATGTCGTGGATAACTTTGATCACTCTGTTGCCACCATGGATACTCAGGACAAGGGTGTACAATATTTGCCACAAGCCCCTTGTCATTTTGAAAACGATAATGCCATGCTTGCTGAAGACACCATTCATATCAATCTAGCAACAAAGGATTGTCACGATTGGGACATCTCTCTCGCAAGAAGCAAAAAATATTCATTATGCCTTTCATGGAGCATAAAGACGTTTTTTTATTGGGAAATCACTGACATGTTTGGCACTAATTCCAAAATCATTGTCCATAACATTGTTACTTATAATGGATACAGCCCCTGTCCACCAAAAGCAAAGGAAAATCCCCAAACAAATCTAAAACTCTTGTTACATGAAGATTCAAATTTTGTTCAAGGTTGGCTACCCCAAGTCGGTAGATTATTCAAAATGGGTCTCCAACATGATGCAAGTCAACTCACTAACATGTTGGGCATGAATTCCAAAACTGTTGTCCATAACATTGTTACTTATGATGATGCAGCCCCTGTCGCCAAAAGCAAAGGAAAATCCCCAAGCAAATGTATGACTTATGTTACATTGAGATTCATAAGTTGTTAGGTTGGCTTCCCCAAGTAGGTTAATTATTCAGAATGGATCTCCAACATGGTACCAGTCAGGTAAAAGTCACCGTGGTTGCTAAAATTTACATCTAGACTTCAAGAACATCAATGCATCCCGCCCAAAATTGAATGAAAACTTTCCACTGCCATCTATAAATGGTGTTGATTATACAGCTGGGTATGAGATGCTTTCCCTCATAGATGGATATTCAGGCAATAATCAGATCAGAATCACACCAGAAGATGAGCATAAGAAAACATCTACACTGTTAGCTCATTAGGGCTTCTGGTCTAAAGAATGCAGGGGCAACACATCAATTCACCAAGTCTGATATTTTCTATGGTCTCATTCACAAAATTGTGGAGCCTTACGTCAATGACTTACTTGCTCAATCCAGCTTCATATAGGATCATGCTAATAACTTGAGTCATATTTCAGCACCTTCCCAAGCACAAAGTCCATCTCGATCCTATCAAGTGTGATTTCAGAGCAGCATCAAGAAAATTGTTAGGATTCAAGGTATCTAGAGGAGGAATCAATGTGACCCTTCTAAAGTCTAAGTCATTATTGAAAGGCTACCACGCAAGGGAGTGCATGATATCAAATCATTTTTGGGAAATCTGAATGCCATTTGATGTTTTATACCTAAGTCTGCCTATCACACCAAAAATGGGAAGAAATCTTTGCGGTAAGGATAGGAGGGGTATCAACCTAACTCTCTAGCCAAGAGAAAGGAACCCTGATTGCTGCCATGGATATCTCTAGAGGGGGGGGAACCAGAAAGAATATATTGCTCACCTCTGCTCAATTTCCACAATCTTATGCAAATGGTGGTGCAATTCGGGCTACTTGGCGGAGTTGTGTACCTATGGCTCCCCCATTTGTTTTAGTAGCCCATTCAATGTACATGAATGACGATGCACCCAGCCCCCATTAGGGCAGATTGGGGTCACTCCAAACCTGTTGATGGGAAGATTGGAGCGCACCAGGTGTGCTTAAATCATGGCAGAGCCCAGTAGGATGATCATAATGCTTGCCATGCTAGTCATATGGGGCAGAGGTCACTTCTTTGACTGCCATTGCTACCTCAAATGCTCTTTTTGACCATGCAAGCTCCTCTCTGAAGCTCTAACAAGCCCAACAAGGCGTGCTTTGTCTTTTTTGCGGCAATTGAACATTTTATTGTAAAGGAATTGTTTTGTCTTCCCTTCTGAAAGGGAAGCATCTAAAGCTGCAAATACTATAAAAGGATTATGTACAATTGTAAAAAGGATCGTCATTTTTTTAAGTATAGTAGTTGACAAAAACTTTGTAAGGAGACATTGGAGGTAAACAGATTTTAATACATGGACTTTTTTCTGCGACAACAGTGTCATCTATGATGTGGTATCAATTTGGGTTCTTACCGTATTGATGCTTTGTCATATTTGCCATTATGTTGATTCAATCTCCATTTATGCATTTGGTGTGATATTGTTTGCATGGATGGTTTTGGTTTATCTAACTTTAAGTTTTTGCTTGAACGTAAGTTATGCAGAAAAGAAATTTGATAAAACATTTCAGGTCTTGCACTGTGTATAATGAATTTGAATCTTTCTTGTTTTATTGGGGGCAGTTTAATTTATGCAGAGAAGTTACTTTCATTGGGTTGAAATATATGTCACCAATCATTTTGTCTCCATACAAGAATTAAAAGAATAAAATTTATCTTTCTATGCCTTTCATTTCAACATCGGTAGTTAGATTAGATTTTCTTTACTTAAATTACATTTATTTTGTGTTTATAAATATTTCTGAGCCCTATGCAGGTGTAGATAACCCATACCATGTTTAGATTCCATAGGTTAGACTAAAATGGGAAGGTTTTTAGGCCATAACTATGTTTGTACCAAAACACGGAAGGGTTTTTAAACCATAACTATGTTTGTACCAAAACACGGAAGGGTTTTTAAACCATAACTATGTTTCTACCAAAACACTGGACACCAAGCAGCAGATTTGGTCGTGACCAAACCTATCCCTATATTGTCACAAACATTACATAGCCAGCAGTCTTTCAGCAAATTATAAAGTATGAAGCACATTTGCCAGCCATGGCACATTGAATACATTCATTGACATAGAGAGAACATTGCAATTGAGATCATAACATATGCACTTCATGATCATGTACCCTCACCCCGCCATACATAGGTCCATCCCGCACATCAGCACTATATCTTTACATTAGCTTGCATAACCTACCTTATTCAGATATCTTCTGATGATGAAATTTTGGTGTATAGCTCAATCTTTTGATCTCACATCTTCGCACCCGTCAAGGCATATCTACTCGCTGACTCACCACTTTATCAGGCAGGTAAGTTGGCATACGTATTTTAATCCTTATTTCATGCAGTCAAATTCCTTAATTTGTGGCTTCTTTTTCATATTCCCAAGGCATCGTGGACAGGTTATGTGGCATGGGGGAAAATATTTTTACATATAAAATTGGATGTTAATGCTTTCCATTGCCAAGGGGCTTGTTGCACATTGCACCTCCCATTCATTGGCATTCACGGGATTGGGTTAGGCTCAGCTAGAGCAACCATGTCGTCCTTAACCTTAGATGTCAATGTGTCTCAGTGTGCCTTAGGTCCCTTATCTCACCTTCATTCCATCTTGCCATAGCATGTTTGACCCTCTTTCAACCTCCCCTAGCCTTCTAGACCCCTTTTTAGGTCTTAGGTACGCTTTTCTCTCAAAACAAACTCGTTGCCAAGGAGTTCCTCCAAGACCAAACCCATATGTGTCCTATTTCCACTGTTTATGAAGCTGACAAGTTTGACCATGTTTGAACCCTTCCGCTCGTTGGAATAAGAACATGAGATTTCATATGGATATGTTTAGGGCTCTAAGATTGTCGATTTTGGCATCAAGTGATCGAATTACCTCTGCCTTAACTACAAATTTACAGCAGACATGGAAAACTAAATATTTTTACATGTACAATGGGACTTCAGTTAGACTAAATTATATGCAAGCAAGTCTAGATTCAAGAATAGGAGATCACCAGTGAAACGTATCAAATTCTTAGGTTGTCTACCAACCTAGTCTATTAAATCTCTTCTATCCCTCTTGTCTTCACCTAAAGATATCTCTTTCGCGACGTGATTGCTCCAACCAAAGGGGGAGGTCAAAGCACCAACAAATATCAATATAAGTGCCCATGTCTTGTCATATACATCATGTTTGTTTCATATATTGCATGCTTACTCTCATTGCAGATCTACATCAAGCGTCACAGGCCATCTAGCAATACCACCTTAACTTTCATTTACAGTCTTATTGAATATATGTTTAAAGAGGCTCCTCTCTGTAACTTGCTTAGGAGGACTTTTCAAGCACATACACCATCAAAGTGCTCCTTTATATTTCAATAAATGTGGCTTAAAGACCTTTCCTTCAAATATGATCAAAGAATGGTGATCAAAGACTGAAAAAGGCACGTGCATGTATACATTGGCATAAAAGCGCAGACTTGCCAACAAGGAAATACAAGGAATAAAACAAGCAAATTTTTGGGAACATATTCACCAAGAAAGCAGATATTAAGAGTAGGATGGAACTAAAGATACAACCGCTTACTCTTGATCGATTGGCAGAAGAGAAATTATGTATGAGTTAAACACGCCCCAGGAAATGGAAGAAATATACCATAGGAACATGTCAAGAAACACATGACTGAAAGAGAGCGATACGAATACTAAGTTCTTCCATGCATCAATGGTAATTAAATAGAACAACTGAGCATGGAACATCACTACACAGAATGGAATCCAAAATTTTGACCCTATTAGATAAATCATCAAATATTTTGCTACTATTCTAATAGAATAAAGAAAATAACTGATACTCAAAACTCGCTCATGTTAAATATCCCCAAGCTTATTTCTAACAAAGGCAAGCTATCATGTACCCAATATATGAGGAGGAAATTTAAGTAATGGTATTTTCTTTCAAAAGGGGCAAGGCCTAGGGACCAGATGGATTTCTTGCAAGATTTTACCAAGAATTCTAAGAAATTATCAAAGAGGATCCAATTCAAACAATCCAGGAATCTCACAATACCCAAAAACAACTAAAGAATTGAACACCAATTTCCTTGCTCTTATCCCTAAAAAAGAACAAGCAGACTTTCTAATTCTTATAGACCTATTTCCCTTTGCAATGTATTATAAAATTATATCTAAAGTTATGGAAAGCATACTAAGGTGCATACTCCAATCATCTCAACAGAGCAAGGAGATTTTTTGAAAAGAAGGAAATATTACATGGTAGTGTGATCGCACATTAAGCACCTCACTCGATCAAGAAGAAAACAAAGAGCTAGCATGTTGATCGAATTAGATACGAACGAGACTTGTGACCAAGTCAATCTGCGGCTTCTTAATTTGGTCCTAGCCAAATTTGGATTTTGTGTTGAGTGGAATAAATGGGTGAACAAATGAAACAACACTATTAAATTCTCAGTTTTGGTTAATCGATCCCCTATTGGATTCTTCAATTTCCCTAGAGGCTTGCGAAAAGGTCAGCCCCTTCCCCCTTATTATTCATAATTTTGGAAAACTCTTGAGAGAACAATCAATGGAGATAATCATTCCTGAGACGGAGTGCAACTAGCCACTAGATACACAAATCTATTCCACCTAGAATCAGTAGATGATACCCTATTAGTTGACAAAGCTTCGGGTCGGCAAGCTACTACATCCAAGGAAATCATGTTCAATTATGAACATGCATCATGACATTTTGGAGAAGTCAAAAGATTTGTTTTGGAATGTGAACAAGTGAATTGAAACACGTCCATGCAGAATTCTAGAAATAAGCATTTTGCTCAATTGCCCAACTCCTATCTAGCTATCATGCTCCTCAATTGGTAGAAATGGGATTGAGTTGTGGAGACAATTCCTAGAACAATTTCAGTCCAAACTAGAATGATGGATAGGCAGATGGCTCTCACTTGCAAGAAGAATGGAATTGATTATATCTACCTTGCAAGCAATACTCGAACAACCTATCAATTTTAAAGATACCACCCCAGGGTATCAATGAAATATCCTATAGTGTGGAACAAGCGAAGAAATGAAACTCTCCCTTCCAAGCTAAGACAAAGGCTTCATTCCAATGTAATGGGGAGATGTTTCTATCAAGATTACTCCCAAATGAATGAGGCTTTAGGACCTAAGATGTTTTGGATAATCTACCAATATAAAGATCACCTTTGGAGCAGAATCATGAGAGAAAAATGCTTATAAGATTATCTTCAGCAAGTCGTCAATAAACTGAGTTAAACCAAATTATGTACCCACAAAAGAAGGTTCGATCTCTAATCAAAGAACACCCAAGAAATAATCTAACATAACCGCAATTAAAATCTTTTGTAACAAGTACTCTACTTTAGTATGATATAGCACATGATACAGAATATAATTCAACTCGTCATTATGTTATCAATCCCATGGTTTAATACATCAATACATCTTGGAGGTCTCTTTATTCCATCCTTCTCTTAAATATCGTCTATCATATAATATTCAATTTCTATATCTTCGTACTTGCTCCTATATTTTTCATACAAATACTTCTCTATTCTTTATTACATTTGTAGTATATATATTGTACCGAATCATCACTATACATCAAACAAAATGTCTTCACCATGTTTTTTCATTGTCACAAATGATGTGTCTGATCTACATGCAAGGTCAGTGTCACTCAAGTTGATGCATCAATGCTAGTCAACGCAAATTAACAATAAAATGGCATACATAAATTCCCCTAGACTTAAACCATAAATGTAATGTCCCCAAATGGGACAATTCAATCAAAAAGGGCTTTTCCCTAAAATCCACAAAATTCTGAAATCAGCCAAATCAACAAACCCTAGCTCAAAGATATACCTAAAAAACATGCAATATACTTCCAAACCCTAGGCGTCAATGTGCAAATAATATATAAATAATTTTCAACAATTACCTTGAGCAAATAACACCTCAAAATTATCCAAAATAAGCCATGAACTGAAAATAGAGATTTTATACCTTTTTACCCCTTGTATGTGAATGAAAATCATATTTAACTTTGCTATAAAATATCTGATTTTACACATAAAACAACAGTTGAATATTTGTCAAACCCTTGCCAAAAATCATGAATAATTTATCAAAATAGCCATACAAATCCAACGCCCTTTTTGGGCCTTCAATGTGATCAAAGCCCTCTTCCAACCTAGTCACCTTGGGTCAAACTCTACATATAAAAATCAGAAATATTATTTGCCTTTCAACTAGGGTTTTAAACCCCTTCAAACAACAAACCCTCACTTCAATTCAAGTCGCCACACTTGGGAAAATTTCTCAATAAATACTAGCCATAAATCCACAATTTATGATGTCAGAACCCTCATGAAATCTGCCCAAAAATATAAATAAATAAATCAGAATTTATTATTTATTTATCCACTTGAAAAGACCTTGCAAACCTTGTCCAATCACATAGAAAGTCAACGCCACACTTCAGCAATGATTATCAATAAATTTCAGCAATGAAACTAGGCCAATTTGACCTCAAATTAGCTTTGAAACCCACACAAACAGGTCACCAAGCAAGTCGCCCCATTCTAGGGCAGTAATCAAATTCCAACTTTGCAAAGTTGGCGTCAAAAGACACCATTTTGTCAAATAATCAGTTCCAAAAACCTGCAAACACTTATTGAGCATACATCACAATATTTTTTTCAAGCATAAAGAATCAATATCAATTTTCAACATATCCCTCAAAGGAGAACTCCATCATGTACTTGTACCTTTCAAAAGGATGCGAGCCACCTTGAAAAGGCCAAATACTCTTTTTTAACTCTCATTACTGACTTTTAGCATATCTCCTCTTTATCTTTGATCACTTACAAGCCGACATTCATTTTTTACCAAAAATAATATTAAATAATTGTGTAGATAATAAATAGTGATTAAAATTACTTTTAGACAATAATTCAATAATTATTTCAATTGAATACCTTAGTGGTAAAAACCACTTTTATAAAATATTCTGTTAATCAACTCATAATTGTCTTATATAAGCAAATGATTAAAAGTACTCTTCGGGCAATTATAATTAATTAATAAAATAAAACCCCAAAAGGAATCCTTTAGTCTATAGGAAAGTTGGCTAAAGGTCTTCAATACCTACTCATGAATGGTTTGGAAATGGTGACATTACATGAAACATCCTAATCACCTAGGTACAAGACACCTAGGTTGTATGCATGTCAACATTGGGAGGTTACCCAACGGTTGTGGAGTGCTCTTAGGGACTACTATGTTGATTCCCACGGTTATATTATCAACCTAAAATCTCAATACTCAAGTGTCCAAAATTCCTTCTCAAAATTGCATTCCCAACTAATGCCTATGCAATCCCTTTCCCATCCACCACCGATAATACATTTGCTATATTTTATACCATCTTTATGTAAAAGTCTCTACTACTCTTCATACTTTTCTAAATGAGTACAAACCCCATTCTAATCTTAAGCTTTGTCACCTAGACCATTAACTCTAGAATTGTAGTGGGTTCTTATTTTCCTTCAACCTTCAACGTCATTGTGTAATTCTTCATCTTTGAAAGTAGCTCGACGAGAAAACCCAAATGAGGGCAAAAGAGTTGGTGTAATCATCTAACTTATTGATAATGTAATCCTCGTTGGTGCATGTCATGATGTGATGGTTAAATAGATCATTCAATGTAATTCCGCTCGCCTTCTTAAGTGTCCTTGCAGACATCATATTACCTAGCCCCTACCTAAACATGTTTCTATTATCCCCTATGGAGTCTTCCATATCTTTTTTCATTCGTCTGAAGGAATAAGAGAGGCATCCAATTGCGTCATTTTGAGCCTCCAAACTCTTCAATTCTTCTTCAAACTTTGCCTACAAATCTTCTATTTTAATTTTTTGCGGCTCACCATAGTTTGAAGAGACTTTCTAACACTTATTCTTTTATCATCTTTTTATCCTTTGAAGGTTTTGCTTGCTGCAACTAATTCTCCACTACCTACTTTGCTTGATCCTCTATTGATAGGACATTGTCTAGGGCAAACTGAGGTCTAACCGTCGTTACCATTCCCCATGCATCTCTCCTTGTTTGTCATGTCCTCCTTTTTGACATGAGCCACTTAGAGTCCTTAAACTTAAAAGAGTTGTTCCCAAAAGGCTAAGGGAAAAAAAGAAAGGGAACATTGAGGGTCCATTTGAAAAATAATTATTGAAACAGGTACATCATGAATTCTAATTTGCAATTCAATTATGAAAAGTACCTTTTTATACTAATTTCACTTAAGTTGGGACCTTATTGAGGGTCATGCGCACCCATGGACTAAAAAGGAAATTATAAGGATGCTTTGTTATATTTGAAAAAGACATTTTCCCCCTTTTATTTGGGGGCTCCTTTTGGGGGCTTGAGCTATTAAAGGAAAAAGTGGACTTTGTTTGAAGGTTATGCAATTTATAATATTAAATCTATTGTTCAAGTATGTCAAGCTTGGCTATAATATCTTGAAGACGAAAACCTTCATGTGCTTCAAGGTGTGGAGACGAAACCCTTCACATCCTCATTGTGAGTAGCTCTACATCAAGAGCTGCAAATTGTGCTTTGACAGGTGAATTTCATATTAGAAAAGTTGGCGACTTGCTTCTATGGGTTGCTTGCTTATGTGGAAGGCCATTTCTAAGGTGGCGATTTGATTAGAAGGTTGAAGACCCCTCTTGGAGGGTTGCACTACATAGAAAGCCCTCTCCTAGGGTTTGATAATTATTTTCTGAATTATTTTCCACTAGGCGACTTGGTCCCTTAGGGTTTGGAGGTTGTTGGAGGACCCTTTGAGGCAATAACAATTCAGATAATTATTTATATATTTTTGGCAAGTGGGATGACCTATTTTAGAGATATTTTGAAATCTTCTAGGGTGCTTCTAAGCCTTAAATAATTATGAATATGTTGGGCCCCAAACCCATTAGTAGAATATTCGTGCCAACTTGGCATCCACCTCAACGCAAGAGGATATTTTTGGCAAGTGGTTAGCTTAAGGGTTTTTGTACCCAACTGGAGGTTGTAGCACAAATCTTATGCCCGCTGGCAAGCAGCTAATCATCTCCCGGATTTTCAGGGCATCAACGAAGATTTGTGGAAACATGGCAAGTCCAATGCGGGGATCACAGAGTCATGGAGCCGGCGGTTATGATAACAAAATTCTAGCTCAACACTCAGCATGCAACTTCCACCCTAGAAAAGATGCTCCTGAAGGCTTATATAAGGAGCTCGAGCTGGAAGAAGGGGAACGAAGAACTACAGCGAAGCTCTGGCAAAATGACTCTGAAGGCATGTTCAATGAACCTTGCTCTAGCTGCCATTAAGGCTTAGAAACAGTATGGAGGCCACTCTGGCTCCAATTGTATGTGACCAAGCTCGTATGTGAGCCTCTGGGCTATTAGCATTATGATTTGAATACAAACTCTTGTTATGAGCTTTGAACAATGACATGGTGTTGCATTAAAATATGATAAGTGTGTCTGGTTTTCATATCTTATGGTATTATTAATGTGATGCGAAGATTTGTGATGTCATACTTTTGATTGAATTATGATAATTGATGTTCGTGCGTTTTATTGGTTCGCTACTTTAATGGAGTCTGCAATTTTCATGACGTAATATTTATTATACATGGAGGATGAGTATAGATATGCGCCAATAACCCAAGACCTGTTTAAATCGCATCTATTTAGTATGAGTAAATGGAACCAAAGCAGTCTTATGACCCATTAAACGCCTATATGACGCCAAGGTAAACCCAAGCAAGGCCTGCATCTATGGATCTGCCCGAGTTAAGTTTTTGGTACGTTGCTTAAGACCCTTTAGTGAAGCCTCGTGCCATGGCACAACTAGCCCAATGCAGACCCCAATTCATTCGCAGTTGTGCTTTGGATGAGCGCATAAGCCCTGTGCCTTATGTGGATTGATGCCGGTGAAGCCGAGTGTTTAAATGTTGAACGCAAAAAGGGAGTATCCCATGCTTGTACCTGGTTGTAGTAAACCGAGACTATAGACTTTCCAAAACATTTTGGTTTCGTTGTCGAGACCCGTGTTGAACTCTGTTGCTGTGATGGTGTGACAAAACGATGTACCGACTTTCTCGCGAAAACATCAAGCGCTAGTTGCAACATGTGGAAGATAGTTTTGCGAACAAGCATCCAACCTGCAAAGGACAAAAGTCAATAAAATGGGTTTAGGACAACCTATATGATGCTTTGTGCGAGGTCTTTTTCTGTGAGTTACCTGAGCATGTGTACGAGTGGTTGGCTGCATATTTAACCCACAGAAGAAGCTATGGACGACGCTACGAGTAGACAGAGTGCCTAGAGAGGCTTGGGACCCCATGTTACTTGGACTAGAGCGGTGGATAAATGGTGACAAGGAGCTCTAAATAGCTACATACTTGAGTTTGATGTATCAACTTATTTGTGCCCTAGGGAAGCAGAGTACCAATTTTTGCGCAACCCTAGAGGCATGTTCAAGAAGGAGTTTGACACAGCTCAAGAAGCTAATGGTTGATTACAGTTTTGAAACTTTGGGGATGGAAGGCTAAAATCCTTTCACGTATGAGTTGCGCAAAGGTGGAGAAGGGGATGTGTAAGTGAGGCGTAAATGAAGGGGACGAGCAAATTGACACCCGAGAGCTCAGAAGACAAACCTATAATAAGAAATGACGCCGACTGGTGGAGGATCTGGAACCTAGAAGTGCCGAGAGGACCCTAGCGAACAAGAAGGGCATGGGGAAGGATCTCTTGAAGGACAGCAGCGCGGAGATGAGAGATATAATGAAGCAATGGACCAAGCTCGACACTCGACAGGTGTGGAATTCGTTGAGTTCCTACAGAATTTGGTGACTGCAGATACGCTTGGCACGCCTACCCCCATTGAACCTGCGATGCTTGCTCAAGTGTTGGATCCCCCACTTGAAGACAATACAGAAGTGATTATTGACCATATTAATGCCTCAGATCTTAGACGTTTTGCAGGCTTTGATTGTAACTTTGTTATTGAACAAATTATTCCAGACGAGGTGAGTGCAACTACCTCTAGACCATTAAGCACTAGCTCACCACAACATAACTTGAATGCGAGCATACCAACTCAGCGGACGTTAGAAATGCAAGGTGGACAATAGCCCGTAGGAAGTGGTCTGGCGCCACAAACAAGTAGCACAGCACCAACGGTATCAACTACGCCAACAGGAACGACAGGACCAGTGCCTACCTCCAGGGCTTGAGGCATTGGAGGACGGCTGCCAAGACAAGCGCCAAGGGGACAATTGCCTCAAGTACCAATTGCCCCCCCCCCCCCCCCGCAGCAGATCTACTACGAAATGGCTATGCACCTGCCAGAATATCGCAGCATGGAAAATGCTGCAAAACATATGCTAAAATGCGAACTACAGTGGCACGCATGAGGGATAACCCAGTCAAAGCACAAGGCTACTCAGTTTACCACTTTACTTGATCGCACCCACATGTGGTATAGAAAATTTGATCCTAACCAGGCCATGGTTGACTATGATACCCTACAGGATGCATTCTTGAAGGAATTTGACATCCCAAAGTTTGAACAACAGAACATCGTCGCGCTAAAAGAAATTACCCAAGGACTCTCAAAGAGTGTGCGCTTGTACGATGCAAGGCTCAAAACTCTCTTGTCGAAGCTCCCGTATGATATTCACCCTTCCTACCATGCACAGTGGTTCATTGGGGGGTTGCTCGTTCCATTTCGAAGAGTGCTTTCCATGAAGACTTTTACAAACCCTCGAGAAGCGCTTGAAGCTGCGCTCAAAGCCGAGGCAATTGGAAGTGTAGACATTGATATCAGCCCATTTATGGAGGCGCAAATTGCATCTATGGCCTCCCAGCTTCAAAAGCTTACCGCCAACTCTACGCATGACACTCGAAGTGGACTATGGTGCACCAACTGCGAAGTAGAAGGCCATTATAGAACTAATGGCCCACGGAGGAATGTGTGCACCCTGCTTCTAAGATATGAAGTCTGTCGAGAAGCGCATGACGTCTGAAACTGTCCTTTGTTGCAATGCGCCAGCCAAGTCAACACAACCATTTATTGTCATTTGTGCAACGCCTACACCCATACCACTGTTGATTGTCGGGTGATTGACGAAATGCGTGAAAACATGGAAAGGGGCGCACGATGGGCTATAGTAGCAATCGGAGGACAAGCAAACCAAGGGAATGATGGCTACGACCAACTGAATACAGGGTTCGAGATGTAGCGAGGTGCCAGAAGGCGAGGCGAAGGACGCGGTGGTGGAAGGTTCTCATCGCGTTCATGTTATAAGTGTGGCTCAACAAAGCATTATCAACACGACTTTCTTACACATCCCACATGTGGGTATTGTCGAGGGCCCCATAAGGTCAAAGAATGCCCTAACCTTTAAAAAAAGTTAACCTAAGGCAGGTCTGGCGTAGACCAAGGCGCAGGAATGATCACGGACAAGCAGAAGACAAAAAAATGGACTCCAAAGGCGCAACTTACACACACAGAAGCAATCAAGGTGCAGGAAACTACTCACAGTGGATTCACCACTCAGACGTCAGTTGCGCCCGTACCTGAGTTACGCCTCGAATATGGGGATAAGGGTTGAAATGAACACATAACGCGGCCTAAACCAAAAGTTGCATCATACCCAGACCCAACGCACCAGAAAGACGTATTACAACAAGCTATGAGCGTAATCCAAAACATGCAAGGGGAGCTCCAATTAGTGCAAGACCTAGAAGTGCAGGCTAACGACTCTCGAAAGAAGCAAGATAGCCGAGAGGCTCAAATACAAGAATTAAATGAGATCCTACGCCTCTTGAAAACCAAGGGTATGTTGCCCCTATTGAAGAACTTACTCCTGAAGCATGCAGGTCAAAAGCAAGTTGAGGTCGCGACGCCACGCATGGAAAGGACACAAGAAGTCTGACATGCACAAAATGTTGAATATGACCAAGAACTCTTGGTGGATGCCACTATTGACAAATGGTCTGTCTGTGACGTTCTTGTAGACACAGGGGCCGAGGTCAACATCTTGACAAAGATTGCTAGGGAGAAAATGGGTAGACCAGCCTTGAGACCTTCCCCTCATGTACTCTTCATGGTCAATAAGACCCGGGCACAGCCAATCGGGATACTAAAGAGCACAATTGTAGCTTTCATGGGCGCCAAATTCCGCAATGACTTTGAAGTAATAGAGTTAGCAGAGTAGGACAACTACTAGGTGCTTCTAGGAAGACCGTGGTATTATGCAAACAATGCAGATATGCACTTCAAAAGGCACTACAGGACCTTTGAGAATGGAAAGGAGAGGGTAGTTATACCTCTCTCAAAAGACCAAGGACCCCCTCGGTCAAGAGCGTGGACAATGAGGATGAAATCAACCATATCTATAACATCACAGTGCAAGGCGCTGAGACACTAGAACCAAATGATCAAGGAATCCTCTCTTGGAAAGATGGACAGTCAGCCTCAAACACCACAGATGTTGCTTGCGACTGATAGGTCGAGGGAGCATACGAGACCACCAGTCGACGGTGCCGCTTAGTGCGAGCAAAGGCGCCAAAGTTAGTAAAGATAGGCTGGATACAGATTGATCGCACTCCTAAAAGATGGGTCCTTTGCACCAAGAAAAGAGGAAAAAGAGTATTTCGCCTCAGTAAGGGCAAACTTGCTGCGCTCCCAAGATATGAAGTAACCCTGTGGAAGACTATGTCCGTGACATTGAGTCGTGCATCCCAAAGGAGTTGGATAGAATGGGCGCACTAGTGTACACATTGAAAAGCATTGTCGCTCGTTGGTGGGCAGCGCAGAAGCCTAGCTTGCTAACTTGGAAGGATGTAAAGGCAACTATTTACACCAAGTTCGGAAAAAGCAACGAGGACCTGGACATTTCAACCTACTCTAGCGACTTTGACCCCATCGCACATGTACGTCTTTACAAAGAAACATGGACTATTTGCACATAAAATGCACCAAGAAATCCATGGGTGCACACCTTCTACATAACCTTAAAGACTTGGGTGCGGGCGTGGTACGTAGTCAATGAGATGCGCCGCGAAACAGCAAACTGGGATGCCCTTAAGGAGCGGTTTGTTCATACCTTCTCCTTTTCTTCGCAAAATCTTGAACTGATTGAGCCATTATAGGTAGTTCAAAGGTCAGTATTTGAGGACACCGCTATACTGGAAGAGTGCCTAAAGGACATGTTCAGCGAAAAAGGGTTAATGCTCCCAACCTTCTTTGAAGAACAAATTCTGAACAGTGACTCTAGTGATGAAGATGATGACACAGGGAAGGCGCGCAACTGGAAGTTAGTGCGCCAAGTTGAGGATAGCGCCCTAGAAGAAGGCCCTACCCATCTTCGAGTGGAAACAACTGAGGGTAGCAGACAAGTCGAAAAATCACACTAGGAGAAGCATGAACCCTACCGGACGTCGTTAAAAACCACCAAGGTAGATATCAATTCAAAGGGGGAACCCAAAATTGCCACTATGGGCACCTATTGGTCTGACACGGAACTGGCGCATATTGTTGATCTCTTGAAAGAATTCCAAGACCTGTTCCCATGAAACAATAAAGATATGAAAGGCACACACCCATCCCTCGGGAAGATGAGCATCAAACTAGTCGACGGCGTGAGACCTATCAACAAGCGGCCTTATGTGATGAACCCAAATCTTCGCGCCAAGGTCAAGACTGAGATCAATGGCATGCTAGCCACAAGAGTCATCTACCCTGTACAGGTATCTGAATGGGTCAGCCCCATGGTCATCAACATCAAAAAGGATGGGCGCATTCGAATTTGTGTTGACTATAGACTGTTAAACACCACCTATGTGACCGACCCCTTCCCGACTCCGTTCACCGACAAAGTATTGGATGGCATCGTAGGTTGCAAGATATACACATTTACTGAAGGCTTTTCAAGATACCATCAAGTCCAAATCGAGGAAGACAAGCCGAAAACCACCTTTGCGACCAAATGGGGTTGTTTTGCATATAGGTGATGTCCTTTAGGCTGAAGAATGTGCCAACCATTTTCTCTCGAGTGGTGATCACCGCATTCAAAAACTTCATTCACAAGTTCCTCCAAATATAATTAGACGATTGGACAATGTATGCATTGGTGAAAGATCACTATGACAATTCGCACCTAATGTTTGAAAGGTGCAGACAATTACAAATTTCTTTGAATCTGAAGAAGTGAGTTTTCGCAATGTCGTTTGGCACATGGCTCAGGCACATCATCTGCACGGATGATCTGCTCGTTGATACAGCCAAGATTGCAATAATCCTTCAGCTTCAAACACCATCAACGCAAAAAGACATCTACGCCTTTCTTGGGCATTGTGGGTATTACAGGAAGTTCATAAGAAATTATGCTAGGATTGCGGCACCGCTTAAAAGAACTCTGGCAAAAGGATGGCCCATCTATTGGGGCACAGCGCAAGAGGATGCTTTTGAGACCCTGAAGCTAATGCTGGCAAGTGCGCCGATACTGCAATTTCCCAACTGGGCAACTCCCTTCCATGTCCACGTCGATGCCTCTGGTACCGCAATTGGCACCATTCTCGCACAACCAGGGGAAGGGAAAATGGATCATCCTATTTCTTTCGCAAGCAGGAAACTAACCAAGGCAGAACAAAATTACACAACCACTGAGCACAAGGCGCTTGCCATGGTCTACGCCCTGCAAAAGTTCAAACGATATTTGTTAGCAACCCCATTCATCTTCTTCACTGATCACGAGGTGCCTAAGTACCTGGTGAACCAGCCCGTTTTGCATGGGTGCATTTGCCGATGGATTGTTTTGTTTCAAAAATTCCAATTTTTTATTGTAGTGAAGCCCAAAAAACAGAACTTAGGCCCAAACCATTTGTTTTGCATCAACTTTGGCAATGCGGCAGCGCCAATTGAAGATGATATGTCTGATGCGTAATTTTACAAAATCCAATGCATCCCGGAAGACTTAGCAGAAATCGCCGCATTTTTGACCTCTGGATCTGCACCTCAGGGCATGACAACTAATGAGAAGAAGCAGCTCGCGGTTTGCGCCGCCCTATTTCAACTCATTGGCGGGGAACTATACAAGTTGAGCCGCGATGAAATCTTGCGTCGATGTGTCCTAGAGGATGAACAAAACTCAGCACTACAAGAGGCGCATGGGGGCATTGTTGGAGGCCATTGTGTTGGAGACGCCTTGGCACGAAAAGTGCTGCAATCAGGCTTGTGGTGGCCAACTCTGTTTCATAACGCAAAAGAATACATTAAAGCATGTGACGTCTGCCAACGCACGAGAAAACCAAACCACTAGGATGAGATGCCCTTTGTCCCCATCCTTGCCCAAGCGCCCTTTGAAAAATGGGCCACTGATTTTGTTGGGTCTATTACTCCCACTGCGAGGCGAACAGGGACAAGGTACATTTTGGCTGCCACAGATTACTTCACCAAGTGGGCCGAAGCAGCACCAACCAAAGACTGTACAGCCACCACAGCAGCAAGATTCATCTGGGAAAATATTATAAGCAAGTATGGATGCCCGCTTAGCTTGACTAGCGACCGTGGCACGCATTTCATCAACGAAACCGTTCAGAACCTGTTGTCCGAATATATCGTGGCGCACCATAAAATGACACCCTACCAACCCCAATTAAATGGCACCCCAGAAGCATTCAATAAAATATTGGGGACATGCCTAACAAAAATATGCGACGTTGGTCGCAAGGATTGGGATGACCGTGTGTCAGCAGTGTTGTGTGCCTATCGCACAACATACAAGCGCCTGAACAAGGCCACACCATTCCAACTAGTGTTTGGCACAGAGACTGTTTTACTTATGGAATCCCTAGTGCCCTCATTGCGCATCGCACGTATTGGTCGATTGGATGACTAGGAGTCTTTAAGCACACGCTTGGGAAGATTTGGAGAGGCTGGACGAGACACGCGCCCATGCATGATGGAGCCAGCAAATAGATAAGGCCGACCAAAAGCTATGGCATGATAAGCACATCAAACGCAGGGTGTTTACAGAAGGTACAATGGGCTTGTTATATGATTCTAAGTACTTCAGGCACCCAGGCAAGTTACGAATCAGGTGGATGGGACCTTATATCATCCACAGCATATTGGAGACTGGTGCATGAAAGCAATATACATTGACTGGTGAAATGCTCCTTGAGCATTTCAACAGCACCAAATTGAAACTATACCATCACTAGGATGTCGCTTGCGCCATCTGACGCCGACTTTCCAATCAAAAGTCTGTCGCTTTGTCTTGTGACTATAATAAAATCGGTGCGAGCCAACTCTTTTCCTTATGTTTTGTTTCTTTTGTGTTGTTTGAATAAGCATGGCGCTTCAGGCCCGCAGTAGAACTTTTCTAGCGCTTACACCTGCATAAATCCAGTTGAGTGAGTCAAGCCCGGTTGTTTTTTAAGCGCCTAAGGCCAGACACCTAAGTTTATGGGCACGTGTGAAGTCTGTCGGGCCAAGTAAATTGTAAGTACGAATTGACGAAGGAAGGCGCACAAGGTGTTCGTGCATAAGAAACCAAGAAGAGAAAATGAGGCGCTGGAGGACCAGCACCGGGATTTGTATGGTGTAGGGGAGGCCAAAGCAAGAGACAGTGAAGCACAGAGAAATCAACTAAGAAAGAGAGGCGTGCTTGAAAGGAAGCACAGCACTGAGAAGAGATGGAACCTAGGAGACTGAATCGCATGCATGTGAAGTGTTGCACCCAGGTAACCATAAGGATGGTGAAGGTCATGCCAAGATTAACAAAGCGCAAGATAATGACCGTTGTGATAGCTAGCACCCACTCCATAGTCGGCAGGAAGTGACCATTTGAATCACCTATCACTTCACTAAAGAAGCAGTTAGCAGAGTTAATGCTACAACAGTGGAAGAACAAAGATCCACATTAAATTAGCAGTTGCAGCAGATTTTACCGAATTTCGTGGGTTTTAGCAGATTTCGAGAATCTAAACCACACCAGCCATCAATGTGGCAGATGAGATTAGCATATAAAACGACAGATGGTGGAGGTAGGAGGGTTACTGTCATTTTCAAGAGTTCAGAACAGAGCAAGAAGCCAAAACCACTGAGCGAGAAAACGCTACCAAAGAGAGAACAAGTCACCCACAGCCTCCCCAAGCGAGAATGAAAGAGCAAGAAGAAGATTGCATTTCGCCCTAAGGAGAAAGGGAGGCAAGTAGAGAAAAGTTGATAGAGAAACAAGAAAGAAGAGACTTCGGCAGAACAACCAGGCCACCATTAACAAGGCAAGAAGCTCAACAGCCAAACACGCATTTGCATTTCTCGCGACTGTAAAGCACAACAAACAAATTTCGGGCTTCAACGGAATCAATCAGCGGCGCTTCAACAATAGCAGGTTCAAGATGGGAAAGAACGACTGAGCACAGGTTTACCACAAGCGCAAAAAGATGCAAAGAAAGCGCGAGCAGTAAGTGAAGCAACCGCCACAAAAATGGATGTGTAGATGGTGGAGGGGGTGAGTGTTACAGAGATTGACCCAAGCACGAGTGCCAAGCTCACCTACAGAGAGATGGAATACCCGTCAGAGGTCATGGTGGGGGAGAAGTGGGTGTTGTTCGCTCATGTTTGCAAGCTTAAGGACTATAACCATAGGACAGGCCGCAACATGTAGGAGTTGAACAAGGACTAGATGATAGATACGGGCAAGATGACCAAGGCAGGCGTTGTGCTCTTCGATGTCTCCATCAGAGACAAATTGCAAACCACGAGCACCACACAACTGTTTGAATTGCCAAGCTTCGGCAAGCTGGAAGACTTGGTGCATTTCCTCCTCTCCCGGGTGCATGGCGACCAATTCTACTTTGTTGGACGGCGCATGAGGATTTCTACAAGCCTTATTAGCAGAATCACAGGGCTACCTGGCACAGGAGCAGACGTACGAGAGATGATGGAGGACGATGTGGAGGTAGAAAGGGTCGCAAAGCTCCTAGGCTACTACAAGTCAAGATTTGTAATCCCTATCAAAGACATCCAAGACCCAAGCGCAAGGGCAGCAACGCACCTTGTAAGCGCCAAACTTTGCCTCGATGGCCAGTGGTCTGACATAAGTAAAACATTCCTGTGCATTGCCCACCAAATGGTGCAGGGAGTAAGGTCCAACGTCTCTAAGTTCATAGCAGAGGAGATAGTAAAGAATGTGCAGGAATGCCATCGAGCGTGCGAGACCTTTCAGTGGTGATACATGTTGATCCTAATAGTGGAGGAAATAAATGTGCCAGATGGCGATGACGACCACCTATGGGTGTTTCCACCAAGCCATGATTCCCCAGTGATGAAGTACTAGGACTTCATCTGCCCCCCCAGCTTCTCACAGAAATATAAGACTAGAGTGCAAGGGTGGTTTGAAAGGTATGTAGAGGCCTTTGGGAGGGAGTAGCGCATCCCACAAGAACTCCCTCAACAACTGGTGGGAACGACAACCTTTGTTGTGATGCAACACTTCTGTGTGGTGCACCTAGCGCTCACAGATGGAAATCTGTCAAGATGGCTTTGGTTACCTTACGTGTTCTCAGCCAAATACTTCATGGCAGCACTAAGGAGAATCCCCAATGCGCAACAAATTGAGATCCAAGCCAAGGCCGTGGATCGGGACAAAAGAATGATGAGGCGCCAATTCGTGCACCCCAGAACCAAGGCCACCAGGGATGAGGATGACAGTGGCAGGCCTGACATCCATCCCCTCCAAAGGATAATAATAAATGGTAGGATTTTTAACCTTTACTATGAGATGAAGTTGTGCAAGAAGGGCAGAGATCCTAGCAAGGATGATGATCGCCCCCTCCTAGCTGACGATGAAGGGAAGGATGCGCCAAAGCTGCAGGCGAAGTCACTCCAAAGGAAAAGGGGTGAAAATTTAGAAGAGATCATGAAGCACATAAAGTTGAAAATAGCCTCTGAAGAACAAATCACGCCCCCTGCTCCAAAGAAGTACATGACATTCACGCATGAGGGTGCTTCTTCCAGCAATCATCCAAAGAAAAAGACTAAGGGACCCATAGAGTTCCCTACAAAGACCCTTGTAAATATGGAGAGAGAGGTGACCCTCACGCCCATAATAGAGGAGACTGAAGAAAACAAAGCAAGGACCTATATCCTGCAAATAGGGGAAGGTGAAGAGGAGCTCAACGTTGGAAATGTGCAGAAGGCCCTGCAAAGCGACGTGACCGTCGTGCTACAAGTAACAGAGGAAATGATGAGCCTCACATCCAACACCACCTCATTAATAAGCCCACCTTTGAAACCGGCGCCGACATCCAGGGATAAGGCCTCCCCAACGGCCCCTCAAATTGTCGAGGAGAAAAGAGCGGCCTGGAGGAAGATGGGATTGAATGATGAAGATATAAACCGGACTTTGGTGCTTGAAGAAAAGCGAAAACTTGATCGGAGGCCAAGTTGGAGAAAAAGGCCCCAAAGTTTCCCTCAAGCACAAGACCAGTAGTAGAAGTGGTCAAATAGGTAGACGTTGTGCAAGAGGCACGCCCAAGTAGTGAAGGGGTGTCTGAACAAAAAGAAGGCAATACTGGTGCCTCAGAGCAACAAACAGAGACAGCTGAGGAGCACTAGCAACAACAAGGCAACACTGGCGCCGAAGGGATAATCCGGGAGGTAAGTATTGAAAATCCCAAGGATGAAGAAGCGGACGAGGGGGAGAAGTCCAATGAAGCAACCCCCAAGGACCAAAAAAGTGAATCCTCGGAGAAGCATGCCGAAGAGAGCAGTGACGCCAATGAAGAGGAAGAAGTACACACAAAGAAGGTTGTCATTGAAAAGGATGACAAAGAGCTTAACATAAGGGAGTCGACGCAGAAGAATTGGGGGGACAAAGATCTATACATGTATGAAACTATGCCCCCCCCAAGCTGCCACGACAAGGACGCGCAAGCAGCTCTCATTTGTGCTAGAACATTATATGGACGAGCCCTAGTTCAAGGCGCCAAGAGTGGCTACTTTGAGCCTCGAAGATTCTGAGGAAGGGAAGGAATCCCTTGTTGACCCACGCACCATGAACCCAATCCAATCTGGGAATGCACTAATGAGAATGGCCACAAAAGTAACGCGTTGGAACATCATCAATGACGGCAAGGTGAGGAAATTGAAAAAGCTCCTCAAGGAAGCCAAGGAGGAGGCGCATGCCAATAGGTTCAAGTTGCAACAGCTTTGTGAGCACATGGAGGCAGCCAAACCATCTCTTCTAATCAGTGTCAACATGTCAGACCTTTCACAGGTAGACAAGATTTGTGTATTGATGGAGCAGATGCTCCCAAGGCTATAGCCCAAGCTGACGCAAGAAGAACAAGAGGAAGACCCCAATGTCACACTGAAGAAAGAGCTTTCAAACAAGCTCCAAGAGGTAGATCTCTTCGCAAAGTTAAAGGAGGGCGCAGAAACAGCAGACACCATTTTCTTAAGCCTCTTCAACCAAGCCTCAGTAATAGATGCGGGCCTAAAGCATGCGAAGGATGAGGAGCAGCTGATGGCTCAAGTATACTCCTCAATCAGGGCAGAACGGTCGCAAATCATGGGCAGTGTGAACACGCTAAGTAATCAAATCAAGGACCAGGAGCGCACCTTGGAAGAACTTTTCCGCGCTCTACAAATTAAGCCCTGTAAGCAAGGGGAGATCTTAGACACAAATGTGGCAAAGGTGAAAGCCAACATAGAAGCCATCTTGTAAGGAGCTAGATAAGACATATACACTTGTGCTCATTGTTGCATCATCCAAAATTGATAGCGCCACACAAGAAATCAAGCTAGTCATAAAGGGCTTTGAGGACTTCAGCACCGAACTCCAGGAGAATGCGCCTGAAATCTGTGCTCCCAAGAGTTTGACGGCTTAGTCTGAGGGCAGACTAGAGTTTTTGTATGGGGAAATGTTGGGCCCATAATCCGTTAGTAGAAGATTCGCACCAACTTGACATACACCTCGGCGTGAGAGGGATTTTTTGGCAAGTGGTTAGTCTAGGGGTTTTTGTAGCCAGGTAGAGGTTGCAGCCCAAATCTTGCACCAATTGGCAGGTGGGCTAACCATCTCCCGGATTTTTAGGGCGTCAAAAAGATTTGTGGAAACGTGGCAAGTGCAGTGCAGGGATTACAAAGTCATGGAGCCGGCAATTATGATGACAGAATTCCAGCTCAACACTCAGCGTGTAACTTCCACCTTGGAAAAGATGCTCCTGAAGGCTTATATAAGGAGCTCGGGCCAGAAGAGGAAAGGGAGTGAAGGACTGCAGCGAATCTCTGGTGGAATGACTCTGAAACCATGTTCTATGAACCTTGCTCTAGCTGCCATTAAGGCTTAGAAACAGTATGGAGGCCACTCTAGCTCCAATTGTATGTGCCCAAGCTCGTTTGCGAGCCTTTGGGTTATTAGCATTATGATTTGAATACAAACTCTTGTTATGAGCTTTGAACAATGACAATGGTGTTGCATTAAAATATGCTAAGTATGTCTAGTTTTCATATCTTATGGTATTATTTGTGATGTCATACTTTTGATTGAAAAATATTAATTGAGGTCAGTGCATTTTACTGGTTCGCTACTTTAATGGAGTCTACAATTCTCATGACGTCATCTTTATTATACATGGAGGATGAGTATAGATCTGCGCCAATAACCCAATCCCTATTTAAATCGCATTTGTTTAGTATGAGTAAATGGAACCAAAGCAGTCTTATGACCCATTAAGCGCCTATATGACCCCAGGCTAAACCCAAGAAAGGCATGCGCCTATGGATCTCCCTGAGTTAAGTTTCTAGTACATTGTTTAAGACTCTTTAGTGAAGCCTCGCGCCATTCACAACTAGCCCAACGCAGGCCCCGGTTCATTCTCAGTTGCACTTCAGGTGAGTGCATAAGGCATGTGCCTTATGTGGATTGATGCCAACGCAGCCGAGTGTTTAAATGTTGAGCACAAAAAGGGAGTATCCCATGCTTGTGCCTAGTTGTAGAAAACTAAGACGCTAGACTTTCCACAATAGAATATTATTTCTGTAATTGTCAGCTAATTTTCATGATTATTGAAAGTCATTTTTAGGCCATTGCTACTCCAAAATTATCTATTATTTACTGCTATATTTTTTCGTGCATAGGTGACTTGTTGTGAGGGTTATTGATCTTATTTGGTGCTTCAATTCATGCTTAATTACTGCTGGAAACTTCTGTATAGTTTTTATATTAATTTTGATGAAATGTACTAGGGTTTCAGGGAGATTTTGTCAAGGAACTGCTATATTTTCAGTCAAAAAATCTGAATTATTGAAGCACAGGGAACCAGCAATATCTTCAATACGTTGGCAAAGAAGATATTTATTACAACTCTTGTTGGGAGTAATTGTTTACTTAGGGTTTGTAGTTTTAAAATCATAAATTTTAGTTTACTTAAAAGTTTGTTGGAAACCCTCTATTTTGTTGAATAGTCCCATTTGGGGACATTGTAGTCATATCAGAGCCATATATTGGCTAATTGTGGGGGTTTTTAGAGGATTGTCATATGAATGGTGACAAAGAGTTACTGCAGTACCAAAAGAAAGGCAAGAAAGGTTCAGGGAATCCATAGGCAGAACGGGAACAGATAATGGGTAACATGGATTCAGGGGAGACAAAAAGAGAGATAAGGGATAGAGAAGCAGAGGAGAGATCTGCAAAATATTTCCCATCCCAAGAAAAGATGAGAGCCATGATGGAGGGATTCATAAGTGCTATGGTTAGGGTGAAAGGCTTTGAGCACTTCAATGGAGATAGCGATAACTCAGAGAACCGCATTGACACACATACACCCCCCCCATAGGGAATGGAGCACATACAATTAGGCCCATCCAGCCTACATTCATTCAAAGAGGAGCCATTATCAGAAAGAGGACTTGCATAACCCACTTGATGATTCAGAGAGAGATGGAGTATTATGCGGCATCTGTTGCAATAAGGAATGCTATGAGTTTTTCCAAATATTCAACTTGGAAACGTGGGAGGAGTGAGCCCATGATCACTTAGAAACAACAAGGGGGCCAAGGGGATCTCCAACATGCAATGGGAAAGGTATCTCTTTCCACTTTTGATGGATCACTAAGGAGTTCGGCGAGGGCATGGATTCAGAAGGTGGACACCTTTACAATACGACCCATGACAGAGGAGGCAATTCAATTTGCCACCTTACATTTGGAGAGAGCAACACAAGAGTGGTGGTATCGTGGATTGATCACACAAGGGCATCAGCACATACGTACCTATGAGGATTTCAGTAGGAGACTCTTGAAGAGGTTTGATAGGGCAACTCCATTTTCGTGATTTGGCTCAATTGAAGAAAGAGGCCTCAATAGATGAGTACATTTCTAAGTTTCAGCGGCTTTCGGTCATGGTGACCGATGTTTCAGATAAGAGGTTGGTGTTTTTGTTGTACAGGGCTTGGTCGAACACTTACGAGGGTTGGTCAAGGCATTTGACCCATGAACATTGACGAAGGCCATCCAAAAGGCCTACAATTTGGAGTCTACTCCATGAGGCAAATTTCCACCTTTGGGGCAGCCAAAGGTTACTTCTTTACCACCTACAGGGCAACATGGAGGTGACGGTTTGGGACAACCAAGGGGCAACTATACAGGGCCTTCGAGATCCATTCATGAGGCACCATTGATTAGGCCAAACCCACTAGGTTTGGGACAGCAAAATGAGCTACAAAGAAGTAGCTATGAGGTGAGAAATAAATTGAGAATGGTCTTTGTTTCTCTTATAAAAACCCTTGGAAAAGAGAGCACAATTGTTGTGGCAAAGGACAAGTACATTATATTGAAGTAATTCCTAATGAGGAGAATGAGGCAGAAGATTTAGGGACAACCACCCATGAAATGGGGACTTCGGAGATATAAGAGGAGTTGAGTGGCACTTTGCCATCTCTTTCAGGGGGGCCTAGATACTATCCCTTTAGAGTGAAGGGATCACTGAAAGGTAAACCGATCACGAAACTCATTGATAGTGGGGCAACCCACAACTTCATTGATAGAGAACTTGTGACATCATGTGGCCTATAGCTTGTGAAGTTCAAGGGGTTTGGAGTCACTGTGGCGGATGGATTCATCATCCCTTGTACTACCAAAATTCCAAAGTTGAATCTAGCTTTGGAAAGGCATATGGTATAGGATGATTTCTATGTAGTTGGCATTGGGGAAACCCATATGGTACTTGGCATACAATGGTTACATTCCCTTAGTGAGTATACATAAAATTATCAAACTATGAAGTTAAAATTCAAGGTGGGAGGTAAGGAGATTATTCTACATGGTCTAAGTGACCGAGGATCACCCTCATCTTCATCCAATAGCATGGTAAATAATTTTTCTGTGTTTGAAAGGAGGGAAAAGAAATGAACAAGGGGCTGCAAGTTTGAATCATAGGCAGCCAGATACTTCAAGGGAAATCCAGTCTTCTACCCCATTGGCTAGGGTGCAAATTCTGATTTTTGTGGTACATGTATAGGAGAAATAGATAGAACATTTGGGTTGCAAGGACAACCCCTAAATTGCTATGGGAAGCACCCAATACCCAAGTGCATGGGCAGTTTTGGATGTATAGAGAAGGGCTTGACACCCCTCTTGGATTCGGCAAGGGCCCAAGTTGTGGACGGCAGAAAAAAAGATAAGTTGCTATCTGATTTTTGGTCCCAAAGTCACTCAGAAAAATCTGAGTTTGATTTTCTAATTGCATCCCCTTCAACCTTCATAAAATTCAATTTTTTTGGCATGCTACAACTAGGGGAAAATTCTGAAAATGCACATGCAGGGACTGATTTTCTTTACTCAAAATTTTGAGTTGGAAAGACATTTCCGGCCACCAATTAAGGGCAAAAAATTGAAAATTTGGATCATGATAAAGCCCAAAAGGGGAAGGACGAATACACGATGGAATTCTGAATGTTGTCATTCAGAAAATTCAAAATTATGGAGGTAGGTACAGCAGCCTCATAAAGGTGAAAAGACTGATTTTTTTTGTCCATCTACAGCTGCTATCAAATTCTGGAAATATTTATGTTCAAGGGCACCACTTGCATGAAGAAAGGCTGAAGGATGAGGGTATGATACAACACTCTTTTATTTATCATAGTGAATTCTTTGTAGATTCACATCTGGTTCTACATATCCATGAAAGTGTGGAGGAGGGGCAGCCACTAATGATACATGTGGCACACATGAAGAGAATCATTTAAGAGCATTGGCAAGATGAGGGCATGGAAGAGAAGAGCTTCGTCATCTACAACTCGGTACTGAAAGAGTTGGTATCTTGGGATCATGGGAAGCCTTTGGAAGGCGGTGATATCACCCTTGGCACTTGGGGGCAGCCCCCAAAACACAAGTACAATAGTATAAGGGATCCGTTTGGAGCTTCTCTTCCTTGGGAAGAAGTTACATGTGGATATTGCATGGTGATGAATGTGGGGACAACTCTGTGGCTCTTGCAATTGCTTGAGCACAAGCAATTTTGGGTAGGGAGGATTGTCATGTCCCCCTTTTCGACATGAGCCACTTAGAGTCCTTAGCCTTAAAATTTGTTCCCAGAAGGCTAAGGGAAAAGAAGAAAGGGAACGTTGAAGGTCCACTTGAAGAACAATTATTGAAAAATGTACATTATGAATTCTAATTTGCACTTGAGTTATGAAAAGTATCTTTTTATACTAATTTCACTTAAGTTGGGGCCTTATTGAGGATCATGGGCATCCATGGGCTAAAAAAGAAATTATAAGGATTCTTTGTTATATGAGGAAAAAGAGATTTTCTCTCATTTATTTGGGCACTCGTTTTGAGGGCTTAGGCTATTAAAGGAAAGAGTGGACTTCATTTGAAGGTTATGCAATTTATGATATTGAATCTATTGCTCAAGTATGTCAAGTTTGGCTATAGCATCTTGAAGACGAAAACCTTCAAGTGCTTCAAGGTGTGGAGGCAAGCCTTCACATCCTCATTGTGAGTAGCTCTACATTAAAGGCTGCAAATTGTGCTTCAATAGGTGAATTTTAGATTGGAAAGGTTGGTGACATGTTTCTAAGAGTTGTTTGATTGTGTGGGAGGCCATTTATAAGATGGCAATTTGATTGGAAGGTTGAAGACCCCTCTTGGAGGGCTGCGTTGCATAGGAAATCCTCTCCTAGGGTTTGATAATCATTTTATGAATTATTTCCCACTATGCGACTTGGTCCCTTGGGGTTTGAAGGTCGTTGGAGGACCCTTTGAGGCAATAACAATTCAGGGAATTATTTATATATTTTTGGCAAGTCGGGTGACTCGCTTTGGAGACATTTTGGAGTCTTCTAAAATGCTTCTAAGCCCTAGATAATTCTGAATATTATTTCTATAATTACTTGTTAATTTTCATGATTATTGGATGTCATTTTTAGGTCATTGTTATTACAAAATTAACTATTATTTATTGTTGTAATTTTCTGTGTATGGGCGACTTGTTGTGAGGGTTATTGATCTCATTTGGTGCTTTAATTCATGCTTAATTACTTCTTGAAACTTCTGTATATTTTTTTTATCAATTTTGGTGAAGTGTGTTAGGGTTTCAGGGAAAAACTGTCAAAGAATAGCTGCTGTATTTTCAATCAAAAACTTGAATTATTGAAGGGCAGGGAACCAGCAATATCATCTTCAATACGTTGGCAAAAAAAGTATTTATTACAGCTCTTGTTGGGAGTAATTCTTTACTTAGGGTTTGCTGATTTTGAAATTATAAATCTCAGTTTACATAAGGGTTTGTTGGAAAACCTCTATTTTGTTGAATTGTCCCATTTGGGAGCATTACATTGTTTCTTCCAACTTAGTAGATCTCATGCTTTTGAACAGTCGAAAACTTATTCAAATGTATCTTTGTGGTATCATTTGTTTGTTGGATGATCTTGGCCAAAAAGGTGACCTTAGTGTTGGCTTGTTATGATAGCTTTCACTTGATCAAAAGGGCCCTAAATGCTTGAGGCCGTTGTGGACATGATGCCTCTCTCTTTGGTATGTTTTCACCCAATCCATCCTTTAGATGTCTAGATTTCCCCCTTATGTTCTTCCTTTCCAACCTTAAGTGTGCCTTGAGCTATCCCTTTTTTCTCCATATCGGTACACCTATTTATCTTTCCCTTTCTCTCTCTTCTTGTCGCTTTTCCTTTGTAAGTATCATGCCCAAACAAATGTCCCAAAAACCCAAGTAAGACATGGTAAAAAAAATAGTTTACTTAATTTAATAGCACTTAATTCTTTAACTATTATTTCCAATCAACCAACATCATTTGGGATGATGAAGATAACATCCAATTTGCTTCTAGACACGGGTGGTAATCCCAGAATGAGCCCTCCACCAAACTAGAGAATCCTTCATGGAGATGCAACTAAGGCTAACATCTAGGATTACAAATGGGATAATATGAAGGATGCTTATTTTGAGCAGGCAGATGATCTTAACCCTGAGTGAGTAGGCCACTTTCTCTCGGATCAGAACAGTACGAAGAAAGCTGATTTAATTAATGGTGAATTTCTCATTGTTCTTCAGTCTTCTCTTCAACATTTTCAGTAGAAGAGTCAACTAAAGATGGAACAGAGGGAAAAGGCAATGTTTCATTCTCTATTGGTAGCTCCTCACAGTTTTTTTATCATACTAGTGAACTCCTTGCTGAGGGGTGGGGGGGTCTTTCAAAACGGCATTGAACAGTTGATTGAGAGCAATGTGAACACTCTCATTGCCAACCTTCAGAGATTTATTGAGACTGGAAGCAAAGTTGATAGGGACAAAATGGTGTAGCATGTTCAAGAGTTGAGGATCAGCCACTTGCTCTCTCAGATGAAGGATGAGTACCAGCAAGGCTTTGGAATTGTCAAGGGGCTTGATCTGTTGATAAAGGAACTTGAGGACTGTGCAGAGGAACCTGAACTGCTTGAGGAAGGGATTGGTAATGAGGTTCGTGATAGATGTTTGGTTGGTGATGCTGATGATTCGCAGATGGGACCTGTTGGTTGAATGTTCCTTCTTTTGGGACCTGTTGTGGGCTCTGTCTTAGCTACCCTTCTTTTTTATTTTGTTGTTGGGAACCTTTTTTTATATTGTAAGTGTGGTGTAATATTGGACATTCTTTGATACTCGTTGAGCACGTGACCACTCACATATAGTTTTTGATTTTTTTTGTTTGTCCTCTGGACGTTTTGGCTTTTGTACACGCTCTTGCAATATATTAAAAAAAAATCTAGCAACATCAACAAAAGAAGTGTGACACACAAAAATAATTAAGTGATTAATTAATTTGTTAGTTTATTTAACCCACACCAAGACTTTCCATAGTCGCAGTACACAAACATCTTTAAGTGAGAATTAAGTTCAAGCAATTTCCAAAATTACGACACTACATGAGGGTCTATTTTCATATCATTTTACCCAAATAAAACACAGTAATTTTTTTTTGTTTAATTATTTTAATAATACCTAGTTGTTTAACTGTCGTTACCCAATCAATCAATGTCTCAAGTAGACGTGTTACACATAAAATTAATTGCACACTTAATTAATTTTGTGTCACGCTTCTTCTTGAGACATTGATTGATTGGGTAACAAGAGTTAAACAACTAGGTATTATTAAAAGAAATAAACCAAAAAAAAAAAAACCATGTTTTACTCAGGTTCTTGGGACGAAAATTTTGGGCATGACACTAAGGGCATGTGCTTCTTGAGTATTCTCTACTTGCTCGAATGGTTTCTTAGTCTCCACAGCTTTATCTTCTGTTTTTTTTCCTTCTTGGCACTAATATCTTCGTATCACTCCTCTTGCTTAAGTTTTTTGGCTTCCTAAACCTTCTTTTGCACTTCCAATTCTTGTCCTTTTCCACTTTCTTTTGTTTTCTTTGTGTGCCTTCTTGAAGGCAAGGACCTTACCTTCCATTTCTTTCTTTTGCTTAGCAGAAATTTTCTCCTACAACTTCTCTTTTTGTGGCCTTTTGGCCTCGTCCTTCATTTTGTTCTCTTCCTCTTCTCTTAATTTTTCTTGTTCTTCTTCCTTCTTATCTATGATCTCTTTTGTCTAGCAATCTTCTTCTTTCTTCTTCTTATCCATCATTTCCTTTGATCGGCAACCTTCTTTCTTTTTATCTGCCATCTCCTTTACCTAGTGATATTCTTCTTTTGTCTTCCATCTGCGATTTCCTTTGCCTTGGGGTCTTCTTCTTCTTCATCATATACTTTGCTTAGCAGTCTTCTTCTTTCTTGTTATTTGCTGCTTGGAGTCTTCTTCCCACTTCAATTGTTCCTCATCTTCTTTTATGTTGCTTAGCCAATTTATCTTGTCTTTGCTTTTGCAATGATTTACTTTTTCGGTCGCCCTTCCTCTACCTTGTCGAGTGTTTTCTTTCTTGCATCCACTTGTCCATCTTTTTTTATCTTGAACTTCGCTTTCAGCTTTTTTAATTGCCATCTTGATGTTTTCTTGTTGTAGGGGAGTTGGCTGCTTGAATTTCTCCTTCAGCCATCTATTTTTCCTTGATAGCAGCTTTTGCCTTTGCAAGTGCTTTTGCCTTGGATTTGGCCTTCACCTCATCTTGAGTTGTTTTGACAAATTTTGCCCTTACCTCATCTTTTTTTCTTGTGGCATCAATGCAGCTCTTGGGTCTTAGCTCCTTCATTTGTTTATTGTGGAGATCCTTATTCATTACCCAACTTCTTTTTCTTAGCTAGCTCCTCTATCGTTTATGCTTTTGTCTATGTCCTTGGATGTTGGCGACTTCTCCACTTTCTCCTTCGGTTTATTTAACCCCTATGCCCTCTGTTGCTCTACCTTATCCCTTACTACCAAAATTATGAACTTCGGATGCCCTCCTTGTGTATTCCATTGTTTCCATATGAATAAGACTATAAAGACCCTACTTAACGTCAACAAACCTCAAGAAGAGCCCCTAACTCCTTCACTCTTGCCTACTTCAGCTTTTATAGCAGATACTTGTATTCCTCGGACCCCACAATATTTTCTCTGTGGCCCCCTTCTTTCAGGGTTTTCCCTTCGCTGTATTTTTTTTCTCTTCCATGGAGGTCCCCTTTTCTTTTCTCCTCTTGGCCTTTATCAATTGCCTCTTCTACTTTATTCCTAGTCTTTGCATCAAGAGCATAGTCAATAAGTGATTGCATTATGTTTACCTCAATAGATAGATGTGGGGATGCCAACATTGAAGTGATCTTTGTCCAATTTTTCCTAGGACTTCTCTTTGTAGTGCCTCTTCTTTTGCCAGTAGGGGAAACCAAAGGAGAGCCCATTTGTCTTTTTGATGCACTCATATGTATTAACATAGAGGTTTCATACTTAATGGTTGTCTCTTATAAACTGATAATGTCACTTTCACTTAGAACTTGTGGGTCCACAATAGTCTATTGACTCATCCATGTCGGGCTTCCTACCATCAACTTTTTTTGGGTGTCCTCTTCCTTTTGCTACAAAGTTTAAGGCAATGACGCCCTCTCTTGTAATTCTTCTTTAGAAGGAGGTTCCCTCGTTTTGAATTCCCTACCTTCAAATATTTTGTATGAACCTTTTTGTTCAAACTCTCCCAAGTCGTTTGCCAAGCTTTGTTGTCATAGCAACCTTGATGACCTATGAGTCCACTTTATAATTTTTTTCCTCATTAATACTTTTATTTTACCCCTAGTTTGCACCTACAACCGAACGGGTATGTACCTTGGTGGCCTATCTAGAAATGGAGAGGATGGGAATGGCAATTGTGTTATATCGGCATTTTGGGGTGTAGTTGGAATGCCATTCCCGTCTTAGCTTACTCCCTCGCCATCCCCTTGCTCCTCTTATTTTTGGTTGACTCGTTGATGGTAACCCTTGTGGTCTAGAGGTTTCCCCTTGTTGAAAGGTGTGTCATGTTTGTGTCTGTGCACCCTTCAACAAAATTGCCTCGATCTAATGGATCCTGCATTCTACAAGCTCATCCTCTACTTCATAAGGAAATGGCAAAACTTCACCTTGCCTTGTTATCATCAAAGTTATGAGCACGTTATCTTTATTGATGTGGAAGTAGTAATCTGACTTGTATTTATCAATGACCATAACTAAAATTCTATACCGTCCTTGCAAAAGGTATGGACTCTTCACCTCCCACATCTCAAATGTTGAAGTATTCTATTGAAGTATCTCATGTACTTATGCCACAATTATTGGGTCTTCTTTCAATGTGTGTTTTCCCTCTATCCCTCGGACTATCCATGTGAAGTACATGGTCATCGAAAAAATTAGGGACCCAGGGAATAAATTGCACTTTGTCACCTTTGTCCATTCCAAATTGTGCATAGATTGTTTGTACGGTACGTCACATAGATCACACTCTTTTCCTTCCTCCACCATCTCATAGGATACTTTGAGGGCTTGACTCATTGTCACATTGTTGCAATACCCCTTTTGAGGTACAACTTTTGTATACCATTACTTGTGATCCTTGAAATGATAATACACTTGAATTCTTCCCAATGCCTACAAGCTTGCCCCTTTGCAATATGGTCACAAATCCCTTCTTTTCCCACTTGTATCTATCATCTCTATTCATAAGCACTATATTTTCTATACGACACCTTTGTCAATGAAGTAGGTCTAGTCAAGGTATAGAAAATTACCATGTAGTCAACTAAGAATAACCCTAACTTGTTATGGGTAGTCCAAAAATTGAATGTGTCCCATGCGTTCAACTTCATCCATGGAATGTCCATTGCCTTCAACTTCCCATGCATATCCTTGCTCCGGTGTTTGTACTATTGATTTCACTAGATCTTATTCCATTTTTTGTGGTCTATTTTCATCAAATTACATCACTACTTAACTAAAGTATGTGGCATGGCGAAGACAACCCCATGCTGGTCTAGTTCGAATGCCTTCAATATCATTTTCTTTTACTTTGTCTTCTTTATGCTTTGGGACCCATGATCTTCGGCTTGTTCACCATCTTTCTTACTCTAACTCCAGCCTCAATTTCTTGTTCTCCTCCTACTCTTTACACATTCAACTCACTACACTCTTTTTGTTCTCTTCAAGGATCTACAAGAAAACATTGTGATCTATTTAAGTGCACTCGCCTTATCTTATAGCTGATTTTACCTTTACTCTTTTTGATATTCCTTGAATTCTACAACAAGTTGGTCATGATCGTTACTCGTGTCCACCAACTCATTTTATTGACTTGGGGGTTGCTTTTTTAGTTTGTCTTCTTTATTCTTTTAGGTACTTTTTTCTTTTCAAACTTCCCCCCAAGCATGACTCAGAAACTTTTTGCATTTATTTTTATTATGACCCACCTTCCACCTACTCATTCATATATATATGTGTGTTTGTGTGCACGAGCGCTTGTGTGTTGGGCTATTTCTTAGTCACTTTCCTAGTCCTATGAAAACTATGACTACACTCAATAGTTAAGACACTCCCATGCCGGCATATCACTTGAATTAAAGACTCAAAACGCTCACTCAAGGCACAACGAGAGATCACCAACGCGCCCTTTGTGAGAATTATTCCCAAATAATAGATGATACGCACAAATAACACATTCAAACCTTGAAAATAAGCAAAACAAATGCATAACATAATACAACTACACACTCACACACGCTAAATCCATAATCATACCCTATATTTATTAACCATGAAACATTCAATTACATGGCAATTACAACTCTTGCCTTTTACAAGGCTTCATACAACCTTACATCAATTCTTGGATCTACTCTTTCCCTTCTCTATGCTTGAATTCTTCTCTACATCAAATGTGTACTCCAAAACCTATGTTGCTTTGTTCAATTGTGTGCTTAACTCTCTATATCTCAAATGAGAGGTCAAGGGGTTTATTTAAAGTATTCTTGGACCTCTCTACTTCTTTATGCTTGAATTCTTCTCTACATCAAATGTGTACTCCAAAACCTATGTTGCTTTGTTGTTTGCATCAACCGTGTGCTTAACTCTCTATATCTCAAATGAGAGGTCAAGGGGTTTATTTAAAGTATTCTTGGACCCCCTCTACCTACCAGTTATCCAACAAAATCCACCTGTCCATCTTCTAGACCATTCTAGAAGATTCCTTCTTTCTATCTCCATGTGCTTTTCAACTTGAATTGATCCCTGATTATCCGCAATCTCCTTGTCCAAATGCTTTCCACTTGTGAGCTCTAAGTACCATTGATCTTCATGGTACCTTTGGGCCCACATGCTCCTTTATCGATCTCCTCTTTGCGCATTGCAAGATACATTGTGAGGTTTTTTATGTCTCACACATGCATTGCAGGACTAAGTCATTCTTGTTAAGAATGTCTTATGTGTATCATCTAGGATCAACATTCCCCCATACTATTTAACTTTTATGTCCTCAGAAAAGTTTGAGCTTGATTCATTTGTGGCTTACTCTCCTTTACGAGTAGTACAAACCTCCATCACTTTTGCTTGTAACTCATTTTCCATCCTATCCCAAGGCTCAATAACCAACTATCTAGATGTCTAAGTATCTCTCCCATTACAAGTGGATTTACAAGATAACATGCATTTATTAACATAAAACAAAAACACATTTATGAAATCAAATTATAAAAATCAAGAAATACTTTTGTAGATCCTTTTTCTCTTGGAAATTATCCTTATTTTTGGCTCCCCCTCAGCGGCTTATCTGAAATACAATTTGAGCTTATTCCCTTCGACTCTTCTTTGGAATGGCTCTCCAAGGTGCCATATCTATGTCTTTTCCATCTCTTTTGAGCCCATCAATTCAACCTTGATAGACTTGCATAGTTCAACCTTTTCTGTGCACGTAACAAACTCTGATTGTGTCACTCTCACCCATGAGGTTTATTTCTTTTCATCATTTCTTGACCCATGGTCCTTTTTGTTTTCTACTTTTTCTGGTGACATTTTTTTGGGTACCATGTGTACTTGCACATCCTTATTATGCAATTCCACTCACTTTTTTTGTTCATTCCTTCTAGGTACATCCACCTTTGATTTTTGAATATTTTTATTCACACCACCAGCCTTCACACACACACACACACGCGCGCGCGCGCGCACGCATGCGACGCATATGCATGTGTGCATGCCTGCAGCATGCACGCACGCATGAGATGCATATGCATGCAGCATGCACGCACGTGTGTGTGCATGCATGTGCACGTGCATGCATGCATACATACATACATACATAGAGATTTTTGCTACTTACGGTTGGTCATAGTAATGTCACCATGTGTGCTGTCCGAGATCCTCCTGAGGAAAAATGAGTGTTCATTCACATAATTCGTTTTTATTCAACAGGGTGTCCTTTCAGATTTTCACCTTGTTCCTTCACCAGGCTGTCTTTTTCAGTTTTCAGTCTGATGGATACCACTAGGCCATCCCAAGGGGTTTTCAACTTTAAAACTTTATTTTTTTTTCTCCCTTTTCTAATTTTTTTTTTCATATCTTTTTTTTCTTTGTCATTTATTTTTACTTCTACATTGAATGGTAAGGTTATAGCCTAATGCCATTTACATATCCCTCCTTCGAGTTTCCCATGAGGGTTTTCAGCTTGATGACACCACTAGGAAGGGTACAATCTACCACATACAATCCTAACAGCCGTATCTACCACATACAGTAAGAAATTTATCTCCAAGAAACAGTTGCCTACCTTTTATGTTTCCATCATGTTAGGTTTTTTGCCTCCTCTTCTCATGTTTGATTATACACCACCATAAACCTTATTTCATCTAATTTCAAGAGTCCATGCAACCTCTCTGAGTGACTCTTCCTAATTCATATGTGCTCCTATTACCATCCCAAATCTCGACACTATGTATTCCATTGGTAATTCAGCATCTAACCCAAATACCAGCTGATAGGGACAATATTTTGTTAGTCGTTTGTATGTTGTGTAGCATGCCCATGGTACCCACTGGATTCCTATAATCCCAGTCACTTCTCCATACATTGCAAACTTTTGTAAGGGCTACTTCCAATATCTTTTTGGATTTTTATATTGTTTCATTGCCTTGAGGGTGGTAAGAAGTACTCCCATTGTGAGCCTCATCAATTCTTCAATTATTTGATTCAAAAATTGTTTCCCTTGGTCACTTGTGATACTCCTTGGGCATCCAAATGTTGTAACAATGTTCTCATACAAAACTTTTGCAGCTGTCTTAGCAGTGAAATCCTTCATCAATGCCACCTGGACCCATATTATCAAGGACTCAATCTGACGTAGGAGCATCCTTAGGTGGAAGTGGCAATCCACATCACCCAAAAACAGTAATAAGTAAAGTTGTCATGTAGTTTGTAGTGTTTCCATAGAGTCATTTTGTTATCATAAATTCGCATTCATAACTGCTAAAACATTCACCACAGATTGTTCATGCCTTAGTGTGTTTATAATTTGGGGGTTGAACTCCTATGCAAATGTCAATTTGGTCTCATGAGTAAAAGTTACATTCTACATGTATATCCGAGGTTGTTAATCTATCATTTCCATCATGAGTCTTCACATTAAAGAGATTAAATTTTTTCTTTTGATTCAAGTAATGTTCATCATCACTCATTATCATCATCATGTATTCAGGATAAAACCGTTATGTTCAAGTTCAGATTAATTTTGAGTTTTATAACCAAGAGGCTGATTTTTCAAATGTTGACATTTCGTCAAACACTTTGCATACACAAGTCATGGCTTATTATGATAGAAACCATTTGGAAAGAAACCAATGATGCAGATTTTCTGAGTTTCAAATGGAGATGGTGTGGTAAAGAGTGTTTGGGGAAAGAAGAAGGCATTCATGGATTTTGAAGACAAGAAAATCATCCAAAAAATCCCTTGGAGGAAGCCAAAATGCCCTTTCTTGTTTGCTATGTAAAAATCATCAATGGCAGGCATCCAAAGAAAGGCCATGAGACTGGAAAACAAGGAGGAAAGCGCAGTTTCAGGACAGCAGCAGAGAACAGCCAAAAAAATCAGTATCCAGACCGAAAAACAGAGCAAAATAGGGGCATTCAGCCACTTGAAGGTTGAGATGACTAAGACATGCCCACAAGGATCTGAAACTGGTAATGAATTGAGTTTTTGTCCTTGATGGAGGGCAAACAAAGTGATAGTTATAATTTGGTGGATGGAATGAGTGATCGGGATATGAAAACTGTCATAGTAATTTTATGCAGTTGACTTCAGAAGAACCCTACTCATCATTATTACACTGTGAATAAACTAATCTCAAAACAGCCCTAAGTGTTTAACAAAATGCATTTTCTTTCATTTTCAACTGTAACAGTCAAGGAAGGGATAGCAAATGCTGTTTGTGATTTGTTTAGAAGCTTCTTCTGCCTGAGAACTGTTGACAATTTTGCCCCCACAGGGCAAATTGTCACCCCTACTATTCGGAACTTTGCTATGGTGCCAAGTTTGTCTTGTGAATCAGTTTTGGGGTTCTTAAATGTGCATTTGCAGCCACCCAAGTGGCCATCTACAGTAGTTTGAAAGGGTTTTCCTCCTCTTCTAAGCATCACATACAGCCAAAAGCCAAGACATACAAGCTATAAGTTTATTTATTTTGTCTTCCCAAGGGTTTTTTCGGGCTATAAGAGGTGGACTACTTCTTTGGACATTTTGTCCAAGAGAAAGAGCTCTCAAAAGACTCTGTAAAAGTCCGAAAAAATGACTAAGTGGAGTCGTTCAAAGTTTATTTTCTTCGGACTTTTTGTCCGAAAGAAAAAGGGAAAAGCACAATTGAGAAGACCTGAAGGGCACCTGCCCTCCGGGAAGGTCCAATTCAAAAGTCCCGAAAGGTATGTACCCTTCAGGTTGGTTCACTTTATGGTTTTCAAGTCGAGACAATTCATCCGAAGGACAATTTTAAAAACCCGGGTGCCCTTCAAAAAGCCCGAGTGCCCTTCAAAAGGCCCAAAGGGCAACTACCCTTGTGGAAGGCACTCAAGCAACGAGAGGACCTTTCATTTTTCCCGAAGGGTCATTTTCAATAACCCTGAAAGGTATGTGCCCTTGCGGGGGACACTTCAAGCACGAAGAAGACCTTGGCAAAAGTTCCGAAGAACAAAATCCATTTTTCCGAAGGACACCTACCCTTGCGGAGGGCACTTGGTCGATGAAGTGGACTTTTTCCATTCTTCCGAAGGGCACTTCTGGAAGAACCTTATCCTTGCAGAGGGCACTTGACCGGTGGCAGGACACTTTCAAAAGTTCTGAAAGGCACTTTTGAGGACGAATAGCCCTTGCGGAGGGCACTTGGTCGATGAAGTGGACCTTTTCCATTCTTCCGAAGGGCACTTCTGGAAGAACCTTACCCTTGCGAAGGGCACCTTCATAAAGTGAAGGACAAAAACAAAGCTCAGTTGCCCTTCGGGGAAAGATAGCCAAAGGAGACGAATTCCTTCGAACAAAAAGTCCGAAGGAATTCACAGAGGCCCGCCCAAAATAAAGCCCAAATCCCAAATTAAAGCAGAACATGGAAAAAGCCAGAGAAAACACGAAGTGAACTGAGCATGATCAATAGCATGAACAGAGACGTAAGCACAAACAGGGCTGAACAAAAAGTAAGACAAACGCAGAAATAGAGGCATGAGCAAAGATTGAAGCAGAACTGAACATGGACATAAGCATGAACAGTAAATAAAACAAACACAGAATAAAGACAAAAGCAGGATGAACAAAGATCATGCACAAACTAACGTGAGTGACTCCAACGAAGTGAACGTGTTTAAGAAAACAAGCATGCTTCAGTTCTAAAAATAGAGTTGTCTTGCATGATGAACGGGCAAAGTGTTGAACGTTTCAAACAGCCAGAAATTCCATGCACGCACTCTCATTTGTCTCAAAGCTTGAAAAGTTCCGACGGTTCAAACGCAATGCTTAATTTGGTATTTGAATTGATTTCATGCAAAGGGGAGACTTTCAAACATTCCAACAGTTCGAGTGGATTTGACTACTCTTGTTTTGGAGTTAACTGGTTTTCAAGTCAAAACATTTATTCGTAGCTTTCATGCGTCTGAAGCTTGTCTTCTTCTTATTTTTCAACGCAAGGAATTTTCATGCAAAGACAAAATAGACTTTTTTAAAGGCTGAGTTGGTTTGAGTTTACTCCCTCTCTATTTTCCAACACCAATCTCTTGGCTTTTTGTAATTTTCTATATTAATGGTTTTTCAGCTTTGTAAAATCCATCCCTTTTGGTAAGACCAGACTCTGCCATTGGTGAGTTGTGTAACCTTTTTAATCAATAGAAGGACTGTACTTTCAAATTTCAAGCACTGGCATAGTGTAGATTCATTCAGCAATTTGCATATGTGGTAGATTTCTCTTCCTTCCCAAACTTTGATTCGTACCTAGTTGCTAGCTCATCATGTTATGCAAATCATGTTCAGTGTTTTATGTCTTTTGCTGAAGCTGTAAGATGTTAGGTGGCTGCAAAGTGTCTTGTATCAGACCTCTCTCCATCGTTTTTTTTCACATTTGTCATTGGATCGAACCTTCTCATGAAATACTTATGCATAGTGATCAATTGAAAATCGAAGGTCTTCATTTCCCTTGTTTGTTCAGTGTTCAAGGTTCCAAGTAGAATGGATCAAACATTCTGGGGTATCACCGTCATTACGTAAGATTTTCCCTTCAAGTTTCTTTCTCCTTTTTCCATGGTAGTCCACAACGCAGAGTAGAGATCCTCATTAATACATCTTACAAGAACCAACCTTCTATGGGGGTTCTCACCATTGAGGCACCCACCCTTGTGAGAAGATCCCATTGTTTCAACTGGAGAGAGGATTAACCATTTCAGCACATCTTCGATTCAGGGTGCAACTCCAGGTTGACAACAGTTTTTGGCACTCCTAGTGGGACCACGAAAAAGTTCTTTGCATATTTGAAGAGTTTTCGCAGCAGCAGAAGATATTCATCTACATCCAGTTGCAGAGTTCATAACATCATTCAGACAATCCATTCATGCCAAAGGTTACCACAAGATCAGCAAGTAAAGGTTTTCCTTTTGCATTTGTAACTTATAAAAGAGCAAGGTCTAGGAGGGCAAATCCATATCCTCAAAGAGAATATTTACCTCACCCTCATCCTATCGTTATAAACACCGCAATCCCCACTATATAGATGGCCATTAGAAATCAAGTGTTTGCTCCTTTCAATAAGGGAAGTCCACTGAATGTAGCACAGTTTGATGACATTCTTGTATCTGCCCTCAAAAGTATTCCATTCTTCTTAAGAGAAAATCAAACAACCCCTATTGAGCATATCCAAGATGTGGCTAATCTTTGTTCAGTTCATAATGTTGTTAAAGAGAATGTTGCTATTAAATTGTTTGCTGCTTCTTTCAAAGAAAAAACATTACAGTGGTATAGAACCCTCCCACTTAGATCCATTTCGACCTGGGATGAATTGGGTGCAGTCTTAATCAAGCAATTTGAAGACAAATCTGATCACTTATCTTTAGTTGAGCAATTAACTGCCATACAGAGAGCTCCTCATGAGGTCATGTCCGATTTTAATCTCAAATTCCAAAAGACATGGACCAGGATACCGATCCTGATTAGGCCATCCCCTGAATATGCATTTCTGTATTTTTTGAAAGCTCTTAATTCTAACATTAGTGTGGTGATACAGTGAATGGGTGGTACTACTTTGCCAGATGTTTATGAAGTTGCAATAAGGGCTGAAAATAGTTTGATACAAGCAGGTAAGCTTTCTCCAAAACCTCCAATGCCCATATTTTCGAAAATAAGTTCTATACCAACCCCTCAAGTTCCTCAAATTCCATCTTTGGCTCCAATTCCAACACCTCAAGTTCCTATTGCAGCCTCTACTAGTCAAGCTAATGAGATAGGAGATTTGAAAAGTTTGCTACAATCTTTTGAAAATGAAATAGTACAGCTCAAAAGACAGCTATTTTAGTCAAATAGGCCCTGTCAACAGCAAAATTAGAATAACTATCAGTTCTTCAAAAATCAAAGGTCTCCTTATCAAAGTTTCAGAGACAATCGACCACCCTATCAAACACAAAGAACCATAACTCTAGCCAAGCCATACGCTGCTCTTGATCCGAATGCTCCTTTCACTTCAAAAACCATTGTTCCAACCCCACAAAATAATTTGGTGCAGGATTTAGGTTGGTAGCCCTCAAATCTCAATGATGCTCAAAACCAAGCCTTGGTATCACAGAACATCACCATGCCACAGATGACACAAAAAGAGTTTTTTTTTCAAGGAGGTCAATATCAAGATACAGGTTTGACATCACAAAGAGTGACTCATCAAATTCAAGGGCAGCCTGATGCTATTAATGTAAATTGGCAGGTCGATGATCATTTTGCTTTTACTCAGAATGTTAAAACTAACGATTCAAGTGGTCAAGTTGCAGCTATAACCTATCAGAGAACTAAAAGAAGAGTTGATGAAGCCCAAGCAGTAGCAAATACTTCAAGTACTCTTAGTATTGTTGCTAAAAGTACAAAAGAGCAGCGTGTTGCCCCCACAACCTAGAAAAATCAAAATATAGAGGTTAGTAAAGTGCGGCAAATACCTCTAATTCGTGAGCAGCAAGTACCTCAGAAAGTGCAATCAAAGGTTAGTGCATCTCAGTTCAGTATTGTAGATCAAATGAAGAAGTCTAACATCAACATTAGCATGTGGGATTCTCTTTCAATTCCAGGGCAAAAAGATAAACTCATTCAAGAACTTTCAGCTCTTGAATTGTCTTCAAAACCGGTTGAGAAAGAAGGTGTTGTCTTGACAAATTCGGATCAGCCAACTAAGCAACAGGTGCAACAAGAATATAAAATATCAAATGTGGACAAAACTGAAGTAAAATCAAAAAAAACTCCTCCTTTTTATCTTTTTTTAATAGTAGGTGATACTTTGGTTCATAATTGTATGGTGGATAGTGTAGCTAGCAGTACAGTAATGCCCAAACAGATTGCAAACAAGCTCGGCCTTGTTTATGAGCCAAATACTAAAGGGGTATTGTAGATGATGGTTCACCAGCAAAGACGGTAGGCATTATCAAATATTTGAAATTGACATTACATGATTGTCCTAACGTTACTATTCAGCAGGATGTTGTAGTGGTGGACTTGCCTCCTTATTTTGCTGTGTCTTTCAAGGGACTTCACCTCAAAGATTGGAGGATATTTATTAGCTGATTGGACCTATTTGTTGTTCAGAACAAGGTATGGTACAAAGGTAACAATTTATTCAGAGCCTATTGCACGTTTTCATATAGAGCCTTATACGCCAAGTGTTGTCAATGCAAATTGTATCATCTCAGATGACATATTACAAACTAGTGATGTAGAAAAAGACTCACTTTTGGATGGAGTTCCAAATTGTTTCTTGATGAGTGGGCTTTTACCTTGCATGAGCATGTTCCCTACAAGTTGATTGAAGAGGAAGGTCTTGGTGTGTATTGTCTTCATGAAAACGATGCACCAATTCTAGCCATGGTCAAAGAAGACGAATCTAATGAAAGCTTGTGGCAATTGTACTTTGATGGATCAAGAAATAAGCATGAAACCGAAGTTGGAATGATGTTAATTTCTCCTACAAAACAAAGGTATTTCTCCTCTATTAAATTTCAGTTTGGCTGTTCAAACAATGTTTCTGAATATGAAGCACTAGTTCACGGTTTGCAGTGGGCTAGGAAGATGAAAGTCAATTGCTTGCAAGTGTTTGGAGATAGTGAACTTGTAGTCCACCAAGTAAGAGGTTTGAATGTATGCAAAAATCTGTTGCTTAGATCTTACAGACATAGAGTTTAGGATTTACGTGAAGATTTTTAAGCTTTTAATATTCAGGGAATACCAAGAGATAGGAATAAACATGCTGATAGGTTGGTTGGGGTTGAGGCACAATTTAACATTCCAGCTGATGTAAAAAGTGACAATTTTCAGTCACATATACAGATAGTTGTAAGGCCTTCTGTTTCGGATAACCAAGAGAATTGGCAGGGGTTTGAAAATGACAATCAAATTGTGAGAATTTTGTAGGAAAAGGCCAAGTTTTCTTCAAAAAATCAATCGAAACACTTCCAGCAATATGGTGATCAGATTGTACAACTGAAAACGAATAAGCTACACAAGGGATTGGTCACTCTTGAGAATATTTTCAGTGAAGATGATGAGCTAAGGAAAGAGAAATCATCCTTGTCAACAAAGGAAGAGCACTATGCCAATGTAGAGATTGCAACTGGTAAAATTTTGAAATTGGGCAAGGTATGCACTCCACAAAAGAAAGCTTTCATTGATTTATGCACAAGTTTTGCTGATATATTCGCGTGACAGTATAGTGATCTCAAAGGTTTTGATCCAAGTTTAGCTCAACACACCATTGAGTTAGAAGAGGAAACTAAGCCAGTGAGACAAAGACAAAGTCCAATCAATCCAAAGCTTGAGCCTTTGATGAGAGCTGAGCTTCACAAGCTCATAGAATCAGCTATTATATTTCCAATCAAGCACTCAACTTGGTTCGCGAACCTTATTCCAGTACGAAAAAATAATGGTGAGATTCGTTTGTATGTTGACTTCCGTGATTTAAACAGGGCTTCGCTAAAAGATCACCATCCATTGCTATCAATGGAAAAAAATTTATAGCTTGTTGCAGGTTCAGAGACATTTTCCTTGTTGGATGGATATAGTGGTTACAATCAAATTTTGGTCAAAGAAGAGGACCAATTCAAAACAGCCTTCACGACTAAGTGGGGGATATTTGCATACAGAAAGATGCCATTCAATTTGTCTAATGCTGGAGCAACCTTTCAGAGAGCCATGGATATGGCTTTCGAAGGCCTTCTTAACAAGTTTGTGCTTGTTTATTTGGATGATATAACAATGTTTTCAAAAGATGCAAAAGATCACATGGTTCATCTCAAGCAAGTTTTCGAAAAGTGCAGGCAATTTGGGATATCTCTAAATCCCAAAAAGTGTGTATTTTCAGTTCATAAAGGTAAGCTTCTTAGACATGTTTCAAAGCATGGTTAAAACATAGATTCTGAAAGGATTCAATCCATTCTTGCACTCTCCTTGCCTAAGAGCAAAAAGGCTTTGCAAAGTTTCTTTGAAAACATCAACTTTATAAGGAGATGCATTTCAGATTTCGCTACTGTAGCTAAACCACTTACAGCCATGCTAAAGAAAAATCAAAACTTCAACTAGTCTAAGGAGGGAGTAAAAGGGTTTGAAGATGTTAAAAAAGCCATAACAAGTGCTCTTACGCTTTTAAATCCGGATTTTACAAAAGATTTCATTCTGTATACGTATACTAATATGGACACCGTTTCAGGTATTCTTATGCAGCAGAATCATGAAGATTTGGAGCAGACAATAGCTTTCTACAGCCAAGGCTTGGAGTATGAAACAAGGTATTCTTTTGTTGAAAAGTATGTCCTTTCAGTTATAAGATCTTTGAAGAAATTTAGGCACTTGTTGTTTAATAATAAAATACATATAATGGTTGTTCATCCAAGCATTAAAGAATTTCTTCTAAACAAAGACATAAATGACAAAAGAGCTAGTTGGATAACCAAGGTAATAGAATATGACGTGAAAATTAAGGTTACAAAGCTGGTTAGAGGCAAAGGACTTTGTGATCATCTAGCTCGGGACTTACAAAAAACTAATGAAGTTGTTTTAGTATCAAATGATGAAGAGATTGTTGCTGTTCACAACGCACCTTCCAGTTGGTTTCGTGATTTGGTAAGCTATCTACAAGATGGTTTTTACCCCTCTCACCTAAGTGCTTCAAAAAGAAGGTATTTCAGATTGCAATCAATTCCATTCTTGCTCATTGACGGCATTTTGTTCAAAAAGGATATTAATGGAATGTTACTAAGGTGTGTGGAACCAAGCCAAACTCAAAGATTACTTGAAGAATTCCATGATGGACATGGTGGAGAACACTTTTTCGCAAGAACTACAGCACTTAAAATCATGAGATGTGGGTACTATTGGCCTACTATATTTGGCGATTTCCATACAAAGGTTAGGAAGTGCAAAAAATGTGCTATGTTTGTAGGAAAAGTTAAACTTGCAGCCCTGCCCCTTCAGCAAATTGCAGTGAATCAGCGTTTTGTCCAGTGGGGATTGGACTTCATTGATCTCATTAATCCTCCTTAGAGTCCAGGGCATAAGTGGATTCTAACAGCTATGGATTACTTCACACGTTGGATGGAAGCAATTGCATTGAAAGAAGCAAACGAAACTAACGTTCTTGATTTCTATGAAGGTCTGCTTACTAGATTTGGAGTTCCTTCAACCATTATTTCTGACAATGTAATAGCTTTTGTGGGATCTAGGATCAGCGAATGGGCTATCCAACATGGCGTTTATCTTATCACTTCATCGAACTATTATCCACAAGAAAATGGCCTTGCTGAATCTACAAACAAGAACCTCTTAAGGATCATACGAAGGACTATTGAAGACAATTAGAGGTCATGGCATCTCAAATTGAAGTCAGCTTTATGAGCTGATAGGATCACCTACAAGAGGTCAATAGCCAACTCTCCATACAAGCTAGTATATGGTAAGGAAGCAAGGTTACTTATTTCTGTTGAGTTTTCAGTTTTGAAACTAATGCATCAACTTGAGTTGTTGGAGAATGAGCCTATGGAAATCAGGTATGCAGAGCTTATGGAGTTGGAAGAAACAAGAAATCAATCCATGCTAGCCATGGAAAGTCATCAGGGACAGGTGAAAAGAACGTTTGACAAAGGAGCTTCCTCACGAAGCTTCAATAAAAGAGATTTGGTCCTCAAGTGGGATGAAAATCGAGCCAAACCAGGAAGACAGATGAAGTTTGATTCCCTTTGGAGTGGCTCATACACGATCTCCATCTGCAAATCCCACAATGCCTTCCAACTTGCCAAGATGGACGACCAAGAGCTTTCAATCCCAATCAATGGGATACATCTAAAACATTGCTATTGAAGAGCAAAGCTCTATGTACATAGTTGTTTTTTCTTTCCTCCAAGTGTTGTTCAAGCACAATAGTTTGCTTCAATTGTGTCCAATAAGTGTTATTTGCACATTTGCTTCTTAGTTTTCCTACTTTCGTCTTTTTCCCTTCCTATTTTGAGGGAAAAGGTTACTTCAACCAAGGTCAGAAGGAGATTTTCAGTCAGAAATCAGGTTCACCATTTGGGAGTTCGAATAGCATATAGATGGTTTGAGTTCCCTACCATAGCAGGCATGCTTCCTAGTTGAGTTGCCAAAAATGTTGACAATTTTGCCCCCACAGGGCAAATTGTCACCCCTACTATTTGGAACTTTGCTATGGTGCCAGGTTTGTCTTGTGAATCAGTTTTGGGGTTCTTAAATGTGCATTCGCAGCCATCCAAGTGGCCATCTACACCAGTTTGTAAGGGTTTTCCTCCTCTTCTAAGCATCACGTACAACCAAAAGCCAAGACATACAAACTGTACGTTTATTTATTGTCTTCCCAAGGATTTTTTCGAACTATAAGAGGTGGACTATTTCTTCGGACATTTTGTCCAAGAGAAAGAGCTCTCAAAAGACTGTGTAAAAGTCCGAAAAAATGACTAAGTGGCAGTTGTTCAAAGTTTATTTTCTTCAGACTTTTTGTCCGAAAGAAAAAGGGAAAAGCACAGTTGAGAAGACGCGAAGGGCACCTGCCCTTCGGGAAGGTCCAATTCAAAAGTCTCGAAGGGTATGTACCCTTCAGGTTGGTTCACTTTATGGTTTTCAAGTCAAGACAATTCATCCGAAGGACAATTTCAAAAAACCCGGGTGCCCTTCAAAAAGCCCAGGTGCCCTTCAAAAGGCCCGAAGGGCAACTGCGCTTGTGGAAGGCACTCAGGCGGCGAGAGGACCTTTCATTTTTCCTGAAGGGTCATTTTCAGAAACCCTGAAGGGTATGTGCCCTTGCGGGGGACACTTCAAGCACGAAGAAGACCTTGGCAAAAGTTTCGTAGGACAAAATCCATTTTTTTCGAAGGACACCTGCCCTTGCGGAGGGCACTTGGTCGGTGAAGTGGACCTTTTCCATTCTCTCGAAGGGCACTTCTAGAAGAACCTTACCCTTGAGGAGGGCACTTGGTCGGTGGCAGGACACTTTCAAAAGTTCCAAAAGGCATTTTTGAGGACGAATAGCCCATTGCGGAGGGCACTTGGTTGGTGAAGTGGACCTTTTCCATTCTTTCGAAGGGCACTTCTGGAAGAACCTTACCCTTGCGGAGGGCACCTTCATAAAGCGAAGAACAAAAACAAAGTTCTCGAAGGGCACTTGCCCTTCGGGGAAAGATAGCCAAATGAGACAAATTCTTTCGAACTTTTTGTCCAAAGGAATTCCTTCAGACAAAAAGTCCAAAGAAATTCACAGAGGCCCGACCAAAATAAAGCCTGAATCTCGAATTATAGCAGAACACGAAAAAACCCAGAGAAAACACGAAGTGAACTGAGCATGAACAAAGACATAAGCACAAACAGGACTAAACCAGAACTGAACAAGAAGTAAGACAAACGCAAAAATAGAGGCATGAGCAAAAACTAAAGCAGAACTGAACATGGACATAAGCATGAACAGTGAACAAAACAAACGTAGAATAAAGACAAAGGCAGGATGGACAAAGATCATGCACAGACTAACGTGAGTGACTCCAACGAAGTGAACGCATTTAAGAAAACAAGCATGCTTCAGTTCTGAAAATAGAGTTGTCTTGCATGATGAACGAGCAAAGTGTTGAAAATTTCAAACAAGAAGAAATTCCATGCACGCACTCCCGTTTGTCTCAAAACTTGAAACGTTCTGACGGCTCAAACGTAATGCTTAATTTGGTATTTGCATTGATTTCATGCAAAGAGGAGACTTTCCAACGTTCCAGCAGTTCGAGTGGATTTGACTACTCTTGTTTTGGAGTTGACTGGTTTTCAAGTCAAGACATCTATTCATAGATTTCATGCATCCAAACTTTGTCTTATTCTTCTTCTTTTCCAACGCAAGGAATTTTCATGCAAGACAAAATAGACTTTTGTAAACGCTGAGTTGATTTGAGTTTACTCCCTCTCTATTTTCCAATGCCAATCTCTTGGTTTTTTGTAATTTTCTATATTAATGGCTTTTCAGCTTTGTAAAATCCATCCCTCTCTTGGTAAGACCAAACTCTACCATTGGTGAGTTGTGTAACCTCTTTAATCAATAAAAGGACTGTACTTTCAAATTTCAAATGTTAGCATAGTGTACATTCATTCAGCAATTTGCATACGTGGTAGATTTCTCTCTCTTCCCAAATTCTGATTCATACCTAGTTGCTAGCTCAACATGTTATGCAAGTCATATTCAGTATTTTATATATCTTTTGTTGAAGCTGTAAATGGATATTAGGTGGCTGCAAAGTGTCTTGTATCAGAGCTCTCTCCATCGTTTTCCCTCACATTTTTGTCATTGGATCGAACCTTCTCATGAAATATTTATGCATAGTGATCCATTGAAAATCAAAGGTCTTCATTTTTCCTTGTTTGTTCAGTGTTCAAGGTTCCAAGTAGAGTGGATCAAACATTCTGGTGTATCACCGTCATTAAGTAGGATTTTTCCTTCAAGTTTCTTTCTCCCTTTTCCATGGTAGTCCGCAACATAGAGTAGAGATCCTTATTGATACATCTTACAGGAACCAGCGTTCTCTGGAGGTTCTTCTCACCATTGAGGCACCCACCCTCGTGAGAAGATCCCATTGTTTCAACTGGAGAGAGGATTAGCCATTTCAGCACGTCTTCGATTTAGGGTGCAACTCCAAGTTGACAACAAGAACATTGTTGTAGGTGAATATACATTGCTCCAAGAGTTTTGGTGTAGATTGAGACACTTTGTATGCCTTGGAAGAGGTTAAAAAATGCATTTTATTTAAAAATTTCAGTGCAGGTTCCATTTGAGGTCCATATGAAGTTTGGGAATGTGTCAGAATAGGTCGTGAGAGTCATTTCAATTACCCATACCTCATAGCTCCTCTATCCTTTCAAGAAATTTTAAGTTTCAAGCAATTTACATTATTCCCTAGTTAAAATATCCCGTTAAATGACAGAATTTTCAAATATCTTGCCAATGGCCACCAAAAGGGTGGGAACAGCATAGGCCTCTAGGACCCGATTTCTATTCAATTGGCCCCCAGCCTAGACTGCATCACAGTCCCTATTATAACGAATATTGCTTGGATTCTTATCGCTTCCAGCCTAATTACCCCTACAAAGTCTGTGTCTCATTTCTCAAATGCATTAACACCAATACCTGTCTCAAAGGCATCTCTTCCAGCCTAATAACCCCTACAAAGTCTCTGTCTCATTTATCAAATGCATTACCACCAATACCTTTCTCAAAGGCATCTCATCTCTTTGGTTTCATTTATCCACTCTCTGGCAAACATCTCCTGATGAGAATCAGTCTAGTGGTGATCTTTTTTGTAAATATCACTATCATTTTAATTATCTCACATGCACACTTGGCCCAATTCATTCAAGCTTCGCTGACTCCATGTAAGTTAGACTAAGAAGTATTCCAGTTCACTAGTGTTCACTACCTGGATCTCAGTTACAATGAATGAGGTGTCCATGCATGTGTACAACTCACTAACTGCACTTAAGTTAAGAACTTAAAACTAACCAAGGTATCTATGCATGCTCAATTCAAGGGCAGTTTGCATACACTTAACCTTATCATTGTAAATCTATTTATTCTAGATTAATGAAGAGTGTACATGAACAGTTTTGGCGGATATTACTTGTATTCTTTGATGTGCATTTTAATATTTGATGTCATTCACTTTATGTGGTTTGCGAAGTTATGTCAGCACCTCAATGACCATACGCATGTAATTTAACAGTTTGACTTGTTTTGAGTCCAAGCCATGTCTACCAAAGGTGTTAAGGGCTACAATATAAATGCGGTGGAAATTAATATGATGATGATGGATCACAGAGGGTGATCCGATACGTACACGTCTTTCCATTTTATTATATATAGACAAAACCTATAATCGTAAACCTATGGGGTTTGTGGAGAGCATTATTATCAAATATCATTTTTGGAGATCATTTTGCTAGTTTCAATCCCACTGCTTCACTCGTGCATCATTCACGCTCGGTAAAATAAAAATGAAACAAACAGGCAGTTGATTTTCAAAACTAATTAATATTTAAAAATGGCAGACAATGAAACATACCTTTCCACGGCTTTTCAGATTGGAAAATGTGTCAGAAATGGAGAGGGTTTGGGTTTGCATGGCTTGCGTAGCTTCTCCGACTGCGGCAACCCTGCAAATGAGCTTTCTCTTAACCTTTCCCCGATTCAAAATTTTGGGGACGTGCCACAGCGAAGAGGGGGCCCAGACTAATCTGGACGTAGGCTGTGACCATTTTTGGCCGCACAATGGAGGAAGCAAAATGGTCTGAATTGCCATCACTAAATCCTCTCTGCTTCGAGCCAATCAATCGCAATAACACGGATAAATTTGCTTGTAAATTTAAATCCACCCCAAAACACCAAATCGGGGAATGAAGATTGCTGCTATTATACTCCGGATGCGGATCAAATAATATCTATATTTAGAAATATTTAATAAAGGATCCATTGGAGGGTTGCTTAAAAGATTCTTCCTTCAATCGTGCTGCCATTTCCATTTCTGACGCGGTCAATGTTATTTTTGAGGCTCCACAGAAAAGTCAGCGTACTTTGCCCTTTTGGGGCAATTGCGAGAATGGAATAGATCGCATATACAGACACGAACAGGAACAGGAACAGGAACAGGAACATCAGGATTCAGGGCGGGAACGGCTTTCACGGGATCCACAGCAGACTGGGCTCCGCGATAGGGACGACTTTCATAGGATTCACAACAGACTGGGCTCCACAGAAAAGTCAGAGCAACAAACAAACAAACACGACAATTTGAGCCCAGCCTCCCGCCGTTTCCTAGGGCAAAACGAAGACTGGGGCCCAGCCCAGAGCAAGATAGTGGCAGGTCTTTAAGCCAGGGGTTTCAAGGTGCACTTTCCGGTTTTTTTTTAATTTTCTTTTATATATTTGCTCCATTTAGTTTTTGTTTCGCCCTTCTCTCTTTTGATCAATGGAAAAACAAATCGTGGATACACAAATAACGAGAAAGCAAACGGTGGATATGCAAACTATGGGAAAACAAACCATCTCATTGGTCAAAAACGGTCAAGAAATTATGGTGCACTTTGAAACTAACCATCTAGGGCAAGTCAAAATGGCATCACTTGGCAAGACAGGAAAATATATCTGGGTCAATGCTAAACAGTTCAAGGGCATTTTAAAACGTAGACTTGCTCGCGTGAAATGGTCACATGAAAAACAGAAACACGGGCAGAGATTGCATAGACAAGAGAAGAAACAAAAAGATGTTGTCAAAATGTGCCCTCCTCCACACTTAAGTGGTGACAGTCAGTTGTATGGTAGCAGCAAATTAGGTGATTCTGTCAGTTTAGCCCTACCTCCACACCTCTTGCTTGGTGTCCAGATCTTTATGTGCAAGAACTTTTGAGGGCCAAGAGGAGGTTGGAGCTCCTAGAGGCTAAGGAGCAAGAAAGTTACCGCAATATACAGGGGCTAATTGCAGCAAATAAAACTCTTGCAGACAATAACAACACTTTAAAAGCTCAAATCTCAATGCTGCAAGAAACACTTTCAGCTGGGAAGTTTGAATGGCAGAACATGAAGGATGAATGGAAAAAATTGAATGTTACATTGGAAACAAACAAGGTCACAGCAAATACCGAGCCATCTCATAATAAGGAGCAAACGATTCTTCACACTAGTTTGCTAGGAAAGGCAGAGGTTGAAGAGGAGAGGAGAAGTTTTGCAGAAGGCACCAAAACTTGGGACAAAAACAGCAAACACCTTGATATGACAAGAGAAGAGGCAAAGATTCGTGGGAACACACAAGACGGAGAGGTCAAGGAAAGGCAGCTTAGGGCATCCAATATAATTATCAAAGGGATAAAAGACTATGGGGAAGGCAAACATACCCTTGACTTAATGAGGGATTTCCTACAAGATGTGTTGTTGTGGCAAGGACAAATCTGCCAAGCTTGGAGGGTTGGCAAACCACACGCTGAGAGAAATAGGCCAATCAAGGTAGTTATGCCCAGCATTAGAGACAAACAAAATCTACTTAACAAAAAACAACTCTTGAGGGGTTCTCGCTTCATTTTAGAGGAGGATTTAACTATGAGACAGCAAGTAGAAAGAAGGATGGAAATGGAAAAAATCAGAACCGCTAGAAATGAAGGCAAAAGAGCTTGGATGTTCAAGGGAAAAGCAATTATTGCTCATTTTGGCCACCGCTCCAATGAAGGGCAGCAAGAAGGCAACAAAGGTGCGACAACAAACACCTTAACATGCAGCGATACCGCAAGATCCACAATCACGCTTACCGATAAAAACTCAACTTTGAGTCTTGCACATCAAAACAAATAGCAATCAAGCTTAACCCAGGCGTCCTTAAGTTTAGTTTGTTGGAATTGCAGAGGTTATCCGTGGAGACGTGGGCCTGGGTTAGGACCTATCGCGGAAGGCAAAGACATTATTTGTCTCATAGAGACACATGAGCATGAGGGATGTAAGACCCCATTATTTGAAGGCTACTGGAAGATAGCAGTATGGAATGAGGCAGCGGCAAATGGTAAAGGTCATGGAGGTATAATGGTTCTAGTAAAAGAAAGAGAAGGTCGTGCCATTCAATTGGAAAAGATTGATTCTAATAAACAATTCATATGGTTCAAAATCGTGGAAAATAACACTCTTCTCAGGATCGCAGCCTGTTACTTTGCTCCACAAGTATCTAAAACTTATAAAAAATATGGCTTAGATCACAATGACCCCTATGCTGCGTTAAAGAAAGATGTTGCTGTTTTTTCGCAGCATGGGGATGTTCTTCTTGTTGGAGATTTCAATGCTAGGACAGCGAATTGGCAAGCAAGTATTTTCAGCTCCGAAGTAAATGATAACCCTATTTGGCTCACAGAAGAGAGAAATCAGCAATGGGAAAGAATATCCGAAGATGCTAAACGCTGCAATCATTTTGGGGAAGAATTGATCACTTTATGTGGCACATTTGATCTAATAATCTGTAATGGTTTGGCTAGATGGGCTAAGTCGGGCAATTTCACTTGCAACACATACAACGGGGCAAGTGTGGTAGATTATGTAATTTGTTCGCAGAATTTGTATAAAAATATTAAAGAAGTTGAAATTGGAGAGCACATTTGGGATCTAAAATCAGATCATAGACCGCTGTACATAAATTTGTATTGGGCAGAGGATAGGCGGCTTGGGGAAAAAATCCAAGGCCCTCAACACCCACCTTCTCAGGGCAGAATTTTGTTAACTTTAGAAAACAGTAACACTTTCAGAGCTACTATTGAGGAACTTTGTATGGGACACCCTATGTATAAGCATGGTGTTAACAGTCATGACTTATCAAATCTGATTCACGAGGCTCTTTCAAAATGCAAGAGAGCAAAAAATAGAAAATCTGAAACTAATTGTTTTCCAACCAATGCATGGTTTGACAAGGAATGTAAGAGGGCCAGGAGGAACCTAAGGGAGTCGAATAAAACTAACCTCGACATTAAGGCCTACAAACAGATCCTAAAGAAGAAAAAAACTGATTTTATGTTCACAAGGAGAGAGGAGCTAATTTTCTTGGGCAGAAATAACCCCAAACGTTTCTGGAAAGAACTCCAACCAAGGAGAAAGCAAAATGAAAATAATATTACTGCCACCCAATGGTTTGAATATGCTAAGAAACTTTATGAACAAGAGGGTGGAGTGGGACAGCCACCTTTGGTCAACGATACTACGAACATTTTCACTGTGCAAGAGGTAGAGACAGGGATTAAGAAGTTGGGTGGAGGTAAAGCAAAAGATCTTGTTGCACTTCAAGCCGAATATTTGAAGTGGGGCATGAAAACTCTTGCACCGCACATCACTGAAATCTTCAACAAAATCTGCCAAGAAGGGTTTCCGAAAGATTGGACAATCAGCCTTGCAATACCACTTTTTAAGAGTGGTGATGTTAACAATCCCTCCAACTACAGGACTATAATGATCAATCCCCTCTTTGCTAAACTTTTTGGCAGCATGATAGAAACTAGGATCAGCAAATGGGCAGAAGAAAACCATAAACGTGCTAAAGGGCAAGCTGGTTTTAGGACAAAGCACTCGACAGTGGATCACTGTGTCACTCTGAGACACATTATTGAAAAAGAGTGGGAGAAAAAGGAAGAGGTTTTTTGTTGCTTTGTTGACTTCAAAAAGGCTTTTGATACCGTTCCGAGAGACAAGCTTTGGTTTAGGATGGAAGAATTGGGGATTCCTAGGCATCTCAGAGCTGCTGTTCATAGGATGTACGAAGAGGTGAAAGTGAAAATCAGAACTTCAGATGGCATTTCAGAATGTTTCAGGAGTGATATCGGGGTCAAACAGGGTTGCCCTTTGTCTCCTACTTTATTTGGTTTATATATTGATAAAATGGAAAAGTGGTTAAACATACAAAAGGGCGAAGGCATTCAGCTAGGTGAATTTGTTATAAAGTTGCTCTTATATGCGGACGATCTCATTTTAATTACCAAATCTGCCTGTGGTTTGCAAGACCATCTATCTTCTCTTGAGCGCTTTTGCAGAATGGTGGGGATGCAGGTCAATATCAGCAAGACTAAGGTTATGATTTTCTCTAATAATAAAAAACAACATCAACATGAATTTTATTACAATGGAAGTCTTCTCGAAGAGGTTGCGGATTATAAATACCTTGGCATTGATTTCAACAAAAAGCTAAGCTGGTCTAGCTGCAGGTATAAAAGGACATTAGGTGGGTGGAAGGCTTTCTATGCTCTTCAGAATAAGTGCCGTGAAGCGGAGTTGTGGGATTGGAAAACTATTCAAACCTTGTTCGGTCTTCTTGTGCTACCAGTTGTTCTTTACGGGTGTGAATTATGGGCCAGCAGCACTACTATAGCACAATGGAAACAAATTGAAGGAATCCAAAAGCGTTTGATTACAAGCAAGATTAAAATCAAAAGCACGGTTCCATATGACATCATGCTAAGTGAAATGGGCGCTGTTCCTATCGAGGCACTTGCTATGGTTCGCCTTTTAAGCTATTTAAAAAGAATCGAAAAAATGGAAGAGGATAGATGGCCTAAAGTTGTTTTTAGTGATACACTATGTAAGCGAAAAAGGACATGGATGCAACAAAACATCACATGGATGAGTAAATGGAATATTCAATTCAATATGTGCCCCACAAATAATAAAGAAATAAAAGTCTTTGTTATGGAGAAATTTTACAAGAGAAATTGGGGAAGCGAGATCGGGAGGAAGAAACTATATTATATAAATGAGTTCAACCCCACTTGTGATCAACTCCAAAAAGCGTACATAGGAGCCAACATTTCTTGGAGGGCTAAAATTCTTATTGCTCAGTTGAGAACCAACTCTCACCAACTTCGTTGTGAGACCGGGCGTTGGAAGAGGCCAAAGGAGGCTTGGGAAGAGAGAATTTGCAGATTTTGCAATTCTGGGAAAGTGGAAACTGAACAGCACTTTATTCTAGAATGTGAGGCCTACAAAGATAGCAGAGATAAATTTGCGGATACTATATGTGACAGTTCTTGGCATAACCTATTCAACGAAGAGCACATTGAGCAATTAGGGGGGCTCATCATCAGCCTACACAAGAAGCGAACAGTGCTACTTAAATCTGCTTGAGTTGTCTTGCTGTCCCATAGGCTATTTTTAGTCTCGTGGACGTTAAAATTATTATTATTATTATTATTATTATTATATATTTGTGTATCGTTGTAGGTACTCCAGGGCTCGAATTTAAAATTAAATTATGCATGTCCATTCAAAATTTGTTGACGGCCAACTCCTGTCAATACTGCAAATTGCAACTTTATCTTTTTTGTAAATTAAGGTTGCCTTTTCTATTTTTTGGGACAATATAAAGCTAAAAAAAAAATCTATATTTTTATTCTAAAAATTAAGGGACTTTCTCAAACAAATTTTTAGGTATATAAATATATTTAAAATAAATGTTATATTATTTTTTCAAACCATCAATTTTCTCTTGCTTACATTTTATATATACTTTGCTTTTTTTTTTTAATCTTTTTTTTTTCTTTTTTAAAAGAACTTTCAAACTTATAATATATAAGTTAACTTATATCACATTTATTTTTAAATATTACAAATAATTTTAATAAAATTTAAAAAAAATTAAGTCAGATTTAATTGTATAGATAATGTTATGTAATAATAAATAATAAAATAGGGGCGCGGAACCTAGCTCGATCGGTCAAGTACTTCCGTTGCGGCTCTGTTGGTCCCGGGGTTTAGTCCCCACCCCGTGGTACCGGTATTAGGCGTGTCTAGCCAGCGCCGTCGGTCACGTTAAAAAGTTTACCAGGCTTTTTATAAAAATAACAATAATAATAATAAATAATAAAATAGGATTTAAGAGGAAGAGTTGATTGCATACAAATGTGGAGAAGTCAACAAAAACATAAAATACATAGTAGGTTTGAACAACAAGATAAACAAAACCCAAAAAAATAAAGACAGAGAAGATTGTTCCCCATGATTGTTTGGATGCTTTCGATAGAGTGGTAACATTTTTTAACCATGAAAATCGACCCTGATAAACTACATGTGTGAAAATTGATTTGACAATCCTATTCGCCAACTTCAAGGCTCCATAAACCTTGCTTTCTTTTTCCAAATTTTATATGAATCTCATGGACACTAATGCCCTTATTCAAAACTCAGATAACGCAATAACATCGAGAAAATTTTGAAAAAATAGGGGATGCATTTCAAATCTTGTGATCTCCTTAACTAATTATTATCAAGCCCTGGTATACTTGTACAATTTCAAAAATAACATACCAAGTATAAAACATGTTAAACTAGGCAGTCCAACAAATGTAAAGCCTACACTATATAACTTTTTATATTGTAATGAATTCATGGTGAAAAAATTAATATTTCATATCTAATGAATTCTACTCTAAATGCTTAAATTAATTGCTCGAGCACTTTCACAATTGATCTATAGATGGATTCCTTCAATTCATTCATGTCATATATATACTAATGCACTCGTTTATATATAAACTTCTTGAATTCAAATTGGGATCCTAGTAACGCATGAGTTGACACTCAATAGGTAAGAAACGTTGATAAATGAATACTATGCAATATAAGTGACCCAAAATAAGGGTCGCAATTGCCCACCCTATAACTATAGACCATAGGTTTATGGAGCCTAAAACCATACATTATACATTCATGGGGGCCATACCCATATAATGTACGGTTTTAGTAAAAATCCTAGAAACCTAAGGAAGAAGATGGAAGGAGAGAGAAAGAGGAGAGAAGGGAAATGATGGGGAAGAAGTTAGGAAAAAATCCAGAAACAAATGAAAAACAAGTCGATAAGTGCTTAATATGAACAAATAATAAATAAATGTGCGTGTACCCTCAAATAATATAATTTTATAACTAATGACTACCCCGTACTAAAATTAGGTGTCTAAAAAATGTCTTACTTTGATGTGTGTGTGCATATATATCAAAGTAAAACAAATAAAAGGAAGAAGGATATATAACATTTTGTTCTCTCAAACTTATTACAATAATTCCGATGCTTTAGCACCAACTCCAATGTTCTTATAAACTCACAAAAAACATGTGAATGTTGATAAATGTACAATCAAGCAATAATTTATTGAAATCAAGGAAATAATAATTGAAAATAATACATTTAATTTGGTTGGAAGCTTGGTAGATACTATGTGAGTCCCCACCATCTCAAAATTTGTGTCAAGTAAGAATGCCCATGTAGAAGTTGAAATCTCATAACCTATGCTAAATCTTGCATGCATTTTTTGGTACAAATTTTAGCGATAAAAAATAAAGCTAAAAAATATGGTGTAACATAAAAGATAGTAAGGTTATGGAATGTCCTAAATATAACTCATGTTGGGAACAAGTGGCATGCAGTAGGCATGTCTTGAAAATATCAACTTACGATAATAATAAAAGGCACTAACACGAGTCCTCGTTTGTTATAGATGCATGATAAAGATAATATAAATGTATAGGTAAAAACATGAAAACCTATGTGTGATATAAAATCATGACAAATAACATACATTGAAACACGTGTGGACATCATACCAAAGAAAGACCAAATGGAGCAAAGGAAATAAAGCATAAAGGTGCAAAAAGTAATAACCTAGGAAAGAAACAATAGATTCTCATTAATAGAAATAAATAAATAGTGACACAAACTAAGAAAAAATGAAAATAACTACCAAAGCTAAATGGAAAAAGATAAATTGCACAAACAACTAAAGAAAAGTAAAACAAATAAATTATTGGTCAATCATAAAAATAGATAATCATAAAGTAATCATAAATTTTAAAAAGATGAGGCAAGACTCAAACATAGAATCGTCTCAAATGCATGATATTATAGAATTCTTCACAGGTTTACCTTATAATGTGGTAATGTGATATACCTCGATCTAAAAAAATTGGTATAAAAAAGGGGCAAGTTAATTAGGTTTAAACTTGCATTTTTGTTCTTTGTTTATATTAATATTTGCTTGATTTTTTAAAAAAACTTTATTTCCCATATTAAAATCTCTTGATTTAATATTTTTATTATAAGCCTTTTCGAGGAAATTTTGGTAAACTCTAAGTTGCTCAATAACTTGAATTCATTTTTCATCCGACATTTCCAACTAATCTAAAAAATATCTCTATAACAGTTATCATCAATTATTCCTTTAACTAAGATTCTCAATGAGAGAATCTCAAGCTCTAAGAGAAAAACTACCTCATCCCCATAAACTAGTGAATAGAGGGTTTCACTATAGATGTTTTTGTATTTATTTTGTATGCCCATAATACACAATGTATTTGATTGTGCCAATCATTACCATGTTTATTCACTATATTTGATAAAATATTAACAATAGTCTTACTAGATGCTTCAACTTGGTTATTCCCTTATTGATAATGAGAAATTGATAATGTATGTTTAGTATCATGCATATCACAAAACTTCTTGATTGTCTTAGTCTTATAATATGATAGTGTTAATAATAATGATTGAAGATGGTAAGACAAATTTGGTAATAATATGTGTCATGAAAAATATGCAAATATCCTCACACATGGTCATTGCTAATGGCACATATTCAACCCAATTGGTAATATATTAAATTGTTGTAATAATAAATTTGTGACATTCTAAAGATGGAGAGCTAAGTGTGCTAACTAGATTAAATCCCCATATAGAAAATAGCCACGGTGAAACAATGGGTTGCAACTCTTGATATGGAGCATGTGTAAGATTATGTTCTTTGGCATTTATCACATAGTTTTATATATTTGTGGCAATCATGTTCTAATAATAACCCATTTCAAGTAATTTATATGACATGGGTTTTTCACTTAAGTTTCTACGACACTCACTATTATGAACCTCCTATAATGTAGGTTTAACTTCTTTGTGTCCAAGATATCTAAGAAATTTAACATCAAATTATCTTTTTAAAAGTACATCTCCAATTATTATATATCTAAGGGCATCTCTTCGTAATTTCCTTTTATTATTTTTTCAAAAGTGTATAAGAATTATTTCTTCTTAAAAGTAGTTAAACACATATACACACCATTCTGAATTCTCCACACCAGTTTTTAATGCCAATACTTCTAAATAATATAAGTTTTTCATCTCAAAGATAGGTTGTTATAATCTCTTGATAGTTAATATAATGCGGTCATTTGTAATATCCATAGGAACTAGGGAGGTAGCACCACCTATAGTACCTCATATTTTTTATTTCTTATAGGAATATTATTAATCTCAAACTCCTCAAATCGAGCCACCAAACTATGTACCAAATCTTTGTATGGGATCAATTTATCTTTTTTTATAGGTTCTCATTACATGGCTAATCACTAGTTGAGAATCGCCATATACTTTGATAGCTTTAACTTTAAAAACACGTGTCACATGAAGTCCTAATATCAATGCCTCATATTCTGAAATATGATTGGTACATGAAAAACATAATCTATAGGTTAATGTCATAACGTTTCTTTGGGGGGTAATCAATATCATGCAAACCATCACACCTGAAACATGTTTCGAATTATCAAAATACAACCTCCAAGATTTAATTTCATCAATGTGCATGCATAAACTCATATGAAAAAGTGTCATCTATAGAAATACGGTTTAATCAGGGAAACTTAGTTAATTGATCTACAATAACTTGCATTTTAATGGATTTATACGATACAAATTTAAGATCAAACTCCATGAGTAACATGACCCACTTGGCTATCATTCCTAATAAATATGGCTTAAACATCATGTACTTCAAAGGATAAACCTTAACAATTACATGTGTTTCATTATTGAACATACAATCTCTAAGTTTTTGCATGGAAAACACAACAAACAAGCATATCTTTTCCATTGAGTTATGATTTTTCTCATAATCTACTAAAGTTTTGTTGATTTAATAAATTCTTCTCTTTATTGTCATGATTATGTTGCATAAGTGAATTTCCCAAAGCATATTATGTAGTAGAATTATATAATAATAATAATAATCGATCTAGTATGGGTGGCATCATAAGTGGAGAGTTGGCTAGATATTCTTTGATTGTATTAAAATCCCTTTAGAAATTGTTATCCCATTCAAACTTAGTATCCTTTCTTAATAATCTTGACAATTTATCCGCTAATTTGAGCAACAAAACTTCCAATAGCTTAGTTTTTTTTGTTGTAAATTTTCTAGCTGATTAGGACTCGAGGCATTTCAATAATTGTGTGTGTCTTCTTTAGATCGAATTTTACGTAATTCCCATGAATAATGAATCCCAATAATTTTCTTAAATTAGCACCAAGTACACACTTCTTAGGATTTAATCTCACCAAATATTACCTTTATCTTTCGAATATTTTTCACAAGTCATGCACATGGCTTTTTAAAATGAGATTTCCCATCTACATAATATTCTCAAATTATTGTGTATATTATCATGGAAGATGTTTGTTTGGAGTTTCTTGTTGTAGCTAGGAGGTTAGAACCTAGAAGGCGTGGTTGTATGTTTGGTTCACCTAAGTGCTTGATGTAACATTTGTTTGTAGCTGCTGTGAGAGGAACTATGTAAGAGAGAGTTTCTAATGGAATTATGAAGTATAGATATTGCCTTTGCCCTATGGTTTTTTCCCTTGATAGTTGTGCAAGGGTTTTCCACGTATATCTTGAGTTGTGGTTTGCTCTTTCTTACTTATTATTTTATTGTAGCTTGTATTGTATTTTTGAAATTTTTATTTACTCGCACATCTAGGAATGTTTTGTTATTCCTAACAAGTGGTATCAGAGCTATGCTTTAGTTTTTGGTACCTAAGCCTTGTTGATCCTAACAAATGGTATCAAAGCCATGGTTATTGGTTGGTCTTGTGTAAATGGGAGCTACAAGTGGAGAGACTAAGATATAAAATAAAAAAAAGTTTGCATGGTAGGTATTTTCTCTTGGTGAAAGATGGAGAATGGAGGAAAGAATCTTAAAATATTCACCAGATGGATCAACACCAACACAGTGTTCCTGATGAAGAAGTAACTGCATAGCTTGTGGTAGAGCAAGCTTATCTCCATTGGTGAAGATGGAGGGTGATGACAAGGAAGTTACCTTGTTGTGGTTCTCGACTGGAGAAGGGGATATGAGTTGTGGGATCCTACTACCACAACATGTTGGTTGAGATGTTCATAAATCCATATACAAGAAGAGGTACCAAAAACCTAAATTTGTACCTGATGGAGTAGTTTATGGATGGAGGAGAACAAATACGACTTGAGGTTCCGTAAAAGAAGAAGGTTGGTGTTGAATCTTTTAAAGACTCAGAGATACATTGAGTGAAGTGCTCAATGGTTACGGTGTAGTAGAAATGAGTAGTCAGGAGAGCTGTAGTGTAGCTTATGTGAGTAACCAAGTGAACTGATGCATGGAGTAAATTTGCACATGAGTTTGGTTTGACATGTGGTAGAATAGGATGCAACTTGATTGTATCTTTGGGGATTGAAAACTCAGTAAGTGTTGTGAAGCACTGAGTAGTGGGACAACTTCCCAAAAACTGTATGAGTACCATGTTGATCATGGTGGGTAGCGGTTTGCTACATGTAGAAGTTAGATGTTGACTTCTATGGATTCTTCTCTCCAGTTAGTCACTACGGATGTGAGTGCAGTATGCACTTATTTCTATTTAAGAGTTGGAGCAGTGGGATCTCTTTTGACATCATTTATACATGGAGTACAGTGGTACCTTCATGGAAAGCCATGGTTTAGTAGAAGATGTTGCTATGTTTGATGGCATGTTGGTTGCAGACCCCAACATGATCATGCTATGATGGCTCAGATTGCTAGGATGAGATGAAGGTGGTTAGAGGAGCAAACCAAGGATGGAGATGCATAATGGATAGGAAAAGCAATGAAGTGAAGTATCCCACTTCTCGATGTTATGATTTATCTTCCAGTGTATCCTAAAACAGAGGGGGAGAAGATAGTTTTCCTATATATCATATTCATCAGGAGTAGGAGAAGCCTCATGATAGCCATGTTTGTACGAAACTGGATACTTTGAAGTAGTGGGAGTAGTGAGCAGTTCATGGCAGAATCCTGGATACAGGATTGGGTCTATGGTGAAGTGAGATTCACTTCATAATACTGTAAATCTATAGTGGGCATGTAAATGTTGACAAAGTCAGTCATGACAGAGAAGTTTTGTAGTGCATAAAACTTCTATTGGGCTTGCATGGAACAACAGTGGGTATTAGCATGGATAACAATTGGGTGGCAATTGGTTGGCAGAAGATGTAGGTGTTTGAAAGTCTTGTGCCAATGACTTCAAGTGGGAGATTATTGGGTGTGAATCCACTATTCATAGGTCAATTTTCATAAATTACTAATCACAAGTACTATTCATGAGCACTATTCATGGTGGCATGGCATGTGGCTATGCAGTGATGTGGTAAAAAGGTGTTATGGTAGTGGGGCCCATAGTGGGTCCTTGGATGTGATCAGGATGATGTGACAGGTGTGGGGCATAATACTCCACTAGAGGACATGGGTTTTGTCTTTAGTGAGTCACATGTGGGTTGTCACATGGTTGAAAATATAAACTCTCATGCATGGGTCAAATTTGTAAGGGGACCCGTGATTCACATGTGTAGAGAAGGTCAAAAGGTGATTACAACACCTTTTGGACTCTAGTTATCACATGTGAAGATGAAGACAAGAATGCACTATTACAGATTGGCCTCACGTGTGATTGGGGCACATTTCTTGGAGTCACATAGGGTGGCTTGGATCTTATCTAAAGTGGTGCATCCACTTTGTTCACCCTTGAAGATGAAGATAAGAATAAAACTATTGAGTGTTTGTCCTCACTTGTGGAGTGGGGGATAATGTTTGGAGCCACGTGAAGGTGGCTTTGGATCTTGTCTAAGTAGAGGGTCATTTTTGATGACTTTTGACACATGGGGACAACCAACACTATGGATCATATGACACCCACTCAAATATGGAGAGATTTGGAGTAGCCACGAAGTTATAACTCCCTCTCTCTTCTTTCTCTCTTGTGGTAAAATGTTATTAAAGCATCATGTGCTCCTGTGTATGGTTTATTTAATGAGTGGATCGCTTGGATCCTTGCAAGTTTGAACTTGCATGATAGGAGATTAGAGTTGGAAAGTCTTGTATTCCTAACTCACCTAGATTCTTGGGTTATAAGCATCACATGTAGGTTGAAGGTTAGATCTTAAAACGTTGTTGTGCTTGGCTCACTTAGGTGCATGGATTGGATCCTTGAAGATGGAGCTTGGAAACTTAGAGGTAACTCATGGAGATAGAGGTAGATGATGTTGGATCTCCCTTAGATGCTATGGATATTAGCATTATATAGATGCATGTTGCATCTTGGAGGTTATATCATAGAAGGCTTGTTTGTAATCTTTGCTCAGCTGAGTGCTTGGTGTTAGCACTATAAAGAAGTTGCTATGAGGAGCTATGTAGATAGAGTTTATTGCTGAGGAAATATGAAGTTTGGATACTTCCTTTGCCCTATGGTTTTTTCCTTTTCTAGTTGTGCAAGGGTTTTCCACGTATATATTGAGTTATGGTTTATTCTCTCTTAATTATTGTTTTATTGTAGCTTGTATTGTATTTCCACAATTTCTATTTACTTGCACATGTAGGAATGTTTTGTTATTCTTAACAAGTGGTATCCGAGCTATGCTTTAGTTTTTGGTACCTAAGCCTTGTTGATCCTAACACATATCTCTTTTATAAATTGATCATATGTTTTTAATTTTAAAAGTCATGACCACGTAGAAAAATGCACCCTAAGGAGTTTTGATTTGGTTTTTTGCTGGCCACTAGGATTGATCTTGATTTGATTATAACGAGAAAACCCATCCACGAAAGTAAACATCTCATGCCCAATAGTAGAGCCAATAATCATAACAATATTAGAAAATTAAAATTATCCATGCAAATCTAAATGCACCTAGTTGGTAAGGATAATGTTTTATATCTAATTAGAATAATCAATAATTCTAATAAAACCAACATTAAGTAATTTATGGATTTCCTCCTTAACTAATAAAGTGAATTTAAGATTAATCTTTCTAATATTTTCCTTTACAAGTTTGGCATTACTATTTATAATGAGATAAAGCATTTCTATAGATGTAGATACAATAAGCATATCAACACAAGACCATGCAAAAATATCTTGATGGCTCGTTAACATCTTAGTATAGACTTTCCATTCTATAAGATTCAACGAGGCACCTAAATTTAAAAGCATGGACACATCACTAGTACCAATGTTAATATCAATTATATCTTAATTTAATAATGTTAATCTATTCTCCACATAAGGCATAATGGGAAAGTTATCCAAGCCATCCAAAGTAATTTATCCATCACCATGAAAGGTCTTGCTTTAACCAACATATGCATGGTTTCTCAATGTAAAAGGGAATATGTATGCATGGGCTAAGACAACCAATTTGAAAATCTTATTTATTTGTATAGAGTAGGATACAAATAAGGGATCAATAATATAAATCCTACATGTACTTGGATAGTACAAAGGTGATGCTTAGGGTGGCCATATATCTAATAGAGGGCAATCTGTACTCAATGTCAAGGCTATTATGTTCCAAATCCTTTGCCTAAGATATGGGGTATGGTTTTAACTAGATCCCAAGATAAATCAATCATGTAGTAATGGTAACAAATTTGTATTAATGATATATTAAGGAAATTGCATGCAATAAACTAATGAATTAGGGTAACATAGATCCAAGATGGCTATAAACACTAAACTAACAAAATGGTAAATGGTGCAATGGTCAACCACAAGTGGTCTATGCAACCTAAGGTGGTAATAGAAAACTTAAGCATCCTATAGCTATACCAACTTATTTGGTATAAGGAAGACTTGAGCAAGGACAACAACATACCATCTACTATAACAATAAGCAAAATAAATCTATTTATAAAGTGAATAAAGGAAAGGTAATATGGATAAATATCATTACCTTTGGGTTGAATTGTCAGCACTCAATCTCCTCTTGGCTCTAGTAGCACTTTACAAGAGATGTAATAGGATTAAGACCTCAAATGGAAAGATGAATATCTATGTATCCTTATTTGGGGGCTCTAAAGACCAGGGTACCTCATCAATTTGACTTCTCCTATCAAGATTTGAAGACCTTGATCAAGACTTGACCTTCAAGAATAAGACTTTAACCTCTATATCCTCCTTTTACTACTTAATGGAAGAAATATGAGTGAAAATAAAGTATATGAGTGTTGTATGTCTTAATAATGATAAATATGACCCCTATACATATGACTCCAAACCTAAAAATAATCTTAAACTCTAAGTTAATGATATCAACCAAGCTATATAGTTAAAAAGGATGTCAACTAACTCAAAATTGTATCAACTATGCTGATATAATTTAGAAGACATGGATAAACTCAAAATTATATCAACTTGACCAATATAATACAGGGAAAGATAGGCATGAAACAGAGTGTATCGATCATGCCAATATAATAGGAGTATAAGGTGGATAGAAGAACTAGACGTAAGGAGATGAAGAAGGATGACATAAAGTGACAAAGAAGGTTAGGCTAACAATAATGGAGGTATGATAGAATAATATGCAAACATATCTCATAAAGTACCATGAGCTTACCCCACCCCATTCTTAGTGCACTCCTTAGGATGTGCACTCAAGGATATTGATGCGCTAACAATCCCCTACAAAATAAAACATCAGTAGAGTGATGAAGATGATCAATATCATGCGTATACATATGTCCCACCCAAAACTCATCACATGTCACAATAGTGTAATGTGGGATGGTGCTTTGGGAAAGATACACACAAGACAAAAACCAACGTAGGAAATGCCATAACAATTGAAAGTAAGAATGAAAATAAATAAATAAATAAAAATGATATAACAACAAGAAGTAAGAATAAAAATCAAGGGACTTTCTCAAACAAATTTTTACATGTTTTAATGTATTTGTATATAATTTTTAAATAAAATATATTAAAAAAATGTTGTATTAATTTTTCAAACCATCAATTTTCACCTTATTACATTACAGATACACTTTTCTTTCTTTATTTTTATTTTCTCCTTTTTTCTTTCTTTTAGAGAGATTTCAAAGTTACAATATCCAAGTCAAAATATATCAAATTTATTCTTAAACATTGTAATTAATCCTAATGAGATTTAAAACATTAAAGTTAGATTTAGTTTTATAAATAATGTTATGAAATAATAAATGACAATAGAGGGTTTAAAAAGAAAATTTCATTACACACCAATGTGGAGAAGTCATTAGAAATAGAAAACACGTAGTAGGTTTGAACAACAATTCAAACAAAACCCAAAAAAATGAGAGCAGACAAAGATTGTTCCCCATAACTGTTTGGATGCTTTTGGTAGAGGAGTAACATTTTTAAACCATGAAGTTGAACCTGATAGACTACATATGTGTGAAAATCAATCTAAAAATCCTATTCACCAACTTGGGGCTCCATAAACCTCACTTAATTATTCCAAATTATACGTGAATCTTAGGAAAACTAACGTCCTTCTTCAAAACTCATGCATGGTAACAACATCAAAAAAGACTTGAAAAAATGGAGGATGTATTTCGGACCATGTGATCTCCTTAGATAACTATTATCAAGCCCTTAAAATGCTTTTACAATTTTAAAAATATCATACCAGGTGTAAAACATGTTAATCTAGGCAATCTAACGAATGTAAAACCTACACTATTTAACTTTTTGTACTATATTGAATTCACGGTGGAAAAATTAATGTTTTGTATCTACTTGAATTATAATCTAAATGCTTGAATTAATTACATAAGCACTTTCAAAATTTATCTATACATGGATTCCTTTAATTCATCCATGTCATATATGCACCAATGCACTTGTGTGTGTATATACTTCTCAAATTTAAATTGGAACCCTATTAGTGTATGAGATGGTAGACAATAGGCAAGAAACATTGAAAAATCAACAACACATGACACAAGAGACTCAAAACAAGGGTCACAATGGCCCACCCTAGAACCATACACTGTAGGTTTATGGGGCCCAAAACCATACAATGTACATTTATGGGTCCCATAACCATTCAATGTATGGTTCTAGGAAAAAATATAGAAACCTAGGGAAACAAGATGGAAGGAGATATAAAGAGGAAAGAAAGGAAATGACAAGGAAGAGGGTGTGGAAAAATACTAAACACTTGAAAAACAAACCGATAAATGCTTAATATGAATCAATAATCAACAAACATTCATATACCCTTGAATAATGTAATTTTATGACTAATAACTACCCCCATACTAAAATTAGGTGTCTAAAAAGGTCTCAATTTGATGTGTGCATGCATATATATCAATATAAAACAAATAGAATGAATATGGATACAAAATATTTGCTCTCCCAAATCTCCTGCAATAACTCCAATGCTTTAGCACTAACTTCAACACTCTTATAGACCCATAAAAAACATATGAATAATGATAAATGCCCAATCAAGTAATTATATATACAAATAAAGGAAATCATAACTAAAAATAATAAATTTAATTTGGTTGGAAGCTCAAAGGAGACCCCTATATGAGTCCCCAACATCTCCAAATTTGTGTCAAGTAAGAATGCCCATGTAGAAGTTGAAATTTTCATAACCTATGCTAAATATTGCATGCATTTTTTGATACAAATTTTAGTGACAAAAAAATAAAGATAAAAAATTATGGTGTAACATAAAAGAGAGTAGGGTTATGAAATATCCTAAATATATCTCGTGTTGGGAACAAGTGGCATGCATTAGGTGTGTCTTGAAAACATCAAACTGCAATAGAAATGAAAGACACTAGCACGAGTCCTTGTACCTAATAGATGCTTGACATAGATAATGGAAATGTAGGCAAGAACATAAAAAGTTTTGTGTGATATAAATCATGAAAAATGACATACATTGAAACACATTGGACATATTACCAAATGAATATCAAATGGAATAAATTAAATAAAGAATAAAGTCACAAAAAGTAATTGTAAAAGAAACAATAGATTCACATTAATAGAAATAAATAATTAGTGACATAGAACTAGGAAAAATTGAAAATAGCAACCAAATCCAAATGTAAAAAATTAAATTCCTTAAACAACTAAATAAAATTAAAACAAATAAATTACTGGTTAGTCATAAAAATGGACGATCATAAAGCAATCATAAATTTTGAAAACATGAGGCAAGACTCAAACACAAAATCATCTCAAATGCATGATATTAATGGGATTCTTTAGAATTTTACCTTAAAATGTGATAATGTGATATGCCCCTGATCTTAAAAAAAATGTTATAACAAAGGGCCAAGTTAATTAGGTTTAAACTTGCATTTTTGTTCTTTGTTTGTATTAGTGTTTGCTTGAATTTATTTAAAAACTTTATCTTCCATATTAAATTATCTTGATTTAATATTTTTGTTATAAGCCTTCTCAAGGAAATTTTGGCATACTCTAATGTGCTCAATATCTTGAATTCATGCTTCATCCAACATTTCCAACGAATCTAAAAAAAAATATCTATAATTGTCATCATCAATTATCCCTTTAGGTGACATTCTCAGTGAGGGAATCTCAATCTTTCAGGGAAAAACTACCTCATCCCCATAAACTAGTGAATAGAGGGATTCCTTATAGACGTCTTTTTACTTTTTTTGTATGCCCATAATGTATAATGTATTTGAATTTTCCAATCATTACCATGTTTGTTCACTATCTTTGATAAAATATTAACAAGAGTCTTATTAGATGCTTTAACTTGGTCATTCCCTTTTGGATAATGAGAAGCTGATAATGTATGTTTAGTATTATACTTATCACAAAACTTCTTAACTATCTTAGTCTTAAAAGATGAACCTTTAATAATAATGACTGAAGATGGTAAGACAAATTTGGTAATAATATGTGTCATGAGAAATTTGTAAATATCCTCACATGTGGACGTTGCTAATTGTGTATCTTCAACCCCCTTGGTAACATATTCAATTGTGGTAACAATAATCTTGTGATGTTCTAAAGATGGAGAGTTAAGTGTGCCAACTAGATTAAATCCTCAGATATAAAATAGTCATGGTGAAATAATGGGTTGCAAATCTTGATATGGAGCATGTGTAAGATTATATTCTTTGGAATTTATCACATATTTTTGTATATTTGTTCAAGAATGTTCCAATAATAGCCCATTTTAAGTAATATATATGACATGGATTTTCCACTTAAGTGTCTACCATACTCACTATCATGAACCTCCTATAATGCATGTTTAACTTCTTTGTGTCCAAGATATCTAAGAAATTTACCATCAAATGATCTCTTGAAAATTACATCTCCAATTATTACATGTCTAAGGGCATCTATTCATAATTTACTTTTTTTATTTTTTTAAAGTGTAAAGGAATTATTTCTTCTTATAAGTGGTCAAACACATTTGCATACTATTCTGAATTCTCCACACCAAATTTTAGTGCCAATACTTCTAAATAATCTATATTTTTTTTTATCTTAATGATAGGTTGTTATTATCTCTTGATAGTTAATATAGTGTGGTCATTTGTAATATTAATAGTAATTAGGGATGTAGTACTAACTAAATTGTTTACATGCATGTTATCTCTTATAGGAATATTATTAATTTCAAACTCATCAAATTGGGCCTTTAAACTATGTATCAAATTTCTGTATGGAATCAATTTTTTTTATCGGTTCTCGTTACTTGGTTAACCAAAATTTGAGAATCAACATATAATTTGATATCATTAACTTAAAAAACCCGTGTCCCATTAAGTCCTAAAATCAATGCCTCATATTTTGAAATATTATTGGTAATTGAAAAACATAATATATAGGTTAATGTCATAACCTCTCCTTGGGGGGTAATAAACATAATCTTGACCCCCACACTTGAAGCATGTTTGTAAATATCAAAATACATTTTCCAAATCTTTACTTTCATCAATGTGCATTACAAACTCATATGAAAAAGTGTCATCTATAGGAGTGTGGTCTAATCAGGGAACCTTAGTTAATTTATCTACAATATTTTGCATTTTAGTGGATTTATACGATACAAATTTAAAATCAAACTCCATGAGCTACATGACCCACTTGGCTATTATTCCTAATAAATGCATCTTAGACATCATGTACTTCAAATGATAAACCTTAACAATTACATGTGTTTCATTATTGAGCATATAATGTCTAAGTTTCACATGGAAAACACAATGACCAAGCATAATTTTTACATTTAGTTGAGATAACTATCATAATCTATTAAAGTTCTGTTGATGTAAGAAATTTATATCTTTGTTGCCATCATTATGTTGCATAAGCAAATTTCACAAAGATATTATGTACTATAACTATATAATAATAATACTTGATCTAGAATGAGTGGAATCATAAGTGGAAAGTTGGCTAGTTGATTGAATTAAAAGTCCTTTAAAAATTGGCATCCCATTAAAACTTGGCATCTTTTATTAAAAATATTGAAAATCTTTTAGATAATTTGAGTAATAAAACTTCCAATAGCTTAATTTTTTTGTTGTAAACTTCCTAGTTGCTTAGGACTTTTAGAACTCGAGGCATTTCAATAATTGTGTGTTTTCTTTATATCAACTTGTATGCCTTTCCCATAAATAATGAATCCCAATATTTTTTTTAATTTAACAACAAAGACACACTTCATAGGGTCTAATCTTGCCCAATATTACCTCAATCTTTCAAATATTTTTCACAAGTCGTGCACATGGTATTTTTTTATAAGAATCTTCTAGTATTTCATCTACATAATCTTCTAAAAATATTGTGTATATTATCATGGAATATGCGATTCATATCACTTTTATAAATGGATCCTATGTCTTTAATTCTAAAAGGCATGACCACAGAAAAATGTACTCCAATGAGTTGTGAATTGGTTTTTTGTTGGTCATAGGATTTATCTTGATTTGATTGTAACTAGAAAACCCATCTAGGAAAGCAAATATCTCATGCCCAGAAATAAAACCAATAATCATAACAATATTAGAAAATGGGAAGTTTCCATGCAAATCTGAATGCACCTACTTGTAAGGATAATGTTGTAAATCCAATTATAATAATCAATAAGTATAACAAAGCAAACAATAATTAGTTTATGGATTTACTTCTTAACCAATAAAGTGAATTTAAGATTCATCTTTATAATATTTTTCTTTACAAGTTTGGCATCAATATTTACGACGAGATAATACATTATTATAGATGTAGATACAATAGGCATATCAACACAAGACCATTCAAAAATATCATGATATTTTCTCAACATTTTAGTAAATACTTTTCATTCTCTAAGAAATCACTGTTTCCAAGAAAAAGTATTGGTTAGACCAATGCAATTAGACAATGGAAAATCATGACCCTAGCTAATACCATATAGTATGGCCAATGCAGTTAAGTGATGAAATGTGACCATACTAGCTAGTATTGTATATGGTGGTTGATATAGTATAAATAGTGATAAACCTTATTGATACATTATGTATGTGGTCAATGCTATAATAATGAACTAGATGGTTGATTTGTATAGGTATGGCCAATGCAGTAGAACATGAAATACATGGCTAGTGCAGTAGAAACTTTAAGTGGCCATGATAGTATCTTTATAAAGAAATGGCTGATATAATATTAGTAAACACCTTTTATTTTAAGTTGGATATTAATTTGATTCCATATTTTGAGCATAATTTGATTGGGTATTATTGTTTATATTTTTTTAGAGGTGACAAAGACTGTGGAGGAGTGTAGACGCAAGCTGGCTATTAGATCTACTGGCCAAGTTTACAAATGTGTACAGAACATGATTAATTTGCGTAAGATTTAGAGGCATCATGGAGATGTGTTGTCTCCCTCTTAACAATGAGCTAGTGGCTATGTTTATAAGGCATTGGGAGAGGATCACAAACACATTTAGGTGGAAGGTGGAGGGGGATACAGTGGAGGTGGCCATGACCTTGGAGGATATATATGGGATACTAGGGATACCAATAGAAGAGCATTAAGAGCTAGCTTGATGAGCAATACAGTCTGAGTGGTATGATCAGTGTAAGCTAATTATGAGACTTTTCAAAAGTTATGGGTTAAGAATTTTGGACATATAAAAGGCCATCATCAGCTTAATGGCCATGTGTATGATGTGTTGCAAGTCATATGACACCATGGCATTGTATAAATTATCCTTGTGTTAGTCTGCTTTGGAGTAGGGCATAATTTAATATATGGTAGCTATGATATGGGTACAACTTGTAATGTGATTTAATCATCTCCAAATAATGTCAAACATATCATGCAACACTTCTTATTTTTCCACATGACATGATTATAAAATAAGTTATGGTGTCTAAATGTGTAATGGAATGTGCCTCATCATTTTGTCATGTAATTTTAATCAAGGGTGCATATATGTTTCATTTACGTCAAAAGGGACACTACTTTATGTTTTATGGTTTCATGTCAAAGTGAATTTTGTAATGGTAGGTCAAAACAATGTTTCAAATAATTAATCATTATTATTTACATCTACAAGAGTCATAAAAGCATTTTAATATTTCATATAATGTATTATCCTTTTTAAAGTGGTCAAATATGTGAAATTGGAAAAGTGGGTTAAATCAAGTTAAGTTAGATAGAGTGTCTAGGTCGAGTTATAATTAAAGCTAGTTATCCAGATTCCTTACAAGTACAAGTTAATACAAAAGACATTAAATACTAAAAGGTTTCTTCTTCTCTTTTCCCTAGGTCAGGGCTTATTTTAAATTTGAAGTGTTGTACATACTATTGAAACTTTGTTAATGGAATAAAATTTTGGAGTTTGTGAGAATACAATTTATGTTCCATGGAGATTGATTCCTATTTATTTATGAACCCTACTTTGCTCTTCTATAGTAGAGATATATTGAATACCTATAATTTATGAATACATGTAAATCATTCATTTTTTGTAATTTTTTTGAGGTTAGCTTTGAAGGGTGGAATTTTCCTCACTAAGCATGTAATCGTATTTTTTTAAGTCTTTGTTCTTCTCATTGTTTTATTTATTCTCATTACAAATTATTTTCCCTAACCATTTTCATGTGAGAATATGAAATCCCATTTTATTTCTATCCATCCTTGAGCAATCTGAGTGGTTTTATATATTCATCTCACTATGGATTTCTATCCCTCTTTCCATTTCCCTTTGTTCTTTTGTTCCTTTTGGTTAAAAGTACACAAAAACACTTAAAAACTTATCATACGAGGGAGTTTCCCCTCTCAAATTCAAATGGAAATCACTTTTTTTGTGGTGATATTATTACATTTTTTGCATGTTATGTCATTTTTCATTAGGAGAGTCGATGAAATAACAAGAAGAATAATAATGACTGTTGATGATTAAAATTGCACTGTTTCTAACACCAACAATGGGAAGTTTTAGGAATGTGGAACTTGCAACCTGAAACAACCTCCAAATTTTTAAGAAGTTGGCTCTTCTTTATATCAAGTGTGTAATGGGAAAAGGGATAGGAATTAAACAAAAACACAAGTGCAATGAAATAAAATCTAACTATGGCGATGCACCTGAATTTAATTCAACCCTTAATTCTGATCACAGTGAAGCTATATGTAAGATTTAATTACATTAAAGAGTGAACAAGGCATGATCAATGTAAAAGATGAAAAACAATAGAAACAGAGGCTCACAACTTAGACTAATATTGTAGTGACACAAACAAATATCAACAAAGGTACATAACTCAATTTTCTTATTAATTCTCCAGTCACATAAAAGGCACAAAAACATGCATAGTTACATAAACTTTATAACTCAAGAAAATATAACAAAGGCAAATGATATTCCTGATCACAACAAAAAAAAGTCTAAAAACTCTTGACAATAATCTCTTGCAGAAAATTCTCTCTATCTTCTCCTGATGATTCTAATGATCTCTGCACCCTTATTTATAGCATTAGATTATCTCTAGATTGTCTGCACGTTTCCAATCCAATGACCTAACTGAACTCTAACTAAACTGGAAGTGTCTAACCCAAGATATTTCTTGGATCTGAAATGTTCTATCTTTCTGCAAGTTCATTGGCCCATATAGATACCTAGGACGCTTCCCACTTTCAAATGAGAGAGGACACTTGGTCGATTCCCTCTCTTTACTTGAAAACCTTCTTATTATTCAAGAGGCACCAAAAAATGACACCTGACATGTTCTATAGCACTTACTGAAGACGCACGACACTTTTGCGTAACCTATACTCTTTACTATGTCTTCGCTTAGGAGTGTTCTGTCTTTGACATCTGTCACTGTCTACTTCTCCAAAACTGTAATAAGTTATAGAAAATGGGACCCACAACACCTCTCACCCGAACAACTTCAAAAAGGGAATAGGGACAGGTGGCACTTTTCGTGCATCTTTATCCAGGGACATGTGGTGGTCTCCACTACTTTTAGCTACCCTTTGAGAATCCTATGGAAGGTGACACTTGTTGGTCTCCGCATCACTTTATCTATACTATAGAAACATTCAAGCCTCATTTCATATTTACACAGATGGTGACACTTGGCAGCTTCCACTTGCCTTAAAAATAGAACCCGAGACCCACCACAATCTTTACTTATCAATGAAACAAAGTGAAGATAATTCAGATGTTGACACGTGGCACCTTCCACTTTCTTCAGCTAGGAATACGTGGCATCTTCCATTACTTTTAGAAAAGCATTTTGAAACCTTCCACAGTTGCCACTTGGCACCTTTCACTTGATCCTGAGAAAAGCTTATTGAAAAGAAGCTTTTGAAATGTATAAGAAACATGAGATGCAGATGCCGACACATGTTGCACTCTGTTGAGTTATTATGGGACATGTGGCACGTTCTGACCAACTTATAGAAATTATGAAATGTGCCTTGGCTGATGACACTTGGCAGCTTTCACTTGATTTTGACACTTAGACAAAATTGAAGCAAAAATAAATTTGAGCCCGTGCTCTGAGTCAAAACTTTGTTGTCTCAAACCAAAGTGTGCAGGGACAAAAAATTTGGATCGCGCAATTGAAAAATCAAAATAAAATGTAGAGTATTTTTTACTCTATAGTTATTGGCGACCCCAAGGATGTTTGAGCCTGCTCAAAAGGAATCCACAACTCTCGCATGATCGAAATGACAAAAAAATCACAGCTTCAGTAAGGCTATCTGATAAGTAGATCACTCATCATCAAATAATCCCTGCTTATTTTGCAATTCGTGAAAGGCTAAATCAATATTGATAATATCTTTGTGTGAAAAATTATGCAAAATCTTAATGGTAGCCTTCAATTTAAATTCAAGCTGGGAAACAAGAATCAAAATAGCTTCTACTTCAGGCACTGATGAATCATCCCTTAAACCCTGAAAAACTGCCTGATCATTCTACCTGGCTAACAACAAAGGTTTAATTTCATCAATCATCAACACAGTGTTGTCATTAGGAAAAGGGGAAGGAAGACCTAATTGCACTAGATCTTTGATGTGTTGTTTCATGTCTTTGATTCCTTCTTTCAACACATCTAGAAGCTCTCTATAATTGATTGCTGCGGAGTTGCAATTGAGAACTTCATTCACTCTTTTAACAACAATCATTCTGTCATTAATCCCTGCTGCTGACAATGTTCCATCAGTTGCATCATATAACTTTTACAGTAGCATTTGAGAGTCAAACACTCTCACATAGATGGTAGATAGAGTGTCTTCTACTGATGTCTCCACCTTTTTGCACAATTTCTGTGCATTTAGCAGAAAGGTTAGAGAAGGTTTGAGCTGAATAATCTCCTAAGAGATTCTTTTCCTTATTAATTCATAAAGCTCCTTCATTAGATTTAAAACCCCTACATTCTTTGGCCTATTAGCCAACTCAAGTGTCAATTGTTCTGCCCTTTGTCGCTCGGCTTGAAGTTAGGCCTGTATAGCCATAGTATTATTCTGCTCATTCAGCAGCTTCTATTGAAGTTGAATAACCTGTAGTAGACTTTTCTCACATTTTTCTTGAAATGCTACCTTTTTCTACCTTAAGGTTGTCACTGCATCTTTCACCTACGTTAGCCCTACTTTTAAAGAATCATTTTGGGCCTAGATAGCCTGGTGAGTCTGAAGAGAAACAATATCTTACAACTATTTATTAAGACTCTCTATTTCAATATTATTAGTATTGATCTCTGTGGTCAAACTGCTATAATTTGCCTTCTCTTTGGCTAGATCAGCCTCCATCTTCTGTAACTTCTTTGATATTTTCAAATAATCTTTAGCTACTACAGAAGTAGATTCATTTAGCAGCTCGACCCTATTTTGTGGTCTGAAAAGGGACATGTCTATCACCATTGCATTCATTGTGTAATCTTCTAGCTGCATCTGCTCGTTTGGCTTAACTATATTTGGTGACAAATGGGTCACTGTTAGTTGCTAATGCATTGGATCAAATTGTGACCTCAGATGTGGTGTAGCTAGGGCTTTATTATCTTTGATTCTCTTTTTCTCCATTTGGGCTTCCCTTGCCTTCCTAGCAGTGTCTGCTTGAGTTTGGAAGGTAGAGGAGAGGCAATGTGCCCACTCGCAAAACGATAACCTTGTGGCAAGCCATATGGAATAGCCAATTGTTGGCTATGGCAAATCTGAGGAGGTACTTTCTTGGGAATAAAGAGGGAAAAGTGAGATAATGATATAGCTTGAGTATGGATAGATGGGGAAAAATGAGAAATGGGCACAGTGGAGGTGGCAAGGGATGTTATTTGGCCAGATGGAATCATCACCCCTATAAGAGAAGAAAGAGATTGAGAAGGAGGAGGAGAAACAATACTTACCCGAGGAGCAACCAAAGTACTATGTGATTGGTGTTGTGAGGGTTCTACCCTCTCCTCTGAATCAAGTTGGAACCTCAGCCTTTTATGTTTCCTTAGTGTTTCTTCTTCTGGTTGTGCTCCCTTCTCTTCAATATTTACCACTATTGTTAGTGGTGCTTGTGTAGAATTGGGAACTTCAAGGACTGACGCTGATGGAGAAGCTTTTGGTGGTGAAGATACCACACTCTTTTGTTTTTTGATGGCACTAAGAGATTGGGGCCAAATAGTTATAGCGACTACTACTGAAGTTTGCACTGGGGCCTATGATGTTTGACTAGATTCTACTCTAGATTCTGGCTCTCCACCCTGTGTCTACAAATTGCATTTATTAGGGCTAGACATATGAGATAGATGACATTCATCCTAGAGTTCCTCCTATTTCTCATCTAAATCCACATTTCCAAAAGAGTGGGTTGTCTCACAAATCTCTTGACTATATTTCCAATAGGCTTCTATTTTTTCAGCATTCCAGTCTTTATTCTTTAATGCTCTTCTTAAACCAAAAGTCATTCTGATTTTAATGTCAAAATCTCTTTACTTAACATAAAAAGTTTTCCATGGTCCATTTTGTTGAAGAGGCAAATCTGTCAATTCAACATAAAACTTAGGAATATCCTAATTTTTCCTATTTTCCTAAAAGGGGCGGCCCTCATGCATAATTCTGGCAGTAACCCTATTTGTCTTGATCCATGAAGCTATGAAACCATTTGGGTCATATACCCATTTATCTTCAATTAGAAAGAAACCCAGGAAGGCTAGCTTTCTAAGCAACACGATGTCAACATCTCTGGCCTCTAGTGCCATGTTGTTTGTCACCCATGGGACATCATACATTTTCCTCTTCTTCTTCACAGAGCCATATTCATTATCTACCATAGACACCTACCTGGTGACCTCTAAGAATGCTAACCTAAGGGTCAAAATCTTAGGTAGCAACACTGGTTCCCCACTAAAACCATGGACTATAATAATAGTATGATGGGAGCCAAAAAAGTAATCACAAGGAATAGGGAAATTGGTCATAAGGCTTGAGACACTTGAAAATAGTCTATTTATAAATGGTTTTGGGCTCAGATGATAAAAAGCAGGGGCAACAAAAAGTTCCCAGAATTCGTATGGGTCACTAGTTTTGGACAAGATATGTGTCCATGCAGACACAGGAGTGGTCCTATGTAGACCAAAGATTGGGTCATACATGTTTATATGCATGTGTTGGGAAAATATGCTAGAGTTCTGATACAATACAAGGTGAAACAAATAAGAGGAATACCTAAAAATCCCTTTAGATTTGAACTGGGCAAGTTGTTCCACCATTGAATATGCAATTTACTTAGAGAAATCAAGCTGATACTCGTGAGTCTTGTCAACAATTTTCAATCTAAAGAGGATAGCCATTTGTTCTTCATAAATGGTTATATCATCTTTCATTTCAAAAATGAAAGCCATCATGGAAAGTGCATCTTGACTAGCTTGGGAAAATTGTGCTCTTGCTATTGGTAGTGTCGGCACAGTTGTATCATCATCGCCTAATTGCTGCTCTGATTTCAGAAACCTCAATTGAGTATTGACGTTTGCCCACATATTCTATATCTTAGCAATGGTAGGAAATGTGGCTGTCGTGTCGTGGTACAGGGTCAACATATCTCTGATAGCCTTTGGTGTAATTTCCACTATGAATGGACCCTATTTCATGGTATTTGAAGGTGCATGCAATAATTTGGCGCATATTTCAACCAAGTCAGGGCATGGATGCACACCTGGGACAATGAATTGTGCCAGTTGGGAAGTCCATATCCTCATTGTGAATGTCTCGTATTGTCCAACCTTGGCCCTTTGAAGACATCTTTGATGTGCCCCTTCTCTGAGAGTTTTTCTACTAGTTCTTTGAAGAATTGGGTCCATGATTCCATCTGCATAATATTTTACCTTTGATGGGTCGTTTGGTTGACCAACTTCAGGGACTCTAGTCTGCGAGTAGGTCTTTAATGGTTGTGTAGGGGCTAAAGCATATGATTTGCTTGTAAGAAACTTATCAAGGGATTTGTAAATCCTAGACCCTTGTTGCGAAGACTGTGCTCCCTCCATATCTATATCTATTCTTGAAAATAGTGAACTGTGGTAATAGGTATGAAGCTTTTGCAATAAGGAAACACTTTCACTTAAGCAAGTTTGCTATGAGTTAAAAATGCAAGTAGCAGGGGTTTTCTTGCAGACGTAGGAATGTTTGAGACACTGTAAGCTTTAACTCTTGTTATGAGGTATTTATTGACACATCAAGTCCCAAAATGGCATTAAACCCAGATAACTGTTAGCAAATCTTACTAAATCTTCACGGAACAATGAGTTAAACACGTCATGCAAGTGGCTGTGCAAGGTACCTTGGGGAATTTAACATTTGAGAGATGTTTAAAGTGTCGAGAGTTTTTGAAAATTTTGAAAAAAAGCTCTGAGTTACGGTTACGTGTTCAAAGAACACTTATTTAAAAGAAAGAGCAGGAAAGAAAATGGGAAAACAAAGCAACCAGGAAAGGGAAATTATCTAACTATAATATATTAGAGACACAACTTAACTGAAATGCTTCAAGTAGATCCCATTCACAAGAATCTCTTCAGGTTCTCCTTCCAATGTTTCTAGCTCAAACGAATTATTTTGTTTATATGCATGAATTTTATAGGGGTTAGTCCATAATGCTTCAAATTTAGTATGTTGACCCGGCTTGGTGGCTCTTGCATCCCATTTCAAAACAATTGAGCCTACTTCAAAATGGGGATTTGATGTCCTTTTATCAAAGCAGTCTTTAATTTTTTTCTGATGCTTTTTTAATGAATCATGTGCCACATCCCTCTTTTCTTGAACTTCTAAAAGTTCGGCAAGTCTAACTTGCATGGGACAATTTTCCTCAATTTCAATCTATTTTATCAGTTGGAGAGTAGGAATTTCCAAGCTTAGAGGTATTACATCAGGCTTGCCATATACCAATTCATATGGGGACATTTTCATCACCTACTTAGGTGTAATTCTATCAGCCCACAATGCTATATTCAGTGCTTTATGCCACTCTTTGTGATGATCAGCCCCTATTCTCTTGATGAGTCTAATCAAGTTCTTATTAGTTGATTTTGCCAAACCATACCCTGAGGGTAATAATTAGAAAAAGTTTTTAGATATATTCCATGCTTTAATGCAAAGTCAAATACTTTAGACCCTAAAAATACTTTAGCATTATCTGAAATTATGGTGTGAGAAGCCCCAAAACGAGTAGTGATACTCCCTAAAAAGTCTAGGATCACATTTTTTGTTGCTTCTTTAAGTGACACTGCCTCAGTCCATCTAGTGAAATAATCTGTGGTAGTTAAAATCTATTTGTGACCCATACTAGACACTAGATTTATCATTATAATGAAGTCAAGAGCCCATTGAGCAAAAGGTTCATCAAAAATTATAGGACGAAGAGGCATTGCTGCATTCCTCCTCATCCTACATAATTTTGACAAGATTGACATTTTTTAACCAGTTGATAACATTTTGTAAATAAAGTAGGCCAAAAATAACCTACCTCACTTATCTTTATGGCTATGGTCTTTACAGAAAAATGTCCACTTGAGACTCCATGATGCATTCCATGCAGTATTTTCTTAGCCTCATCCTTTTCTACGCATCTTAAAAGTTTGCCATTAGAATTTCTTCTGAAAAGAACTTGTTCAATTAAAACAAAATGGACCCCTTGCATCCTATAGTATCTCTTCTTGTTTTGAGGAAGTTCTCTTAGGTAAATCCCATATTTCATAAAATGAATCCTATTTGTGACCCAAGAGTTCTGATCAACCTCTTGTATCCTCAATATAGTTTCCTTTTCAAATTCTGAATTTGTTTCCACAAGTATCATCTTTTCAAGCTCTTGAGTCATGTATTGACATAACCCCCTACCTCTGACTAACTTAGTGGGTTTGACCTCTACATCATATTCAAGGATCTTTGTTATCCAGTTTGCTCTTTTTTTAGTAATTTCACCCTCCATAATGTATTCTCTGACACTTGGGTGAGCTACAAGTATCAAAATCTTACTTCTTGATACTATATGCCTGAATTTTTTGAGGGCTTTTACCATAGCATATGCTTGCTTTTCAACAAATTTGCATCTGGTTTCATATTCTCTACGAGTCCTTGAGAAAAAGGCTATTGGATGCTCTCCCTCTTGTCTATCATCCTTCTGTGTTAGGACAACAGCAATACTGAGCTCTCGTCCATAGACATACATTACAAAAGGTTTAGAAAAGTCTGGTTTTCTAAGTACTGGGGTTGTTGAGATAGCTTTCTTGACCTCTTCAAAGGCTTGCCTTCCTTTCGTATTCCGCTTGAAAATCAAGTCCTTTTTCAACAAGAGAGTCACTGGTCTTACTAAGCCTGTAAAGTTAGATATGAACCGACTGACAAAATTAATCTTCCCCAAGAAAGATTGAATTGCTTTCTTATTTACTAGAAGAGGTAAGTTCATTATAGCTACCACTCTCTCTAGATCTATGGAGACTCCTTCTTTAGATAATATATGTCCCAATAATTTGCCTTGAGGTACAACAAAGATGCATTTCTTATGATATATTCCAAATTCTTGACATTTCTTAAAAACATATTTTAAATGATCAAAATGATCAACAACATTCTTGGAAAAAATAGTAAGATCATCAATATAAATTAGGATGATTTTATTTATAAGTTCCCCAAATGCTACATCCATAGCTCTTTGAAAAGTGGCTTCTGCATTTGACAGGCCAAATGGCATCTTAGCATATGCAAAAGTTCCCGATTTGGTAGTAAATTTAGTCTTGTATTGGTTTTCATCAGCCAACCAAATCTGATTTTATCCAGAGAAACCATCTAGTAAGGAAAATGTCTCTGATCCAGCCACAGTCTATAAAATTTGTTCCATAAATGGCAAGGGATAATGATCTTTCAGAGATGCTCTATTCAAGTCTCTGAAATCTACACAGAGTCTTATGTTACCATTATTTTTCCTGACTAGTACTAGATTTGATACCCAGGTTGAGTGTTTGATTGAAAAAATTATTTTGGAATCTAAAAGTTTCTGCAACTCATCTATCATTAGAGATTCAATTCTTGGATTTACTGGCCTCTGCTTCTATTGGACTGGCTTAGATCCTTTAGTCAATTCTATTGTGTGCTGAATGATGTCTCTATTATATCCATGAAGGTCTTTATAGCTCCAGGCTATGACTCTGTCATATCTTTTGCACATGTCAATTAGTCTTTCTCTTTCCTCTTGAGTTGCAAAATTTCCAATTTTTAATTTTCTCCCTTCACTCACCTCTATTTCAGAATAATCTTCTTTGTTTACCTGGAACCTTTTCTTCTCTAGGCCTACATCTTCTGGATCAAATAAGTTTTCTAAAGTGATTAAGCCTTTGTGAAGCTTATTATTCTTTAATTATATAATTTTATCTCCATATGCCTCTTCAATTTTTGGTTGTAATTGATCAGCAAATTCCCCTGATTGTTGCAAGAATGAGAGTACTTGAGAATCATTTTCAAATACTTGCCAATTCTCATCATTGTCTGGGATAGTTGGCCTTACAATAAATTTTACTAACTCATTGTTAACTAATAGGCCACTTGCTGGATCAAACTGCGAACCAATTTGTGCCATCTTATCAGCTTCAGAATTTTGGGTTCTTGAAACTACTTCAATATTAAAAGATTCAAAATCTTCTATTAAGTCCCAAATTTTGTGTCTATAGGATCTCATCCTTACATTTTTGGCTATTGCCTTTTCCCTAATTTGCTTCACCGCTAATTCTTGAATCTCCTTTTACTATTAAATTCTTTATTCCCTTTTTCTTGGCTAAAATGAGCCCATGAACTAAGGATTCATATTCAGCATCATTATTGGTACAAGCAAATTGGAAACGAATAGCTCTCAAAATTTTCTTCCCATTTGGAGCAACAAGACAAATTCTTGCTCCAACACCACTTTTATATCTAGCCCCATCAAAATTTAAGGTCTAGATTTATGAATCTTTTTTAGATTCTTGAGTAGTTGGTGTCTCTTCCCTTAAAACATTTGGGATTTCATAGTCTTCATCAAAAATGACATAAGTGCCCAGACCAGTAGAGTCATAATTTCCATATGGATCACTAAGCATCATAGCTAACAAATGGTTATTTTTCTCTTTTTGGTCATGTTCAGTCTAGTCACCCAATTCTTCAACAAAAACCCTTTCTTCTTTATTTAACATAGCATGATCTGCCTCTAATTTTGATGTTGATTCATTGGTGATGTGATCCTTTGATAGTGGTTCAGATAGAATTTTCATCTTTGAACCATATTTGGTTCTTAGGATGAGGTGAGACCAATCAAGGGACATATATCCTCCTATTTTGGTTGTAAAGTCTTTGGATAAACATAAACAAAAAATAAGAGGTATATCTATGACTACTACATCTTGATTGACAATTATATTGGGACAAGTATATAATTGTAATGGGAGTTGTTTAATTCTCCTTATTGTTTGTACTGATTTGCCATCTAGCTGCATAACTCCTTTAGTAAGTGGTTCATACTTTATTTTTAAATCATCAACGATTTGCTTAGGCATTACTAGAGTACTAGCCCCTGAATCTATCAACGCATTATGCAAGAGTTTCTTTCCAACTATCAGAGTCAAATAGAAAGGCTCTGGTTTGGATTTACTTACCTCTACTGCATTGTTCAAAAAGGCTGTTGTCTTCAGAGGAACTGTGTCCTTAAACTTTTCTTTATCATCAAGTCCTTCTTTGGTGTCTTTATGTTTAGGCACTGCTTGGTCTTGTAGAGCTTCTTGTAACAGTGTCTTTTGTTCAAGAATAACTAATATATCCCATATTGATACGTGTGTTCGAGTCCTCTTCCGCTGTTCCACCACATTCATTGGTCCTAGGGCTTGAGTTCTTAGAAAATAGGGATACTTTGATTTTTCTTGAACTTGTACAAGAATCACTTGGTTATGCACTAGCTGAGGTACTTCCTATCTGACAGCTGTGTTTTTTTGACCTTGAAATGGAGGATTCTCCATAACTTGACTATTTGCAACTTCAGGCTGTTCCATCATTCATCTCTTTGATCTAGTATAGTAGTCTGATTGTACCACTGGTTTCTTGGAAGCAGAAGCTTCATTCAAGAATACTAATTCTTCATCTTCAACCCATGAAAACAAAGCATGTTTAGGGGCTATTTATTCTTTTTGTTGTAGAGACATCCCTTGCATCTGAGCCATCAGGAGTGAATTTTGCATACTAGGATACTGATAAGTTTGTGCATCTGAAGTACTGGTAAATTGTCCATCCATTCTCTTTTACTCTGCTACCTTTTGTTATAGATTACCCATGGGACAATCTCTAGGTGTATGAGCATTATTACAAGGGAAACACCAGGCATTGGTGCCATTTGCATAATTATTTTGCCCTTGAACAGTCTCCCTATTTGGATTGGGGGAACAGTTTGTGAGGGTGTAGGGACTACAACCAATTGGTTTGCTGGCTGAGGGTTATTTTGCCTTTGAGGACCCTGATATTGGTTTGGCTATGATGGAAATTTATTTCCTTGATATCCTTGATATTGAGGTCTAGGGTAAGGATTCTGTTGTCTCTTTATGTTAATTAACTCATTAGAAAATGTCCTTAAGATGTTCTTGATATCATCCATCTCAGATGAATGAGCAAGGACAAGTTCTTTAGCGGGTGGTTGAGGATATTTATACATAGACACAGGTGGGGCTATGGAATTAGGGGCTTCTTGAGGTAATGGAAAGGTAATCTCTAGAAACATGGGCAGGGGAGGCCTTGGGGGTAACTTTCTAGCATCTAGTAAATTATTTTCAGCTTTGACTGCATAGTCATAAGCCTCTGGTAGAGTCTGACCTCCAAGTGACTGAATCATGATTGATATATCTAAATTTAAAGCCTTAAGATAAAACACTATAGCCATACCTGGTAATGGTATTGCTGTACCAGGGATTCTTTCCCAAGTCCTTTGAAATCTCGAATTGAAGTCAGTCATTGCTTCTTGTGGTGTCCTTTTTATAGTAATCAATTGTTGCAATAGAGAATATTTATCACCTTTTTCCTCAAATATTTCAAAGAAAATATCTCCAAGTTGATCCCATGTAGATATTGTATTTGGGGTCAAAGATCTATACCATTCTAGAGCCTTTCCTTTAAAAGAAGCTGCTAACAATCTTATGGCAACATTCTATTGTGTGATAACATGTATGGCACAGACATCAGACACATCTTGAAAATGTTCTTCAGGTGTTTTAAAATCTTGCCCACTGAATTTGGGTATAGCCTTCAAGGCATTTACTGGAATAGGGTCCCATGTGGCTGGTGGTATTGGTAGGATTAAAGGACTACCAATGTTCTAACTTGCATAATTCCTTGGGGGTATAGGAGCTCCCATAGTTACTCTTGGTATTGGTATAAATTGATTGACTCTTCATCTCAGACTAGTTATCAAAGAAGGAAAAATAATATCTGGATTTACAGCAGATTGAGATCTTGTCACTGGTCCATAGCTCTGACTCCTTGTAGCTCTCTAGTTCATACGGTCTTGAAAGAAACTTTAATATGGTGTCCCATCGGGCGTGCCAAAAACTATTAATGATTTAAATTACACTGTTTCTAACACCAATAATGGGAAGTTTTAGGAATGTGCTACTTGCAACTTGAAATAACCTCCAAATTTTAAAGACGTTGGCTCTTCTTTATATCAAGTGTGTAATGGGAAAAGGGATAGGAATTAAATAGAAACACAAGTGCAATGAAAGAAAATCTAACTATGGCGATGCGCCTGAATTTAATTTGACCCTTAATTCTAAGCACAGTGAAGCTATATGTAAGATTCAATTACATTAAAGAGCGAACAAGGCATGATCAATGTAAAAGATGAAAAATAATAGAAACAAAGGCTCACAACTTAGACTAATTTTGCAGTGACACAGAAAAATATCAACAAAGGTACATAACTCAGTTTTCTTATTAATTCTCCAGTTACATGAAAGACACATAAACATGCACAGTTACATAAAATTTCTAACTCAAGAAAATATAACAAAGGCAAATGATATTCCTGACCACAGCAAAAAAAAGTCTAATCTTGACAATAATCTCTTACAGAAAATTCTCTCTATCTTCTCCTGATGATTCTGGTGATCTCTACACCTCTATTTATAGCATTGGATTAGCTCTAGATTGTCTACACGTTCCCAATCCAATGGCCTAACTGAACTCTAATTGAACTAGAAGTGTCTAACCCAAGATATTTCTTGGATTTAAAACATTCTGTCTTCCTGCAAGTTCATTGGCCCAAATAGATACCTAGGATGCTTCCCACTTTCAAATGGGAGAGGACACTTGGTCGATTCCCTCTCTTTACTTGAAAACCTTCTTATTATTTAGGAGGCATCAAAAAATGACACCTGGCATGTTCCGCAACACTTACTGAAGACACACGACACTTTCCGTGTAATCTATACTCTTTACTATGTCTTCGCTTAAGAGTGTTTTGTCTTTGACATCTGTCATCGCCCGCTTCTCTAAAACTTTAAAAACTTATAGAAAATGGGACCCACAACACTTCTCACCCGAGCAACTTCAAAAATGGAATAGGGACAGGGGTGCTTTCCATGCATCTTTAGCCAGGGACATGTGGCAGTCTCCACTATTTTTAGCTACCCTTTAAGAATCCTGCGGAAGGTCACACTTGTTGGTCTCCGCATTGCTCTATCTATACTATAGAAACATTTGGGCCTCATTTCATATTTAGATAGATGGTGACACTTGGCAGCTTTTGCTTGCCTCAAAAATAGAACTCGGGACCCACCACAGTCTTTACTTATCAATGAAACAAAGTGAAGATAATTTAGATGTTGACACGTGGTGGCTTCCGCTTTCTTCAGCTAAGAATATGTGTCATCTTCTATTGCTTTTAGAAAAGCATTTTTAAACCTTCTACAATTTCCACTTGGCACCTTTCGCTTGATCCTAAGAAAAGCTTATTGAAAAGAAGCTTTCGAAATGTATAAGAAACATGAGATGCGGATGCCGACACTTGTTACGCTCCGCTGAGTTACTATGGGACACGTGGCACGTTTCGACCAACTTATAGAAATTATGAAGTGTGCCTCGGCCGATGACACTTGGTAGCTTTCGCTTGATTTTGACACTTAGACAAAATTGAGGCAAAAAAAAATTTGAGCCCGCGCTTTGAGTCAAAACTTTGTTGTCTTGAACCAAAGTGTGCATGGACAAAAATTTTGGATCGTGCAATTGAAAAATCAAAATAAAATGTAGAGTATTTTTTACTTTATAATGACATAATTTTTTGTTAACAACTTTTGGCAACTCTATTGGGGATTAAAGTGCCTTGTGAATTCATTTTAAAAAATAAAAATGGAACCTACACATTTAAAGGAAGTTGGTTGATCCACACCATGAGTCCTAGGATGATGGTGCAATTGAGAGTCTTTCACTTGGCATCAAGTTACAAATTATAGAATACATAAAAGGTAATTTAAGAAACACAAAAGTGAACACACCTTAGAATGTAGAATTTATATATTTAGAATAATACAACTTCTATTTAATATGCATAATAGGGAAATGTACAAACTTGTATAAGATTAAGCAAGACTAGGAATGGAAGTTCCTATGATTAGAAGATGAATGCTTTCATCCTAATTTATTTAAAATAAATGAAATAATGCATATATACAAACATGTGTGAATGTTAAATACAATACACATGCTAATAATATCCTATATGGTTTATGTGTGGTCTCTCTTATCATTGATCCTATATAGGCTAGATGTCTATAATATATACATCATTACAATAAGTAGTTACAATTGATGATGGTTACAAAAGGGTGGTAGTTCATATTTTGGCTGAGTGATGGTTTGAATTTTTATAGGTGTGTAGTTGAACTTCTAATTATGTGGCTCCAATGATGGATTCCTTGACATGCCATAGATTTAAAGGGCACTAGTTGACATGCCACATGGTAGGAGGAACACATGAATACTAAGTGTGAATGTTCCTATGTGGCATTATAGAGGCCTGCATGATATGTTTCTTTGTGTTATAGAAACTCGTGGAGGTACCATAATAAAAGGAAAGTGATACACATGTGCCTTAGGTGGATGTGTTACACATGAAGTTTGAATGTGCATACACATTGTGAGACTTTCACGTGGCAAAGATAAAAGTTTTATGGTAGCTCAAGAAGGTATCACAGACTTGTGTGTGAGTCACTAGATACTGACACATGAGAGACTCATAGTCTATGTGAGGAGTATGTAGACCTATGTGGAAGCTACGTGGATAATTTACCCTTTGTATAGGATCAATGATACCTATTGCATCTTCATTAAAATATGGGTTTGCATTATTAGCAATTCAATAGTATGATCCTTCGGTTTTGGGTGCAAGTGTCTAGTATCCAAGTCTGAAGGATGCTACGTTGTTACTAACTCAAGCAAAGGTGGAAACTATGGCCTAAGGAGTTTCATATTGAAGATCATATGTAAGCCCAATTACTGCAACATGTAAATATTACATGCATTCTCTCCAGCTGTGTATAAAATTATGTATGGTCCATAGTGCATAGGATTAATCTTGTGGTGTGGACCCTTGAAGCACTCCTTTTGAAGATGCAACCAAACCTTATCACCCACCTTAAATTCATGAGGTATGTATCATATGTTGTGGCATTATTTGCACTTCATATATTGGCACAAGAGTATCCATTGAACCTTTTGATGATTGTTTTAAATGTGTTGTAGAAATCTCTATGTTTTTTCCACTTCCCTTTCTTATGCACTCGAATCCATTTTGGAATGTGGATGGTAGGATATGTCTAGGGGTGCCTCTAGTTGGAACCTAAGACATGTTTGGAGTGGATATAACCCATAGAGTTGTGAAAATATTTTTTATAGGCATGTTGAATGTATAGAGCTTAATCATCCCAAGTGCATAATTGCACCTTGTTATACATGTGCAAAAAATTAAAAAGTGTCTTTTTAACAAATTTTGTTTGTACACTTGGGGATGAAATGTTGTACTCTGATCCAACTATGTATTCATCATGTCCCAAAAATATTTATAGAAAATTCTAACAAACCATGAGTCATGATCAAATATAATAGATGTTGGAAAACCAAATGTACCCAAAAATGGTTGAAGAAATAACACGTAGTTTCATACGTATTGATTTTCTACTTGCAAGTAACCATGATAAACATCTTAGAGAACATGTCCACTATGAAAAACAAAAAATCATTCTATTTTTTTTTCATAAGAAGTCAAGTTATGAAATCCATGCTAATAGATTTCCATGGTTTGGATGAAATCAACAAAGGTGTGTAAAGTCCTACCTTCATATTCTTGAGCTTGGCAATGTAATAAGGAATACAAGACTTGATGTGGTATTCAACATTTTTGCACATATGCATCTAGTATATGTTATATTGTAATACTACCTGTGCCTTGGTAATACCAAAATGTCCTATTTTTTTAGAGTACACCTCTCATATGAGTCTTTGATGATGTAAACCATCAAGAATTCATAGATATCTAAGATTGTAAGGAATATTTTGAACATGTATAACACTTAAATGTTTTCACCTTGTCCAATGGTGCTATAAGATTCTAAAAATTACCTAATCACCATGTTATGCCCTTAGCTTATAACAGGTATTAGATATTTGTGGCTAGCTTGTGGATAACATAACCTTTAATTAAGTCATATGACCATATATATATTAATATTGGTATTAGGGATGGGATAGGGTGTCTCCATATCATAAGTAGGGTGTATATAGGAGGTAGCAGTGAGTATTTGATCATCATATTGTAAATTATATTCTTGTTGTAAGGTTGTGGAGGTTACCCCTTCAAAGTGGCTTAGTCATATACTTCATTATGTTGCTCTTATTTCTATTATTGTGATTCTAATTTAGTGGTATACTAATTTTATTACACATCAATTTTTTTTTTGGCTTGTGTTTAGCATTATGATGAGTGATTTACAAGTGGTCAAGTAAGGAAATATGTAGCCTTGTCATATTTTTCCTTCTTGTGTTTTATCACCAAATGGAACTATTGTAGGTAAGTCATCCACTTCATGTACTATGCATTATCTAGTTTGCTTATGTAGGAACTAAAGTGGTTTATAATTATAATGAATGACTATATTCATGCATAAACATCCTAAATAAAGAGTAATCTTATATCACCCATTTGTTTTCCTTTTTTTTTTTTTTTTTTTTCTAATAATGTGTTTTCATAGGTTCTCTTCATGTGGCATGCATGTTAAGACGTGAGGCACTCCACTCCACTTTATGTTATATTTATGGAGGTGTGTTTATATTTAGTGCACAAATGAATAATTAGTTGATTATACATTAGTTTCAAATACTAAATTCTAAGAACAAAGGAATAAATAAATGTAATGTCCTAGGAAATGGAAAAACAATTGAAAATAATAGCATGGTGAGTTTAGACTTGGCAAAAGAGAAAACTCAAAATTGTTGCATTTAAAAAATAACTATTTTCATCATGGAGTTAGGAGCCATGAAATTTTGGAAAATAGAGATCATTTATTCAAGTTGGGGTTTGAAGAATTAGAAGGGACATTTTGACAAGAAAATGGATCAAGCAAGAAAATATAGGTTTTATCAACCTAAAAAAACCACCTAAACAAAAGGCAAATAGAATGTGAAACATAGAGGGAACAAAGGCATATGAAAAGTGGCTCAATGAAGCTGGGTAAATTTTTGGGAAGATTTTATGGGAGAACTAATGACAAAACATTGAGTTGTTTATGGATTGAGTTTAGGAGAGTATACAAAGACAATGTTTGAAATTCTATGACCAACACCTTTAGGGTTATTTATAATTTATTTTGAAACATTTATTGAATGGAGAAGTGTGTTGTATGTTATTTATGGTAAATGTATGCAATTAGAATTATGAGTTGGTTTCTTTATATATGTGTGTGCCCAAAATAAGCATCACATAACTAGAGGTTGTCCTTAAGTAGATACCTTGTATGTGCTTGCACCATACTTCCTTACCTAAGATGTAGTGGCATCATTAATTTGCTATTTGTATAGTATAATTCAACTCTTTTTAATAGGTGAAGTACCATTGAATCATGTCACTAAATGTCTCTGAGTGATAGGTGACTAAAATTCTATATTGTGGGAGTGTTACATTGAGTTCATAGTTAGATGCATCGATATGAATTTCAAAGGAGTGGACAATGTTGGACATTATCAAAATAGGTGATGCGTAGAGGTGTTGTTTAAGTTCCTCAAAAGCATAGTTTTTGGAACGTGTCATTTGGAATGCTACTTTGACATGCATGATCTAAATGAGGTAAATACTATGTGTGAGAAACCAAGAACAAATATGAGATAGATGTTATAAAATATAATAAAAATCCTCAATTTTGTGAGATTGTGTAGAGTTGGATAATATTGTGTTACCTTGATCTTCATTGAAACTACATGGGTACCTACATGGCTAATTAATAACCAAAGTTTAAATCTATGCAACACTAACTATACACTTTCCTAAGTTGGATTAAAAATTGTGTTCGTGCAAAGTGTCTAAGACACACAAAATGTGATCCAAATGCTCCTCTAAAGTCTTGCTAAAGATGAGGATGTCATCCAAGTAGATGATTATGAAGGATTTGAGGAAGGGATTGAGAATGTTGTCTATCAAGTACATTAATATTTCTAGCATATTAGTCAAATTGAAAGGCACAACTAACCATTTGTATGATCTTTCCCATGTTTTAAATGTCATTTTATAAACATCCATAGGGTGGACTAGTACCTAATTAAAAACTAACTTTAGATCAATCTCGGTGAATTATATGCACCTCAAAACTATTTTAGGAGGTTGTTAATGTGCAAAAGTGGGTATTGATTCTTCACCATTTTTATGTTGAACACGTAGTAGTCAATACATAGTACAATGTACCATTTTTATTTGGAAAGAGGACTATCAAGATTCTATAATAAGACTAGTTTGGATTCATATTGTATTGATGGAAAAGTTCCTAGATTTGGCATTGAACTTCATAATTCTCCTAGATGGACCTACACTATAGTTGATGTTTCTAAAGAGGGAACCATATACCAAATCAATGTGATGTTTTTCTAGGTAATGAATTAGAAGACCCATTGGATATCCAAATATTTCTCTATATTAATGTAATATCTTACCAAGTTATTGTTTTTTTAGTGGTGTTGACACGAATTTGTGCATTTCTAATGCAAATTTTCTCTATTAAAAAGGTGATTCTAGGCAGACCATGAGTAATATAATTTTTTTTGGGTATGAGATGAGCTCATGACATTTTTTGGTAGAGATTAAAGTGATCCTGGTCATTAGAGGTGACTCCAAGAGGTTGAAGAACCAATATTTGGCATGCACAGTCCACCTATGAGGCTTAACTTGATGTATAACATTACATTCATACAAATACATCCTTCTAAGTAAAATTTCACAAACCTCAAGTGGTACGACATCATGAGAGACTTTAGCTTCCATGGGATTGAAATTTTACTAGATATTGCATTGCCTCTAGATCAATATATCATTTTCTTGTTGGAGCCAACCCAAAGTGTATGGTTTATGATGTACTTCACTAGTGAATCCTAGGTGGTGAGTTTTTGCTTTCATAATGATGTTATTATATCCCCTTTTGTCAATGATGACAAGGAGAGGCTGCCCTTTGTCCTAGAACTTGGTATGAAAGAGACTCTATCATTCCTTAGAGGCATCAATGGCAATGGTGTTGTTGATCAAACAAGTGGAATCTAGATTAGTTTCATTTATTGGCACAAGACCTGATGTAGACTACATAATAAATTATTGTTACATGCAATATAAAAATCACTTTGTGAGCTTGGAAGGTGTTTATGGCATCAATTTTCACCTTGGATATTCTTTCCTTTATCTGGTGCATAACATTTTAAAGTCTTTTGGTGTTATGTATCCTTATTATATTACTCTCCCTTACATGGCATGCTTTGTTTATGTTTGATGGTGAGTTCTGTCCAAGTTGGTTCTTGCACACAACACTGAATAAAAAAGAGAATTTTTGATTCATATTTGTTGTGACTTAGAATTTGGAATCATTATGGTGTATTTGCCCTAATGTGTTAGAATCCAAGAACTCCATAATGGCACAAATATAACGTGAAATTATTTTTATGAATTTCATCAATTTATGTTGCCATGTCAAGTTGTTGCACAAATTAGTAGCGTAGTCATGTAACTTATTAGTATATTATTAAACAATTTATTCCTTATGCTAGCACTAATATTGGAATTTTATGTATTCATCATCATAGTGCTCGAGGGGGAAATACTCATCCTTCAAGGCATTGATAAAATAATTTTGACATTCAATGGGACAAAAAAATTATTTGCATTGCATGGTGAAGGTTTTCCATTACTGGGACATTGATATTAACATCTTCAACACTGTGAAGGTGAAATTCTCTGTATTAATGAATGATTTATTGATAAGTATGCCTTAAGTTGTTGAATATAGACATCTAATGTTGTGACATTGATTTTACCTTTGAATACTAGGATGTCAAGATTTACATTTACTTTGAAGGGAGTTTATTATTGAAATAACAAATGCACAAAGCACACAAAATAAGGATTGGATTGTGGCCAAAGCTGTATCATGAGTTGGAGAAACTAGCAAAAGAGTTCCTTATTTTTTTTCTCAAGGGAATAAAAAATGAGTTTCTAGACATTTGGGAATGCCTCATTGCTTCTCTTGACATCATCCATCTTTCACTTGCTATGAATTTCTTAAAGATACTTTGAAACATTATTAACCCCTAATATTTATTTACCACATTATGCTTACATGTTTATAGACACATGATAAATACTTCTCTGATATCAATGTTCCACACCATAAGGCTTATTAAGTTGGTGCAATGGACAATACTGTTCTTGGAAACAACTAAAAAATTATCGAATGCACAAAATTTAATCTAAAAAATTGAAAACCAAACACAAATTCAAATGTGAAATCTAATATATAGAATACTGCAACTTATATTTAGTAATAGGAATATGGAAACACACAAATGGGTACAATATTTAGTAATATTAGGAGTGCAAGTCCCTACAATCAACATAATCATGATTCCTTATTGATTTATCTATATTAAATGAAATAATGGAAAGTTGTAGATGTACATGAATGTTAGATACATTAAGCATGCTAACAATCTCTTATTTAGTCTATATGTGATCTTTTTTATCTGTAATATATTATGGATTTGATGGTTATAATATATACTTTATTACAAAAAGCAATTACAAATAATAATGGTTATATAAGGGTAATGTACATATTTTGGTTGAGTGATTGTTGAAATTATCACAGGCATGGGGTTAGAATTCTAGCCATGCATTTTGATTGATAGTTTCCCTAAAGTGTTAAAAATTTGGAGAGTCTCAGTTGGAATGTTGCATGGGAGGAGGAACTAATACATGGATTTTGTGTGTGTGTGTGTTCCTATATAGAACCATAAATTTATGCATAAAACTTTTCTTGGTGATGCAATGGATCATGGAGGTACCATGAGACAAGGAAAGTGAAGTGTGAGTACTACAAGTGTATGTATTACACTCTTTAAGTTTAGAGGTGTATGCACAACATTAAACTTGAATGTGATAAGAAGCAAGATGTTGTAAAAACTCGATAATTACCATAGAATTGGATGTGATCCATGAGATAGCCTACATCGAAAGACTAAAATTCCATGTGAGAATTGTAAACCTATACAAAAGTTATGCATAGATCATTCAAAATTATATTAAAATGTGGGACCTGAAACCTAACCTTGTATAACAATAGAATCTACCATGTCCCTTAAAGTTATAAAATTGTGTTATACTTTCCAACATCTTATGGAATATTATAAGTAATTTCAACATGAAAATATCAAAATTAAAAATGAATATGAATAATTTTTAGAGAACTGGTGGAAATATATAGAGAAATATCACATAAGTAATCATTGGATCTTCACTTATTTTGGCATAGAGTTGGTATCTAACTAAAGTGTCAATGAAAATATTGAGGACAACTCTAGGATTCATTAAACATAAGAACTTATCCTTCATTTGCTTTCTTTTCAATTTATTTCATATATACAGACAAAGAGATGGCTATGCTACAAAATAAATATATCTTAAAGATCAAATTATTGATCAAGACTAATTCAAATCCCTGATATGACCTTGAAGTCTTGACACTCATAAAGGCCATAAAAAATAAATTCAAAGCATTAAAATTCCAACAACTAGATGTTGGTTAACAATATGGACCATCTGAACCCCCACATTATGTGATTTATATTATAGATTGCTTCCTTCAAGTGTCTAACTTTGATGAGACCTTTATTTTCAAAGAAATGAATTATACATTTCCTCCAACTGTTCCAGTAATGAAGACCTTCTCTGAATATGGTTTTGAAGGATATTATGTTGGTTTCACTCAAAAAGATGTTTGTGACATTATTATCTCTAATTTGGCTTCTCAACCAACCTAGATGCATTAAGAATAATGGAGAAAGACATTAAATAAATGCAAAACTACTTAAAATCATACATTGACAAATGAGAGACATGTCATGATGTTGTTATTAAGAATAATATGTGTAGAGTCATTAATGTTGCATAAATAATTAATGAGTTTCTTTTAAGTTGCCTCTTACACCTATTCAAAATGATGATTTTCCCTTATAAGAGAAACAAGTTTCATGGTGAAAACATAGAATGATCATTTTTATAAGATATGATCAATTGAATCATTTTATCAAGAAGAATAAATTGTTACAAACTATCTCTCAGATTTGGATAATGAACCAATGAAATATGTCAAAAATAAAAAGCAAATGTTTCTTTTTTTGTTGATAAAATTCCTCGTATTTGAACCTCAAAAAGATCAACCACCAGATATAGATGAAAAATTCCCTCTCTAGTTATGATACCATGTTATAATCCTGGAATAATGCCAACCCAAATCAATTTTTTTAGATGAAACAAGTCTTATTATATTTAACAAATAGGAAAAAATATACAATACTATTCAAAAAATGAGGTAGTAAATGACACATCAAAAAGTCCACAAGCTAGGCCATGCCTAGGAATAAAAGCAACAAACCAACTAGGTTGAGCCTAACAGAGACTATAAGATCAAGAAAGAAAGCCATAAAAACTAAGTTCTCATAGAAAAAAGACCAATAGAAAGTTGGTATTTATCATGGGGATCACTCAATTTAGAGTTTGGTAGATCATTCCCACTATAAATAGGGACCTAACCAGAGGTAACATTATTTTGAGCACCTTTATCTTGAGCTTTTACATCTTGATCTATGTGGCAGGGGGAAATTAACAAATAAAGATGAGGGAACACTTATCTAGTTATGGTTTCCAACCACCCTAATAACTATTTGATGAATAATTACATATGTGTTTCCCCAAGAGAGGTAGATATCCCCACCCCTAAGCATGAGGTGAATGCAGAGGTGGAGATCCCTAGCCTCCATGAGGAGCTAGGGGAGGAGAGTGGTGCCTTTGAGGATAACCCTAAGAGTGATTTAGAGAACACTTCCATGACTGGTTGTAATGAAATCTACCTTGCAGAGGGCCACTACTACCCTTCAATAATGTATTCCTAGGTGAGGAGTATGGCACATGAGCCACATTACATAGAGCATCCCCCCAATGAGGAAGCAAGGTTTGTAGGTGTTTAATCTCCATAACAGATTTTTTAGTTTGAACTTGAATCTATAAAAACACATTAGAAATAACCAAACTTATTATAAATAGAAAAATAAATGTTAGTAACAACATTAAAGAATAGAACTTAATTCCTTTCTTTCCATATCCAAAACAATATTTCCACTTTGAAAATATGCCAAAATTGGGTGTACTATAGAAACATATTAGGATTGTTACCAAGCAGAATATGATGTCAACTGAAAGGCTCATGGCAAAGGGGTCTATAAAAACTATGGATCCAAGACCAAACACCTTAGGCCTTAGAAAAAAAACTAGAAAAGTGCATGATCATCTCCAAATGTCTGTATAATGGGAAAAATATGCACCATCCCTAATTGAACCATCATTCTCCCAATATGAGTCCTTTGGTGTACTATACACCAAGTAATGTGAACAAGCTTATGTTTGACACAAGTAAACCAAATAGTCTAAAAGTGTCTACCTCAAACTAAAAGGGGTGAGCAAATATTCCATCTAGAATTAAGGTTATCCACCATATGTATATGTAGAGAAATCCATTCATACCATTTATGAGAAGTGTAATTTTTGAAGGGGGTGTCAACATACCATTCTTGTCCTTCCACTAAGGGTGAAAAGTGGTGATAGTGATTTTGTGAAGTAAATCAACTAGAACAACCAATATAATCTCTTCATAGGAATCCTTGTTCATAGATGAAAGTTTAAATTTCATTTTGAAATCATCCCAAAAAATCCAAAACTAAGAATGTTTACAAAAAAATCTTACATAGTATGAATTGCACTTCAAGAGAACTTAAGAGAATGAATTCATGGAACCTTTACAAGGTGACCAATGTGATAATTGATAATAGGGGACCACCAAAGTAAATGTTGGTTCATGGAAAGGCCATCTCTAAATCCTAAAAAATTCCATAATAACCAAGGTTTAAACTTTTCCCAAGCTTTCCAAATGATTTAATCATAAAGGACCCAACAACTTTCATAGGGGTTGTAAGAGTAAGAAGGTTAGCAAAACTTAGACCTTTCCAAGTCGAACGACCATAAAGGGTGCCTTCAAAAATGTCATTATAGATTAAAAATTTCTAGGATTCATTTCCTTTAATGGTATAAACAATCCATTTGACATAGAGAATCGAGCCTTGATGAGTAATGTCTATCAAACCCATACCTCTCACCTCCTAGGGAAGACAAAAAAATTCCTTGGCCACCATATGAAACCCATTACTAGTGGAAGTATTGGGCCATATGAAATATCTGAGCGATTTTAAATATTTTAGACCAAATTTTTTTACAACACCCAATATGAAGAATAACACACATGAGTGGCCACAAGTATTTTGGAGCAAATTTAAAACTTTTCAGCCAGTGATAAGGGTTTGATGATCCAATATGAAAGCTTTTTCACACCCATGTCCATGACATAAAACCATAAGATAGAGGGGAGGCCTAAAATATAAAGGTAATACTTAAAATCCTTAAAATTTTCATCATTTTGAAGCCATTTACAGTCATAGAGGCTCACCTAAGGAGATAGAGGGAGGAAGGATTGTCTATAACACTAGTTTTTTTACCATTGAATGTAAGAGCAAAAATCAAGACAATAAATATCAAGATAATGCATAGCAGTAGCAAAATTTGCTTCATCTTCAATGAGAGTAAGAAATGAGTCATCCATAAAAATCCCATTGAGGATTTGTAAAGGCTCCTCAATAGGCAGGGGGATATAATAAATAAGCCCTTGAGATTGACCATAGGGCATCAAATATCCAGAACCTTCAACAATCAAATCATACAAAGTAGGGGATAATGGGAAACCTTTACTAATAGATCTAAAAAGATTAGATTTATTAGATCTTATTCCATTAATGGAAATAAATGATTAGGCTTTAGAAAAAACATCTGCATCGATTGCAAGAAAACTGAACCAAATCCTAAGATTTGTAACATAACAAGAATAAATGGCCACTCAATGCAACCATAAGGGAATTCAAAATAAATTTTGACTGGAAAAAAAATCCCATTCCATACCCTCCCACACACAAATTACATTATCCAAATTATATCTTCCTTGAATGAAGTTAGTTTGCTCAGGTTGAACAATCAAGGGCAGGAAATGGTGAATACGAAGCACTAACACTTTGACAATAATCTTATAAAAGACATTAAGCAAAGTGATGGTCTATCAATTATACATGAATTTAGGATATCCATGTTTTGATATTAATTTTATGTTCCATTTGTTAATATAAGATCATTTTAAACTAGGCATAATATTCCCAACCACATGCATATATTAAAAAACACAATATTTAGAACATATAATAAAACTACCTATTTTTTGTTATTTCTTATAATATTGAATTGAATATTAGTAGTGTTAATACAATACAAAATATTACTTTCTGTAAATTGTCCATTAATTGAAAAGCTCTAAAGTGATAATTAGATTTAAAAAATAAAAAAAACATTAAAAATAGTAAAAACTCATGCAAAATTACTATGTATAAATAATTAAGTATACATACTTTACAAAGTGCATTTTAATAATCATACAAATGTATATAGTTATTAAATAGACTAATAAATTCCAATTCAATGAAATATTAAAATTTTAAGAAATTAATTAACTCACTTATGTTAATTATCAGGATAATTTGACTTTGATTACATCTTGGCCATGAGCAAAGTTGTATTGACAACCCAATACTCCTATTTCAGAGCAAAGGTTGTCAAAAGGCAAGTTATAAAGTTGTCATCACTTGGATTTGATGAGTGGGTAAATATGGGACTAGGTTTTAAAATTGCTCCTAACTCCATGGAAATTTCATTCCTCAAAGAAAATGTCTCTTGGGGGGGTGGTCTTAATAGAATTTTTTTTCACTTCTCATCAATAGGTCCATCTTGGCACTAATGAATGGCATGAAACATATATGTTAATTTTTTTTTTTACAACAACCACATCATAAGTTGTCTTGAAGGCAATGGGTAGGGTGATTAGTAAAGCATTAACAATTACATGAGATCATGAAGAGGAAACTTTGAACTAACCTTCACCAAAACATAACAAATTGGTCCCACATTATAATATATATGTTGGAGGCAGCTCATATTTTAAAGTACAACATTGCAAACAATTATTTATAGAAAAATTATCTACAAAACTTAGATGCCCTCCATCAAAACTATTTATGCTTTTTGATGAAGGCATGCTTATGTTATTTGTAGAATATTTTAACTGCTTTCAAAAATTTGATGTTGATTATGATGGGGAGAATGACCCAAGGGATTTCCAAAGGTTAATGGAACACAGGCAAGTATTTATTCATTATGATGACCTATATACAGGGCATTGAAAATAAATAACACATGTACCATGCTATGTACATAAGAGTCAAGGGTAATGTTTTCAATAATAAAAATCAAATAGTTGAAAACACTCTATTTGATCTGTTTGAATCTAGACATCCAAAGAATAAGGCTAGTCACGATGCACTATGAATTGTTTGGGAATATATGTGATTCACAAGTAACATATCTTGATTTATGGGGTGAGGGACATCAAAGGGGCATAAAATGAGATTGTAGGAAGGTTGTGATATACCCTTTATAAATAAGAAACATTATTCCTTGCATTTTTTTCCCTGCTCCCCCTATGGATGAAGATGATAAATTGGGTGACCTACCTGTCAAATGTGGAAATGAGGATATCAATATTGTGGATTATGAAAAAAATATTACCTTGGTAAGATAACTATATTTATTTTTTGTGGCATTAAAGGGTCTATGTAATTTTCCCTTACATGTCCTTCAAATACTAGTAGTCCTTAATATGGATATGAAGACTAAAAATATAAACATGATCACTGATTATGGTTATTTTGAAACTCAAATACTCATAGTTGAATATGAAAATACTATCATTTTTTTTTGAGAATATGAAAATGGAAGTATGTGTTGACCATTTTTGGCCCAGCAGGCCAAAATTGGTCCCCTTCTTCCCTTGTTGTTCTGAGCCAATCAAATTTGGGTTGCACAAGTCTTTTGACAGAAGATGAACCAGTTCAAAGAATGAAAGGGTCAGAGTTTTCCTTCAAAAAAGGGACTAAGGTAGAAGAAAGTCCAAAGGCACTTTTCAAAGGGGAGCCTATATGCAAAAGGAAGTAATCCCTTCAGACTTTTACTTGAAGGAATACTTCAGAGAATCCAAAAGACCTTTCAAACAAGCAAGGCAAAGGGAGTACCTTGAAAAAGGGTCATTTTCAACATTCCCAAAGGGCACCTAACCTTCGAGAAGGTATAAGAATGAATTCAGGACATTTTCGTAGCATTCGGGTGCCCTCCAATTCTCTCGAAGGGCAATTTTTTGAAGGTAGTCAAAGGAAAATACAAGGACATAATTCCTTCAGACTTTTTGTCTGAAGGAATTCCTTTGGACAAAAGTTTGAAAATTTTTGGAAAGGCTACGAGCAAGAAAGTCTGAAGAAAAACAAGTAAAACTAAGGCAAAGGCATAAAATTATTTCTTTTAGACTTTTTTTCAAAGGAATTCCCTTAGACAAAAAGTCTAAAGAAATTTGGGAAAATCCATAGGAAAAAACCCAAGAAAAACTCCTAAGGAAAGGAATCAAGCGAGACAATTCTTGCAAACATTTTGTTCGTGGGAAAAATGGCTGAAACAAAAGCTCGACCGAAGATAAAAGAGCCAAGGAAATAAGTGGAAAAGCAAAGGAAGAAATCCTTTAGACATTTTGTCTGAAGTATTTCAGGACTAAGGAGCTCGAAGGACCCTAAAGGGTAGGTACCCTTGCGGGGGACTCTCGGCCAAGAATCAAGGGACACTTCTCCAAAGTTAAAGGGACACTTCCCCTTTGGGAATGATCAAACAAGAAAGCTGAAGGAAAGGAAAAGGCTGAAGAAATTCCAAGGAGTGACAGGCCTGAAGACGTCAAAATCAAGCACAGTGAATTAGCTGTTGGAAGTTTAAATGCCCAGTGACATGTGCACATACGTCAAATTTAAGGTCATGAAATCGCTGTTGATTTTTTAGAAGCTTAAGGATAAGCCGCGAGTGAACTTAGTGACCCACCAAGAAGATAGCCTTGAGGGTCAAATGAGCCAGAAAGAGACAAACTAGGAAGAGACAAAAGTGCAGAAATAGATAAAAAGGCCCAGGTGGCAAAGGGGAGGTGAGTTATTCTTGCAATTGGAACAATGCCTGCCAAGTGGTCATCAAGGGGCACAAACAGTGAAAGTCATGCCCTGTTTTCTCCACTTCACATTTAAAAGTAGACAAACCACATGAATATTTAAAAGGAGTAGTTTTGTTTGCAGAAAAGAGGCGTGGCACATGTTTTCACATTAATTTTGAATGCCAAAATCAAGATCGGCGATTAAACAACGTGGTTTTAGCAAGCCTCTTCTAGAAGAATGATATCAACAACAGTGACTTCCTCTTCCTGATGCTCTCAATGCACATGGGCCAACTTGTAGAAAAGTGCCAAAGTCTTTTCTAGAAAGTGCCAAAGTCTTCTTCTCTCTCTATATATTGTAAACTTCTCATTTTTGAAAGGATCTTCTTACCCTGTAAGGCAAAACTCTGCCAAAAAAATCTCTTGGTTTGAAGGCAGAACTCTACCAAATTTTACCTTGAATCAAGACTTAGCAATTTTTTACCTCCATTTAAACTTGCACTCATGCATATGTCTATGTTTTCATTTTGTGTTAGGTCATTTTCCTTTATGCTTTCATAGAATGATTCCAGTATGTCTAGTGCATTGTGAAGTTTCTTCTTTTGCAGGTTTGTCGGAAGTGTCTCCAACAGGAATATAGGTGCATGTGAACAGGCTGCCATAGTGTGTCTCAGAACACCTTTGATAATTTATTCCTCCATGTACCTCCAGAAGACCCCTAGCTCACTGATGCAGAAGAGTTTCCCATATTAAATGAAGTGTATGCCAGCTTCTTCTTGGTGAAAAGTGTATGTTTGAGCTAAATAGATCAACTTTTTTGGTGTATCACCTTTTAGTTTAGGTTTAGGTTTTATTTTCAGCATCCTTCTCCCTTTTCAACCCCACCTTTTTTTAATTTATTTGTTAGCAGTAGGAAATCCAGGACCTAAAAGATACATCAAAGGGAGCTAGCCCTTACCTAGAGACTCTCCCCCTAGTTTTGCTAGGTCCACATGCAAGAGGGGAGTTTCCATTGTGACATGTGGAAGGCAGGAACTCAGCCTCCTATCAAGGGTGCAATCCACTGTCAATTTTTTTTGGCATGCCAGGTGGGACCACGTTTAGATACTCAAAAAAGTTCCAGGATTGGTGCTAGTCCTGTTACAGTAGAATGAACCATTAATATAGCATCTGACCTTTAATCAGGCAATTGTGGGACAAGTTTTATCCCAAGAGTTGAAGAATTTTTGGTGTGTTCTTCAACCAACCAACCTTTGGAGGCTTTTTTCATCAACACCAATGGAAAATCTGAGTTGAATCAGCTGGTTAAGTAGTCCAAATGCCATCAAGAAATCTTATTTTTGTATGTATAATCCCATTGATTAGGATCATGGACTTTGTTTTCCTTTATATAACTTTGATCAAGCTCAAGATATTCATGGAATCACCTCAAATAGCTCTCCTAGTTACCCTTCAACAATAAGGGAAGTAGCATTGGAGTTTGAGAAGGAGGTGATGGAGATAGACAATTTAGATAAGCAATATAGATATCAACAAGAGCTTATGTACAAAGAGGAGTGTTTGTTTAGGCAAGCTCAGACCTTGCTATCCATGGAGGAAGAGGTAACAAAATGGAAGAGTCCATTCATTCGAGGTAGTCAACCTTGTGTGCCCCCTCCAATTCTAAAGAAAGCCCCCTCTTATGCACCAAATCCTTTCTACCAGATAGCACTTGCTCACTCTAGCTCATCTGATGCATTAATCACTCTTGCTCATAACCCCTTGCATCTAGCTTTCAAACATCAAAGGGCATTAGAGAAACATCTCATGGAAATAAACCTTCTCAATTCCTTAGAATGTGAATCTTACTTTGAAGGGAATACCATGAAACAACACATCTCTCCTCTAGAAATTCTTCCTATGCATGAGCAGACCCTTCCTAATCTCCCTCAGCCTTCTCAGGTCTCTCAACATGATGTCAAGATTCCAAGTTGGAAGAAGGAATATCATGAACTAGCTCAGGAACTTGAAGAGGATAAAGTTACTCCTTGTTCACAAAGGGAAAATTCCAATCCCAAGGTCATGAGTTAGAAGCAAACAATGGAAACATGGGGCAGGAAGGAAGAGGAGAAAGCTTTTGCTCAAAACCTTGAAGAAGATGAAGCTACTCCTACCCATCGTGATGATGCTTACGACCTCTAGGAAAGGCTCTTCCAAGAAGATATAGACAAGCAAATTGTAGAGTTAGAGTCCAGAGCGAGATTCCTTAGTCAACGTGTGATGGACATTTCAGACCAAACAACAAATTTCATGTCTAAACACACCCCATCTACACACCTCCAAGAGAACTATCCGGCCACACCTATATAGATGAAGTGCTAGCCAAATGGAAAGAGGAGAATCATTTGATTCTAGCTCAAGGACTGCCTCCTCTTCCACATGGGTTTAATCTTCAGCCTTCCACTTCATCCCTTCTCAAGGAGGAACCTATTTTGCAGGAGGTAAGGAAGAGAAGATCCAATTTGCAGTTTCCCAAGAGGCTATCATGAGTGACAATGAAGAGGAAATCATCATGGAGGCTCCTTCTAAAGACATCATCAATAATGGAGAAGACACAGGTCATGCATACATGCAGATGTTCTAGCAATACAAAGAGGAACGTAAGCATGGTGAGCTCTCTCCCCCCTTGTTTGATGAAATTCCTTGTTGCTTCGATGAGGAGGATAATTGTGAAGAGGAACTTGAGTTGGAGGAGGATCAGATGGATGTATTTGAACAACTAAAGACTCTGATCCTTGAGCAGGAAAAGGAGAGGCCTGTCCATCTTGAGGATAACTTTGAAGAAGAGAGATTTAGACAAAAGGGTGATATTCTGTGGGATTAGCAATCAGTTTGTGATTCCATTTCAGATATCACAATAGTCACCCTTCTTCAAGAAATCCATGAGGGAGCAGAGGATGAGTTTGACAGGGCCTTCAATAAAATAGAAGGGAATAGGTCAAACCATGATGCACTACAAAGGAGCTATGCATATCAAAGGGCTTATGTGATGAGCCAACAACCATTGATTTCTTGGTGAAACACACCAGCATGAAGGACTAGCATTCGACAAGCTTCCAAGAACAAGAAGAGTACATATATGTTGGGAGCATGTTTGACTCTAATCCACTTGAATGCAAGCCAATCAAGGTGGCAAGAAAGAGGAGTAGGTCGTCAAATCTCCATTCCATTCAGCTACTTGTCTAGCACCATAAGTTTCCTTGCCACGAAAGAGACTTAAGAAATTTTACCTTTGATCTGGGAGGGAGGTAAATATACTTGGTTAGCTGTACATAGTAGTTTGCTTTTAGTTTTATTTCCTATTTTCCCTAAGTGTTATTTTCACAAGTAGTGTTTTTAGCCTTGTGTGTGTTTTCCTTTGTGTTTGGGGTAAAAAGCTTCATGATTGATTCTTGGATCTATCGGGGCTGTTGCTAACTTTTTCAAGTTGTGTTCTGACTCTGTGCCCAATGGACTTTAAGGCAACTAGTTTCTAAGTATAGTAGGCATGCTTCCCCTGGGGGTCACCAATTTGTTGACCATTTTTGGCCCAGTAGGCCAAAATCAGTCCCCTTCTTCCCTTGCTATTTTGAGCTAGTCAAATTCGGGTTGCACAAGTATTTCGACAGAAGATGAACCAGTTCAAAGAATGAAAGGGTCAGAGTTTTCCTTCAAAAAAGGGACTAAGGCAGAAGAAAGTCCAAAGGCACATTTCAAAGGGGAGCCTATAAGCAAAAGGAAGTAATCCCTTCAGACTTTTATTTGAAGGAATACTTTAGAGAATCCAAAAGACCTTTCAAACAAGAAAGGCAAAGGAATTACCCTGTAGAAGGGTCATTTTCAACATTCCAAAAGGGTACCTACCCTTTGGGAAGGTATAGGAATGAATTTGGGACATTTTTGTAGCACCTGGGTGCCCTCCAATTCTCTCGAAGGGCACTTTTTCAAAGGGAGTTGAAGGAAAAGACAAGGACATAATTCCTTCAAAATTTTTGTTCGAAGGAATTCCTTCAGACAAAAGTCTGAAGAAATTCAGAAAGGCTACGAGCAAGAAAGTCTGAAGAAAAACAAGTAAAATTAAGGCAAAGGCATAAAATGATTTGTTTCAAAATTTTTTCTGAAGGAATTCCTTCGGACAAAAAGTCTAAATAAATTCAAGAAAAGCCATGGGAAAAAACCTGAGAAAAAACTCTGAAGGAAAGGAAGTGAGCGAGATAATTCTTGCAGACATTTTGTCTGTGGGAAAAATCGCTTAAACAAAAGCCCAATCGAAGAGAAAAGAGCCAAGGAAATAAGTGGAAAAGTAAAGGAATAAATCCTTCAGACATTTTGTCTGAAGGATTTCAGGACCAAGGAGCCTAAAGGACCCTAAAGGGTAGGTACCCTTGCGGGGGACTCTCAGCCAAGAATTAAGGGACACTTTTCCAAAGTTGAAGGGACACTTCCCCTTTGGGAATGATCAAACAAGAAAGCCAAAGGAAAGGAAAAGGTTGAAGAAATTCCAAGGGGTGACGGGCCCGAAGACATCAAAATCGAGCATGATGAACTAGCCGTTGGAAGTTCAAATGCCCAGTGATGGGTGCACAGACGTCAAATTTAAGATGGTGAAATAGCCATTGATTTTGAAGAAGCTTAAAGACAGGCGACGAGTGAACTCAGTGACCCACCAAGAAGATAGCCCTGAGGCTGAAGGAGCTAGAAAGAGACAAAGTGCAAAAATAGACAAAAAGGCCTAGGTGGCAAAGGGGAGGTGAGTTATTCCTGCAGTTGGAATAGTGCCTGCCAAGTGGTCATCAAGGGGTGCAAATAGTAAATGATGGGCCCTATTTTCTCCACTTCGCATTTAAAAGTAGACAAACTGCATGAATATCTAAAAGGAGCAGTCTTGTTTGCAAAAAAGAGGCACGGCACATGTTTTCACATTAATTTTGAATGCCAAAGTCAAGATCGACAATTACACAACATGGTTTTAGTAGGCCTCTTCTAGAAGAATGATATCAGCAACAGTGACTTCCTCTTCTCGATGCGCTCAATGCACATGGGCCAACTTCTAAAAAAGTGCCAAAGTCTTTTCCATAAAGCACCAAAATCTTCTTCTCTCTATATATATTGTAAAATTCTCATTTTGAAAAGGATCTTCTTAGCCCGTAAAGCAAAACTTTGCCAAAAGAATCTCTTGGTTTGTAAGGCAGAACTCTGCCAGATTTTACCTTGAATCAAGACTTAGCAATTTTGTACCTCCATTTGAACTTGCACTCATGCATATGTCTATGTTTTCATTTTGTGTTAAGTCATTTTCCTTTATGCTTTCACAAAATGATTCCAGCATGTCTAGTGCATTGTGAAGTTTCTTCTTTTGCAGGTCTATCAGAAGTGTCTCCAGTAGGAATATATGCACATGTGAATAGGCTGCCATAGTGTGTCTTAGAACACTTTTGATTAGTTCTTCTTCCCTGTACCTCTAGAAGACCCCTAGCTCACTGATGCAAAAGAGTTTCCCATATCAAATGAAGTGTATGCCAGCTTCTTCTTGGTGAAAAGCATATGTTTGAGCTAAATAGATAAATTTTTTTGGTGTATCACCTTTTAGTTTAGGTTTAAGTTCTATTTTCAGCATCCTTCTCCCTTTTCACCCCCCCTTTTTTTCATTTATTTGTTAGCAGTAGGAAATCTAGGACCTAAAAGATACATCAAAGGGAGCTAGCCCTTACCTAGAGACTCTCCCCCCAGTTTTGCCAGGCCCATAGGCAAGAGGGGAGTTTCCATTATGACATGTGGAAGGCAGGAGCTTAGCCTCCTATCAAGGGTGCAATCCACTGCGTCAACAGTATGGTTGTTAAAAAGTTTGTGTGCTCTTTGGATACTTTAATCTCTTTTATGCAAGGCCTAATGTATGGATTTATTACATATTTATTAGATTTGTATACTTTCTTTGTCTACATAAGATTATATTCTTCTGTTTATTTCAAGAAATTATTTTATTGTCATGGATATGTGTGGATAATTCTATTTTTATGATTGTATCCTGTAATTAATAATTATCTCTACCATTTGAGATTTTTGTTACTTCCCAGTTAAATGGTGAGTGGGTTCTTGATATGAATACATTGTTTGAACAATTCTACATTTTTGTGATTAAAAATCATACTTATATATGTATAAAAAAATATAATACATCATTAGTCATACCAAAAAATATGGGTGGAAAAGTCACACCCAATAGGCCAAGTCACACTGAGCTAAACAAGCCTCGAGAAAAGAGCAAAAAAAAGGGCCAACCCAAGGCCACACAAACAAAAATTTATACAAGTGTTCATCAACCAAAAAAAGATAACAAAAGCAATAAACAACTTTTATTTATGTTATAAACATACTTGTGGTTGCTTGAATATATTATCTACATAGGTTATTATCTTCTCTTCCCTTTTAGATTGTACTCCATTTGCATGACTAGACTGTGTTTTGAAACCTTTAGTTGATAAGTGATGATTATCTCTACTATTTGATATTTTGGGTACTTGATGAAGTAATTTCATGATATAAATAGAGGAATGTGAGTAATTTACATTAACTACTCCATGTTAATATGTTTATAGCTATAACATGTGTGTGTTGACACCTTTGGTTTCATTCTGCTATATATATTATTGTATTATCCTCTTCTATGGATGATGATATTTGATTTTTAATAAAAAAATGGTTGGTGGTGTCCCATAACATGTTATTTGGGATAAGATCTCACTATTCCTCCATGATGCAGGGAAAATTGGGTTCTTTTTATTTTTATAAGCTTGTTATGAAGCCTAATTATTTTTTGGTATGCAGTGTGGATTTCCTTCCTAGGTTGGTTCTTCATCTCTTATTTTTTACAATTCTAGGGCCCTTCCCTAGTTATCCTTTAGAAAAGGCTAGTCATGAAAAGAAGATTGCTAAGAGGCAAGATAGTGTTTTTTAAAAAATTATGTATCCTATATCATAAGGGGTGGTCCAATCTCATGATTTTAAACATAATGACTAAGTAAAACAAATGTCTAAGAGGTAACACGTGTTTTCATTCCTTTTTAGTGACCAATTCATAACCCCTCCCTTCTTAGCAGACCCTAAAAAATGTCCTTAGGAAAATTTTGAAAAAATGACCTATGAGGAAAAGAGGGGTAAATGGGGATTATATACACATAAGACACATTCAAAAGACTTGTCGAACCCACTATTTCATAAAGTGAATTGATCAAACTACCTAGGGTGGTGTTGCAAACTTTAAAAATATTATTAAGTGTCCCAAACTTTGAAAACACACCTAAGTGTCCAAGTCAATATTGGACTCTTAGGGTCTATATTAACCTTATACATGTATTAGATGCACTATAAATCCACCTCTTTTCAAGTGTGCCAAAAAAACCTTGCTTATGTCATAAAATTGGAAATTTTGTAAATCCCATATATGTAATACATATCTAACAAGTCTTCCAAACCCTCCATTCCAAAAAGCATCTAAATTTTTCCCTATGTTATTAAAATTAGACATTTTAGAAATTTAATACATATTTATAAATGATTCAACATGTCTCCAAATTACAATATCTATTATCCGACTTTATTAATTCTAAAGATCTGATCAAAATTTTGAATCCTTTGTGATGCAATTATTTTATGGTGAAATTTTAAAAAATTATGTAGGTACTATTAGGGTCTAGTATTTTTGGTCATAAATTTCATATCGAAACACCATTTACCCTCCCCATTTTAAGTGTTGGAATGCTCTCTTAACAAGTACTCTAGTTGTGAACAGTAATTACTTGATAAGGGTGAATTTTTCTCAAGGCACATACCTTCATAAGTAGGAAAATATTTCAAGGCAATGTGATTTACCACAAAAAAGTGTGTTCATTTACTATATGACTATGATAGGTGGATTGTTATTAATTTTTTAAATTAGGGCATGCGTGAATTACCAAAACATCAGTCATAAATATTCAAAAATTAAATATAATATAATATGTAAAAATGAAAATTATGATATCCTCAAACATTATTCCAAGGAATGTGGTCCTTAAAATAAGCCATTTTATCCTTCATTTGAAAAATTGGGGACAACACCTCTAATTGCTCACTATTAAGGAGCTAAAGGCTAATTTATGATCAAATGGTTTGTACTTTTTGACTTGTAACACTAAAAAAAAACATGTCTTCTTTGTCATCAACAACTTCTCTAAATGGGTATATAGTTTAATAGTCAATTTGATCAAAGATAAATTATGTAGGTTTGGTTTGAAATGGGAATGAGTCATATACATCATGGGTCAAAGATCATGTGTTGTGCAAGGTTGTGACTAAGTGATAGTGATATGAATTCTTAGGATTATTTTGCTTAGTGGGCATGTTCCATACTTCATTCATCTTTAGATGAAGTGAAAGGTTTTATGGAGCATGTCTTATTATCCCATATGACATTATTATACAATAAAATCTAGTGTCTAAAGGTCTCATGGAATTGATGTTGTTATTATATCATATAATTCTAGTCAAGGGTGCATGTGTATCAAAAGCGTTAGTACTTTATGTTTTATGGGTTGATGTCAAAGTGAATTTTATAATGGTAATACAAAAAAAATATTCTTAACAATTAATTGTTACTATTTACATGTGCAAGAGTCATAAAATCAATGTTATATTTCATATCATATATTGGACTTTTAAAAGTTCCTAGATACGTGAAATTGGAAAAGTGGGTTCAGTTGGGTGAAGTTAAATAAAGAGTCTGGATTAAGTTAGAGTTAAGTGTAGTTATCCAATTACCTTACAAGTGTAAGTTGATACAAAAGACATTAAATAAATTATAAGAGGGTTATTCTTCACTTTGCCTTAGGTGAGAGCTTGCGACAACTTTGAATTGTTGCATATTCTATTGAAGTCATATTAATTAAACGCAATTTTGGAGTGTGTGAGATTATAATTTTTGTTCCAAAGAGATTAATATATATTCATTTATGAAATATTATTTGTTGTTATAAAATAGAGATAAACTAGATCCATGTCATTACATGTGTACCCTTCATTGTTTGTAAAATTTGTGATGTGAGATTTAAAGGGTGAACTTTGCTTCAAAAAACATGTAATCATATTCATTGAATAATTTCTTGTTATTATTTCTTTCTTTTTCCTCATAACATATATTATTTACCCTAGCCATTTGCATATGAGAATATTAAATCCCATTTTATCTCTATCCATCCTTGAGAAATTCAAATGGTTCTCTATATTCTTCATGTTGTGGATTTCTTGCTCTCTTTCCGTTTTCCTTTCTTGTTATGTTTTTTGTTAAAAATACATAAATACCAAAAAATTATCATATGAGTGAGTTTACCCTCTAAAATTTAGATTTAAATGACCCATTATATTTAATATTCCCACATATATTGCACATTATACCATTTTTCATTAGGAAATTCAGTGAAATAACTTGAAGAATCACAGTGACATAACTTTATGCTAACACCAAGATGTTAGAGGCTTATGATGCATTTTATAGATTATGTGTAATGGAAAATTATACATTGATAGGCATAATGGGAATAAATGTGAGATTTAATCAATGGGTTAAGTTACCCTATGATATTTCCATGAGATACTTGGAGAGTTCTTTGAAAATAATCAAGGGCCTTTCACATGCGAAGTTGAACATAGAGGAAATAGATGTGGACTTGATTAAGTTGTGTACAAAGGATATAAATATAGGAAAACATGATGCATCAAATGTTTAATATTTTAATGATGATGATGTATGTGTATATATATATGTATATGTATGCACACACACACACAAATGATACTGGTAATACAATAGAATTATCATTTGGAGCATGTGTTGAGGCTAGAAAAAAATAAGATGATACCTACACTTGGAAGAATACCACAAAAAAAAGGGATGGTAATTAATGAATATATTACATTGGATAAATACAATGAAAGAAACAAAAAGAAACAAAATGTTTCACATATGGGCATTGGAAAAGATAAACAAAATAAGAGTCACAGTCGTTAGATGAAATATTGGAAAGGCAAAGAAGGCGACCAAAAACCTATTAAATACAAATAAATTCACTAGAAAAACCACACTAAAAAGAAAAAAAATGATTTTATTGCGTTTTAAGATAAATCAAATGGTAAAAATTGATCTAAGTGAGGGACAAAAAGATGCACTTATGGATAATCAACCAAGTCCTCATCCACTTCACATAGAATAAGAAGAGGTTGGAACCAAAGGATTGTATTAAGAGACATATTTTGTGGAATTTAATGTAGGACAAGTACCCAAAAAATAGTGACCCAAAAAATAAACATGTGAATATGTTCATGAAGTAACTCACGAACAATGTGAAAATACTATGCAAGCCAAGATCCATGAAACTAGAATAGAGGTATGGAGTGAAGCACACAAGGAAAGGATAACATCAATGAATAATGAACCTTATGTGGTTTTAGAGGAATATGAAATATCAGAGAAAGAAAACACTGATTAAATATAAAAGGAACCACAAATAATGCAAGAATCAAGGTAAGTACAAGGATAAGGGCTACTTGAGGATCAACCTAAAATGGAAATTGAGCAAACATTGAAGGGTTTAAAAATATTATGGTAATAAGTATAAAAAAACTATATCCTTTGCATATCCTTAAATATTAAATGGAGAATATGGAAGAGGATGAAATATATATGCATAATGGAAGAGCCATGACACTTATGTAAAAATAATTAACTAGTATTTTTATGAATCATGTGGTTGATTTAGGGTTTTATATTCCTTGAGAATCCATATGTTTTCCACAAAAACTAGAAAGAGGTGAAAAAGAGGACATAACCACATGGTATAACATATGAGATTTAAAGTCATTTACATCTAATCACGTGAATTTTTTTTATTAGGATGGAAATGGGATTCACATAAAGGAACATTAAGAAAAATAAGAATTGGATGAGTTGAAGGCCAATCTTCAAGTGGAAAAAATCAAGAGTATAGAGGAGAAAAATAAGGTTGAATAAATAAGTATCAAGATAGGGGAGATAACTTGTATTATATAAATAAAGGGAACACAAATCTATGGGATATTAGAACCTAAAGATTTATATCCAAATGAGAGGTTGGGTGCAATAATAAGGCATCTTTTAAAGTAGACTTTGGGAGATTCACAACCCATTAAAGATGAAATTCATGCAAAGATATTGGCATATAGAAAAAATACTTGTGAAGATAAAATTGAGGAGTTGAAAGACCTCATCAAATATCTAAGGGAAAATATTAATAAATTTAGATGATTTATCAAGAGGTTTGAGGATCAAACCTTCATCAGTGTTTGAATGAAGGAGGTGGAGGTCACACACAAAGATTTGGTTGTGTATGTTTCAATTGAAAATTACCTAAAATGTGACAATAAAGTTTAGGAGAAGTCAAGGAATATAAATCGAGCATGAATCAAAAGCATGCAAACATAGAACAAGTTTTTGATAAACTCTAGAGCTAGGGGTGGATGAAAAATTGGTTGTAAGTGAGGTTTATAGGTATCATATGAATGATTTTAAAGATATATCCAAGGAATTTGATGCTAATATACATGTAGAATAGGAATGAGTTTATGGAGATAGCCAAGAAATCTGATGATAATCTAGATGACATAAACATCCTTGAAAGCCAAATTAAAATAACTTTAAAAATGAAGGTAGGTTAGCCATAATGGTGCAAAGGTATATTTTTTTTGAGAGGAAACTTTAACAACAAATCCATAAAGTTTTGGCCATACAAGGAGAGACAACTAGGATAAATAACAATGCAAAGTTTTCTGAGGGCAGACAAGGAAGTTAGTATGGGGGAATTTGGGCTTGTATAATGTGCACACCAGGAGTCAGTTTTGGATTTTAACAAGGTATGGAGACATGCAAGAGATGTGCATGCAGGACAAATGTAAATTTTTTGAGAATAACCTTACATGTGGTGGAATAAAGTAGACAAATAGGCATGAGAAAGCCATTGACATAAGGAAAATTTGCATAGACTAATAGTTGGAGATGCTAAAGGCACCCTGAAACATTAGGTAAGGTGTTGTGAAAATAGATAATAGATAAAAGGAATCTTCTATAACATTCTATATTATTTTTAGATGTTTATATTTATAGGCCAAGGGTAGTGGTCACTATCTATATAAACCCCTTATCCAAGAGATACACACTTAAAATTTTAATGACAATTACTTAGAGTTTTTGGAATTGTAAATATTATGAAAGGCTAATTGTAAGCAATGTATTTTGGAGTGTATGATAGATTGTGAGACATGTTAATGGAGGTTGTGTATATTTCTCATGCATGAATATATAAGATATGAAATATTCAATTGAATCTTGTATTATGGTTGTATTTATTATGATTTTCTTGTGGTTTATCTTATATGTTAGGGTTTGAGAATGAATATGTGTAAGGCTTAGTAGTCTTATTTATGCATAATGTGGGTCTTTATGTATCTTCTTAATGGTAGGGTTTTCAGTGATATTTTTCAATGCATCGGGTGAGTGCTTATGCTTATTTTTCAAGTGATACATTTATGAAAGAGTGTTCTACTTGTTTAATCTCACTAAGGTAGCACAATACTTCTAGATGTAGTAAATGAGTGCAACAAACATTATGATTATTGAAAACAAAAATAGGTTGTTGAGGTACCCATAAATCAAAGAATGAGATAAAAATCATCATTTTCTTTATTATCTTATTATATAATATTATCTACTAATTTATCTTTCTAATTATTGATATGTTGAATGATTATATTTACTTTGAGATCTTACTATTATATAGTAATTAGAGGTTGTGAGAAACACATACTTTTTGTGATATCCTTATGTAATTGTACTTTATGTTATCTTTCCTTAGGTATATGTTTTGGTTCTTACCTTGGGATTTATTTATGAAGTACTTATTCATGAATTGTTATTTTAGAAAGTTGATATATCCATTTAAATTGTAATGACTTGGTTTTCATGTTAAAATTTCAATGATTGATGCAAAGAAGTGATTACTTTCATTTGATGTCTCCAAGGTCTACCAAGCAAAACAAAGATCATATGATCCATTATTGGGTACAACATAAAATAATATTTCAATTGTATTTGGATATACTATAACATGAAATATAATATAACCAAGTGGCTCTCTTGATTTACCATCACATCCCATGATAATTGTTGGAGTATATGCCAAAGTATCCTTTGTAAATCCAAGACTAGATAAATTGAACAGTACAAATATTCAAGATTGAAACCTTATAAACCATTATTCCATCATTTTCATGTGTATCTAAGAAATATCTTATGAATAATTATCCATTTCATTAGTTATCATTTGGGATATCACTATCATCAAACATAATTTGAATATGTGCTTTCTTTCTCTGATTTTTTCCAATTACACTAGTAAAACCATCAATTAGATGAACATTATAAACCTTTGGTGCTTCTCTATGAATGTGTTTATCTATCAAATGGACATTTCCCTTGTCATTAAATTTTTTGTTATTATTTGGAATAGGCTTGCTAAAAAATTTCAAGTGTTTAGTTTTTGGAGCTTCTCATTCATCCACACTGTTATGTGTTCTACTTGAATTTAATATTTTTTAGAAGAGAAATTGTATCTTTTGTTTCAAAGTAATTAATCTATATGAATAATTCCATGTAATTATATGATAATAAAGATATGTATTGGCATAAAGTTTTTTAGGCAATGGTATTGGGTAATCAAATTCTCTTAGTGGAGGAAAATTATTTATATTACACTTAAGTAATCTCTGCAAAATGTTATGTGGAATTTCATTCAACCTAGTGAATTACCTATGCTCTTTTTGCTTAGGTAATATAAGCTTTGTATAATGTTATTATATATAATTCACCACATTATTAGCCTTACTCTTAGGTTTAAATATGTTCTCATTGCCTCTAGCCTTAATTTTTTTCATATTTGTAAATTTTTCACCATTAGAAGTTGCATTATTTAACCGATAATAAAAAATTGCATATAGCTGCTTGACTTCAACATTTTTAAAAACATGATAATGCTTGTTAAATGAGTGATGAGTGTCAAATACAAGTCTATCCTTAGTGATTGAAATAAAAATGTTGGCAGTTATACTTTGAGTATGCACTGACTAGGATGACCTACAACTTTGCTCTTTATCTCAATAAACTAGGACTCAAATATGATCGATCAAATAGAGTTTGCACATACTTGGATGAGAAGGTAAGGAAATAGTATAGCTATAGACCGGTTAGAATATAATATACACTCAAATTTTTGGATGAAAGTGTTCCAAATATTGAGTCTATGACATGGGGCATAACTGTCACTAGGGCTCAATTAAGTTATATGATTGTAAAGATGCAAGTAAAGTAAACTATTGTAATAGGTACAAGTAAAGTAAATGATGGGTAAGTGATTATAAATAAGGTAAGGTGCAATGGTGAAAAAAATGGTGGTTTATGCAACCTAAAGAGATAAATGAAAAACCTAAATAAACCTCTATATTTGCCAACTTATTTGATATAAGGAATAACCTAAGTCAGGATACATGATCCATATATCAATAAATTAAATAATGTATAATCTACTATTCAAATAAATGAAATAGTATAGGGATCAAAATACTTACCTTTAGGTGGACATGTGATGTTTTGATCTCCCCCTTTGGATCAAGTGGCCCTTTTCAAGTGGTGTTGTAGGTTGAAAACCTCAAATGGTAAGATGAATACCTAGATATCCTTAGTTAGAAACTCTAAATACATATCTTATTAAGTTTAAATGACACCATAAGATAAGACCTCCAAGATAAGGTTATAAACCTTCTAACTCTCCTAAGTATTACTTAGGATGAAAAATGTGACTGCAAGCAAAAAGTATAAATGTCATATCTCCTATAAGAATGAAATATGACCCTTATCTATATAGATGCAATACCCATAACTAACCTTGAACTCTAAGCCAAAGGCACCAACTAGGCCAATATAGTTGGAAGATGTCAGCTTCCATAATATGGTATCATCTAGGCCAATATAATACAAATGAATAAAGACAAAAGACAAAATTATAACTATATCGTGTTGGTCGATAAAATATAGGAAGACTTAAGCATGAAACAAATTTTATCAACTAGGCAAATACAATAGGATATAGGGAAGACAATAGATGTGAATGGAAATTAGACACAAAGGTTAGATAGATAAAGACTCAAAGGAAGTTAGAATTATAGTAGTGATGGTGTGATGTAATAATATGAAAATATCTCTCATAAAGTACCATGAGTTATTCCCACCCCATTCCTAGTGCACCCTTTAAGGTGTGTACTCAAGGAGATTGATGCACCAATAATTCAATGTAAAAAAAAGTGTTAGTAAAAAGAGAAAATTATCAGGTGCATACATATGCCCCACCCATAGCTCATCACATGTCATAACAATGTAACATGGCATAATGTTTTTAGATAGAAATATAAAAATAAAAAATAACATAATTCAAAATAAATGTTGAAAGGACTAAAAGTAAATAAATGAAAATATGTAACTTCACTTACTATGTTGATTGTAAATGATGATACATGTTTTTAAGTTGATAAATAACACCCATTAAGAAGAATGAAAGGTGAATATGAAAAATAAGAGAAAAATCCAAAATTTTGATTTTCTAAAATGTTAACACTTAAAAATTATCTATCTCAGTAGGATTATAAGGCTTATTTTGGTTCAGTTGTAAAAAGGATCTATGAAAACAAAGATATAGGAGAATATGGAATCTCGCGACAAATTATTGAATATTAAAAAAATGAATTTTTACTTTAAATAGATAAAAATAATTTAATTTGTACTTTTGATATTTTTTAGAAAACTAGAGTTATAAGTGACCAAAAATAGTGCCACAAGAGATGATGACTCATAGATGAGAGGGTAGACATGTGAGAGGTTTAGGATCCCTATAGGTAGGCAGTGCATTTAATGTTTAATTTTTTCTTTTTTGGTAAAATGAAATAGATTGAGGAAATCTAAACACCAGGGCTAATCTATGTAGCATAATTTTACCCAATAAGCACCAAAATTAAGCTAAAATTAAGATGAGTAGAGGTAGTAAAAAAATGTCAAAGTTAGGACCAACATCATTTATTAGGGCTAAGAAAAGAAATCACTACCCTCAAGAAACGATATTAGCTAGGCTAAGATAGTTAGTAAGGGGAGATTTTAACACCTGGACTATATCATAGTGTATGGCCAATAAAATTAGACAAGATGTTCATTGATACAATAGGGTATGACCAATGTAGTGGGAAATGATATAATATAGGATATGGCTAGTAGCATTGGAGAATTATGCATGATTGGTGCAGTTAAATGTTTGGTTAATACAATAGGAGAAATTAATCATGGCTAATGTCATAAGGTATGGTCGATGTAATATAATGTTTGTGCTAGCCAGTATCATAGGGTATGGTCAGTAGTGTTAAAAAATTTATAATGATTGGTAATGTAGGGCATGGTCAGTGTAGTTGAAAGTTGGAAAAATGGCTGGTATAGTAGAATGTAGGGACCATTTTGATTTTAATTATCATTTTTATTTAGTTCATATTTTTATTTTAATTTTTTAAATCAAAATCTGATTATGCTTTGTTGTTTGATATTTTGTAGAGATGAATACAATTATGGTGGAGTGTGGATGTGAGATAATTGTAGGAAATTCTAGAGAGATAATTAATAAGAAGTATAACTTAGCTTATGATTTTTGGATTTTGTGGCATCGTGGAGATGTACTGGGTGCCTCTAAGTGTAGAGCTTATTACCACATTTTTAGGGTGATGGGTGATGACTAAAGACACATTTTAGTGGTAGGTGAAGGAAAATTCAATATAGGTGGTGATTATCTTGGAGGATGTCTATGCCATACTAGGGCTACCCATTATAGGCATGTGAAATGCCATATTTAGCAGATGAGAGGAGAGAGCTAGCCTAATGGGATACAAGATCATATCAATATAATGAATGTATCTCATCATAAATCTTTTTGTGGTTTATGTCTTAGGAATATTAGATATCCTGAAGGCCATTATATGACTTATGACTATATGTGTGTTATGTCATAAGTCTGATAGGGTGGTACCTATGCAAATTAATGTGATTTATTAGTCTGTATCTGAGCATGGAACTCTATATGAAATGAGAGTTGCAATATGGGTGAAAATCACACATGATTTCTATGGTGTAATTAGTTGAGGCCAAAAAACTATGGGTCTCATTAAACTTTTTACAAGTTGTATTTATGAGAGGTTCCCCATGTAAAGACCTAAAACATTACCTCATGTGGTAGATGACTATATACCTTAGGTTAGGATATGGGCATAGGACCACATGGTACTATTAATCCATCATGTGCTTACATTAGAGACAATCAAGAGGTATTATATTATATGGACTCTATATAGGGCATAATGGATCCATGGACATCATGGCAAACCATAATTTAGATGAGGGGCTAGATTAAGATTAAATGATATTATGATTAGTGAGTTGAGCCACATCCATGCAATTGCATACCCATATATTTTAGATTACCACACCTGTAAGTGACTCTAATTATCCTATCTTATTAGGTGAGGCATGATAAAGAGCCACATAGGGTGAGGGGATGATGTGTGTTAGTTGTAGTCCTAGTGGTGAGACCTTGTCAACCTATGGTGGCTATATGACAATGGTTCTAACCAATATCATCATGATCAGATGGTAGAGGTGGACATGAAGTAGCCATTCTATTGATACAAGTGGATCCTTGAGAGGGACCATATATGAGTTGGACCATATATGGCTAGATGCAAAGGTTAACTCAATAGGTTTTGGTATTCTAGTGGGGGAGATGGAGATGATTCACCCCATATCACAACCATGGAAATAGATTTGTGATAGGCAACAAAGGTGATGGGATTAAAATAGGTATGGAAAATTAAGTTTATGCTATCACATTTACTTTCCTAGATGTAGAGATATGCATGATAGGTAATAGTGATAGATATACTAGAGATTTGGATATATATATATATCTCCACTATATTTTGCCACTATGCCTCCTTCATTGCCACATATATAAAACAAAAACTAAAATTGACATTATATCTCATACACACACACACACACACACACACACATATATATATGAGATATAATGTCAATTTTAAGTTTTTGTTTTATATATGTGGCAATGAAGGAGGCATAGTGGCAAAATATAGTGGATATATATATATATATATCCAAATATCTAGTATATCTATCACTATTACCTATCATGCATATCTCTACATCTAGGAAAGTAAATGTGATAGCATAAACTTAATTTTCCATACCTATTTTAATCCCATCACCTTTGTTGCCTATCACAAATCTATTTCCATGGTTGTGATATGGGGTGAATCATCTCCATCTCCCCCACTAGAAAACAAAAACTAAAATTGACATTATATCTCATATATATATATATGAGATATAATGTCAATTTTAGTTTTTGTTTTATATATGTGGCAATGAAGGAGGCATAGTGGGAAAATCTAGTGGAGATAACTCACCAGGATATTTTAGATGGCATGTTACATGAGCATGATACCAATAGGATGGAAAATAATATAGCACCCTTAGCCATACCGCATGATGTTTATTTTAAATTAGTTGGATTAGTTTCAAGGGAGATCAAATTCCATAAGCAAGCTATGACTTAGGTGATATCCCTGGCAATTGGAGGTGAAGATGTAATGGTAGAATGAAAGGTATTAACCATAAAGAGAGATGAACACATGTTTATAATAGGATGAGTGGTAGACATTCTAGCTCAAGTGGTCTATCTAGAGGGATAGGTCTAGGGCATGCACTCTCATACTTGGACATTACATACGAGTTTGTAGGTTTCTTGTTCAAGAACTCCCATAGCAAGTGTGACACCTCACCCCTAGAGGGATGAAGTGATCCACAAACATAGGGAATAAATTTTATACTAATATATATTTTTGATGTATCAAAATGTATTTTATAAAACGTTGATACATTTATATATGTCATTTTGGCTCATTTTTTACTTACACATATGTAAATGGTGTATGAGTTATTTCCTTTCTAGCAGACATTATGTTTTTAATATCATACTATGAGAAAATATGATGTATTGTGATGTATCTTTTGCTCTTTTATAGAAAATGTGAGTAAATAAATGGTTAAAAGGAATAAAAACTAATAAAAATGACATCTTAAGCAAGTAGATATAAAGATCAACTAACAAAATATGTAAAAATAAGATGAATAAAATGGATGCAAAACATACCTAATGTAAGTAAGATGAATGTATTAAGATAAAAATTTGGATATGTGAAACATTGTAAGTAAAATGGTAACAATAAAATCAAAATGTGAGACAAAGCTTATCATAATATTTGAAAAAAAACTATTAAATAAGATCTCTAATGTAATAAAATGCAAAATATAATTGAAAAAGGATACATGAAAAATAACTGAAAAGGTCGTCCAATGTAAGACAAGTAAAGTTAATTTGAATCAAACATAAGGAAAGATGAAAATTATTATAAATTACATACTATGTAAGATAATAAATGACTCAAATCTAAATAAGGACATGTATCAAAATAAGAAAAATACCTCAATGGGTAAAAAATTGAAATCAATGTTGTATTAAAGAAAAATGTAAGAAAGCACAACCATTTCGAGACTTGAATTTGGTGACGATGATGGTGTGGATATGAATGGTAATAGGTGTTTGTGAGTAATGCCTATTTATATTCCCCAAGGTATTACAATGAAAATCACAAACTGAAAATCAAAGAGGCATTATAAATGTAAGATAAAAGTCAAGTTTAAAGCAAATAGATAAGAAATCTGATGTAAAGAAGAGGGACATGATCAACTAAAAGTGATATCTGTTAATGGGATATTGATAAATTTGTGATGAAAATATATATTAAAGGCACCATAAAGGTGATACATAAATATTTAGTGGAGACAATACATTATAATCAAGTGGGTAAGTCTAAGAACATTCAACATCAAGGATCTAGAGAACCCCACCTAGCAAACATAAGATTTGGATAACAATAGAAGTATATAAATCATCCCATTAAGGCTATATGAATAAGAAATAAAAGGATCCTACCTTCCCACAACATGTTCCCTGATCCTAAATACCCCTTAGAGAGTTGTTGGTCTATTATGAAGATTAGGTACTTATGTGAGAAAGTAGGTGGTAATAGAATGCACAAAGATATAAATATATAATGATGTAATGAGGCCTCCTACCCAAGTCTACTATCCTACCACACCCTAATGGACCTTGTCTCTATGATGATTCCAACTATAGAGTTTAAGCAACTAAAATAGGAGAGGTGCCAAATGATCACGTCTTTTGGTATGATTTGAATTTTAAGATATAATTTACCTTTTAGCATTACCTTTTTTTATGATTTAGATTTTAAATATTTTGTATTTTTATATTTTCCTCCTCTATGAAAATTCATAAAAATAAATAATGGATGCTAAAGATGACTATCAAAAGAGATCTTACACTTAGCCGCTAAGGAGCAAAACCTAAAGACCAAGATGCCGAAATAATCTACGCCTTGATCCATAGGAAAGAGTGTAATCTCAAAATTGACCCAAGTGTGCTTCAAGTGAAAGGAGATTGAAAGATTAGGATCATAGAGTAACCATCCTTATGAAAAGGTGATATAATGAGAATATGCTAGTAACTGACCAAAAGAAGGGAGAGTTTTGATTTAGAAGTGACAAGGTAAAAAGAAGGATCAATAAGTACATGGAAATGTAATTCAAATCATAGGGAGGAAACCCATAGAATGGAAACACTATGAAAAATGGTAATCTGTCACTAGAGAAGACATACTAAGCTACAAGTGCTCTAGCATAAACATTGATACGATAAATCATCCCAAAAGAGGGGGAATGTAAAAAAATGCCAAAGAACCACAAGGAAACTAAGGCCAATTGAGAGATGTTATAAAATGTAAAAATAAACTTGAAGGTGCTACCTAATATCCATGAGGGAAACTAAGGCTAGCTATAAAACATCCCAATAGAGTGGGAATCTAAAATGATATTGAAAATTAAAACCTAAAGGCACTACCCTTATCTATAAGGGAAGTCAAGGCCAATTAAAAGATGATGTAAATGATGAAAATAAAACTCAAAGGTGATACTTAAGATCCAAAATGGAATCTAAGGCCAACTATAAAGTGATATAAATGTACAAATCAAATATACACACCAAAAAATAAAGTGTTGAAAAGTAAACATCATGATACTAGTAAGATATATACAACGGGAATCACCAATGCTAAATATAAAAGCACGAGATCAAATTATGTGAATAAATGTGAAGTAAATATGAAATAAATGCAATATTTACTCATAAATACCATGAAATATATTTACACACATCATAAATAAAATTTATTAAATCTCATTTCAACTAATATCTAAGTCGAACTATAGTCTCTTCTACCCTTTTTGAGAGTTATGCTAGGACTTCCTAGCAGATGAACTCTAAGGAAAAATTAGGCATGCTAGAAGGGAGAAAACATGGGGCCTTAAGATGAGAGTGACCTAAGTGAGGAAGAGAGGGTGCCATTAGAGATGGAATGGGACTCACATCCTCAGAATAAATATGAGATTATAGTTGTATGGGAGGCTACTCCTTTATCGTATGTGGACTATGTGAACATTAGGAACCTTTAGGTGAGGGCCTTATAAATTATATAAAATTCTACTGGATGACTCTACTCTTATCTATAGTATGCATATAACACTCATGCCAAAATTAATACACCTACCCATGTTTAGGAATATAATTAGGTGTAATATTTAGAGGTGACATATTCAATTGAAGAGGATAATTAACTACCTCAAGATGAATTAGATCAATATATTACTAAAAACCTCAATAATTAGTCAAAAAGTGTGTACTAGTACCATGGAAACAATAAGAGTCCCTAGGATTAATAGACCATAGTGATCAACTATATATTGTAGGAGTTGGGCATTTCAACCTCTCTTGTACTAAAAATTATTGGTAAGCTATACGCTCTTATTGATAATCTCTACACCCCTGAGCTAAATGATCAAAGACATTTTTAAACTTACAATATGGTTATTCCTTTAGGGTGGGTGGGTGTGGTGCCATATCCAACCTATCTGGAGGAACATATTGAGGTTTTTTGTAATCTCATTAAACAAGTCATCACTATCAGTGAATAAAGTGGTTAACTCAAGATTTTGATTATGTTGCTTTAGATATTCTGTGCTATGCTTGACATTGGTGCTGTGTTTGACTGAAGATTCTTTATAATGAATAATATGGTGTTAAAATTTAATTAGGAGACATCCTCTGTGCATGCCATATAAATGTGGCTAACACATATATATAGAAGAAGTGAGCTTAATGAATTAAAATATTTGGTGAAGCGATAAGGTTCGACCATAGCTCAATCATTAAGCATCATCCAAAAATGCTCATAAACAACATGAATTGCACATGAAGTATAACTGAACTTGCTCCATCTTAGACCTATCAACATTTACTGAAGGAGGAATGATATTAGGCAAGTTGGGGATATATGGAGGGTTGGGTCAAATGATATCTATGAAATTAATACTTGAATAACATAAGGATTGCTTGTAGGACCATTAAAGCGAGGAATTATAACAAAGGATTTTTGCATCCTTAGCTTGGGTGTAGAAAAATAAGTGTGTCATCTAAGGTGTAACCATTATTTTAATTAGGAGTGGTGAGATATATGTTAAGTGATTAAACCACTATGTCACTAGCATATTCTTAGGAATGACCATAGATGGGGGAAATTTGTTAGTTAGATTCTTGAAAGAACAAGGTCTCAAGGTGGGTGGAAATTAAGATATGATGCTAAAAGGTAAGCCTAATGTTTAAATTTTCAAACTAATCTCATCAAGATCATCATAGTAAAAATAAAATAAGCTGTATGGAATGTTGTACATAGCCTCAGGGTGATCACTATAAGCTTGGTTTGAGTTGACATGATAATTAAAGCACCAATATTCATAAAATGAGATGCTAGGCAAAGGTCCAAGGGTTAGGAGTTTAAAGATGCCACATTCTCAGAATTTTTCAAAATTATAAGGGTTGGTATCACCTTCTTATAAATAACACACATTTAAAAAAATTCATGCACTAGCATGCAAATGATGTCATGAACCTCATATAATGAGTCAAAGGGCGATTGAGAAAAATATTATAAGATAGATAGAAATTGAGTATCATGATCTTAACTCTAACCATAATATGTGGTACCATGATAGGAAACCAAACACAACCTAACAAAGGAATTTTTCTTCAATCATATCCTTAGCATGTGTTTTAGGTAGACTTAAGGTTGTATTAAGAATATATTAAGGTTTTGATTAATTCCAAAGAAGTGACACAAGTGCTAGAGCCTTCATCTGTCAAGGCTCACTTGTTTCAAATGTCACCAACTTAGATGCTACTAATAAAAGGAGGGTTATTTTTAGCAAGTAAGATTTCATCAAGAATCATAGATGTGATAAGGAATTTTAAATAAAGATATGAATCTATAGTATAATTTACCTAGATGGACATCTCTTCACACTGATATAAAATGCTTTTGTTGTACCTAAGAAAGGTAGCTTTTTGCCCCATAGGTGTTGGATGAGGAATGGTCATATTGGATAAAATCTGGCTAATATGGTTTTGATGTCATGGAGAATTCCTCATAAGCTCAAGATGCAAAATTTGAGATGAGAACTATAAAATTCTTCCATGGGATCCCACTCATCAAAGTTAATGTGAGTTGTACAAGACTAAAAAATAGGGATTGAATTCTGATGTGGATCAACTATAGAAGAAGCCAAACCTTATTAAATTTTATTTGGATTCAAATCATGGCATATCAATACTATTGGTATAGTTGAGTTAGGCTAATCCAACTATATCAACCTAATCAATCTAGTTGGTGACATAGAAACATAAAAAATAGACTATATATCCTTGACTAATATAATAAAATAAAAATTTGGTAAAGAAATAGATTGTACAAAGCTAGATAATACATTTGAGGTAGATTTAGGTAAATATGACTATACCTAGTTAGCTGATACAATTGAAACATAACTAGTCAAAGAAATAGATTATACCAATTTCATTGATATAGTTAGACTTGAACTAGAGACAAAATATTATACTGAGCTAGCCAATATAGTAGGAATGGAAGCAGTTAAAGAAATATATTCTACCAAGATAGTGGATATTGTTGTGAGTAGGGGTAGGGTGACATTCTATTTGGGTGACATCATGAGGTAATGAAGAACCACAAGGTCCTTTCCTTGATGTTCAAGATGCTCTTGGAGATTGATTTTCATCTAATGTATAATCTATGTCACATTCCTCTTCAACCTCATTGCCTTGGAGTAGGTGACCTTGTCTAGTGATTTTAGGGTAATTATATGGCTCATAGCATTTGGATCTAGTGGAATCCATATTAAAATCACTTGTAATATGATCGTGAACCATGAAAAAATTATAAGGCATAAAATTACTTTTGGAAAAGCTATCAAGATTGGTTAGTTCCATATCATTAGGATTGTTATAGGATCCTTGAAAATTATGGCAGGATTTCTCTTCAGATTAGTCCAAGAGATGTTTCATTTTGAAATAGAATGGATCAATTATACCAAGCTAGCAAGTGCAATTTATTTCACATGAATGCTAAAATTAAACTATATTAGGTTGGCTGATGTAGTTAGAAATCAACTCAGAATTGTATTAGGCTGGATGATATAGTTGGTATGAATAATATAATTATATCAAGCTAACTAATGTTGTTGGAAATAAGGATAGAAATGTATCAGATTAGATGATGCAGTTGGATATAGACTAATAAAGATAAAGTGTATTAGGTTAGTTTTTATAGTTTGGAAGATACTCAAAACTATATCAAGATAGATGATGCAGTTATCAAAAAACACAAAATGGTATCAGGCTATGCAATATAGTTTAGGAAACAAGAAAAATGATAATTTAACTAAGTGGTAGAAAAATGAATAAAGTAGGGAGGTATTAATAATCTAGTTGTGTTTGACTTGTAACCTCTCAAATATACTAATATGAGATATAAATAGTGAACAAGGTGCATCGAGTACTGGCTACAGAGGATTCCACCATTTTGCAGCTACACTAGCCCATCTCTAAGTTATGTTGATAGTAAATTCCTCAAGATAACTATTTACTAATGCACTAAATAATCAAATGGCTGAAAGGATTCCTATTAGATGAAAAAAACCATAGGTGTTTGTCATATACAATGAGGTAAGTGGAAGTTAAATTCCATATTTAGTGATATATAATGGCTTGAGTATTAGGGAAATACCCCTCACACCATGACTTAGGTAAAAGAAATGACATCTTTGCTTGGAATGTTATCTCCTATGAGTTTTAAAACTCCTAAAACATAGTTTTAAGAAGATAAAAAACAAAAATAGAAGTAAATTTGATTCAAATTGAAAGTGAAAGATACAACATGCAATGAAGGAAACAAATACTTGAAACAGTGTCATGCTAGCTAACACAGTCATAAGAGAAAATTGATAAAATAAAATAATATCTAGATGATTGATATAGTTGACAAAATGCATATAATAGTATTAGGTTGGCTGATATAGTTAGGAAAATTGATAGAAATGTATTGTGTTGGCTGACACAATTGTAGATAGATAGGGAATTATTTGGGATAGCTGATATAGTTGTTAAAAGTAATAAATTTGTATCAGGTGGGCCGATATAGTTGGACTAAAATATATATGATGGTTTTGAAGATGCTTCTAATAAGTCAAAAGGAAATACATGACTCTAATCCAACCATAGGTGGGATAATATTTATATCAAGTTCACTAGAATGTATGTATGGGATAGGATGACCTACAACTATCCTATTTCTCTAAATAGACTATGACTCTAATAAGGTCAATCAAATGGAGCTTGTATATACTTGGATGAGTGGGTAAGGACCTATGATATCAAAAAACCTAATAAAGGGTAATATACACTTAAATGTCAAGAGGAAATGGTTACAAATCCCAATAATATGACATGGGGTATATCTCTCACTAGGGTTCAATGAAAATAAATTATTTTAAAGATGCAAGTAAAGCAAATTATTATAAGAGTTACAAGTAAAGTATATGATGAGTAAGTGATTGTAAAGAAGGCAAGATATAATGGTCAACAAAATGGGGGTTTATGTAACCTAAAGTGATAAATGAAAGGCCTAATAAACCCTCTATCTTTACCATCTTATTTGTTATAAGTAAGAACCTAAACAAGGATAAACACATTCATCCACAAAGTAATAAAATAAACAATGTCTAATCTAATAAGTAAATAAAGGAAAGAATATAGGGATAGAAATACTTACCTTTGGATGCACATGTGATGCTTCAATCTCCCCTTTGGCTCAAGTGGCCATTTACAAGAGACGTTGTGGGTTGAAGACGTATAATGGTAAGATGAAGACCTATATATCCTTAGTTAGGAACTCTAAAGACCACTCTTATTGAGATTCAATGCCATCATAAGATAAGACCTCCAAGATAAGGTTATAAACCCTCTAACTCTCCCAAATACTACTTAAAGGCATAAATGTGTGTGCAAGTAGAATGTATGAATGTGAAATATCCTATAAGAATTTAATATGACCCTTATATATACAAATCCAATACCAAAAATTAACCTTGAACTCTAAGCCAATGATATTGACTAGAATGATATAGTTGGAAGATGTCAGTTTCCATATTACAATATCTACTAGGCCAATATAGTACAAATGATAGAAGACATACTCATAATTATTAGGGATAGATGATAAAGTATAGGGAAGACTTAAGCATGAAACAAAATTTATCATCCAGGCTGATACAATAGGAAATATGGAAGTTATTAGATATAGGTAGAAAGTAGACATAGAGGCAAATCAAATAGAGACTTAGAGGAGGTCAGATTGATAATAATGATTGTGTGACATAATAGTATGTCAACATATCTTAAAAAGTACCATGATATGATCCCACGCCATTCCTAGTGCACCCTTTAAGGTCTGCACTCAAGGAGATTGATGTGCTAATAATCCACTGTAAGAGAAATTTTTAGTAAAGGGATAAAGTGAAAAATATCAAGTGTATACATATGGCTGACTTGAAGCTCATCACATGTTACAATATTGCAACATGAGATGGTGTTTTGGGATATAAATATAGTAAACAAAAGAGTATAATTAAAAATAAATGCTAAAATAATCAAAATTAAATAAATGAAAATAGTACCTTCACTTACCATGTTGATTTTGGATGATGTTGTTTGTGTTGTAGCTGATAGAAGGCATCCATCAAGAATAATGAAATACATATCAAAAAAATAAGATAATCTTTTTTTTCAAAATTTTTATGTTAACATCTAAAAATTCTCTATCTCACTAGGATTCTAAGGATTTTTCCAATTTATGAAAAAGACCTATGAAAACAAAAATATGAGAAAAATACAAAATCTCATGGTAAATAATTAAAGATTTTAAAATTTTACTATAAATAGTTAAAAATAATTTTATTTGTGTATTTGCTATTTTTTTGGAAAAGTAGAGCTCTGAGTAGCAAAAAATTGTGCTATGAGGGATGACTAATCATAGACAAGTGAGTAGACATGTGGGAGGTCACATCATAACTACCACAGGAGCCCTATAGTTAGGTGGTGCATTTAATGTTCAATTTTGTCATTTTTGGTAAAATAAACTAGATATAGGAAATCTAAGCACCAAGGCAAATCTGTGAAGTGGAATTTTCTCCAACTAGTGCCAAAATGAGGATAAATTTAGGATGGGTATTACGTAGTTGAAAAAAAAAAATTAGGGTTGAAAACATTTATTAGGGTAAAGGGAATAAATTGTGACCCTTAGGAAACTATATCAGCTAGGATGATATAATTGGTAAGGGTGAATTTCAACTCATATGTGATATCATAGGGTATGACCAATATAATTAGGCAATATGTTGGTTGATATTGGAAGTTATGTTAAAATAGTAGGAAACTATTAAAATGGCCAATACTACAGGGTATGGATGATAGCATTAGATAATTATGCATGGTCAATGCAATTAAATGCTTGGTTAATATAATAGGAAAAATTAATCATGGTTGATACTATAGGGTATGGATAATGCAATATAATGATTTGTTGGTTTGTACCATAGGGTATGGCTGGTGCAATTAATTTTCCATTATCGATACAGTAGGGTATGGTAGGTGCAATTGAAAATTGGGAAAGTGGCTGTTATAAGAGAATGTAGGTACCATTTTATTTTCATTACTATTTTTATTTAGTTTATAATTTACTTTTAGATTTTTTGAGCAAAATCTGATTATGATTTTTTGTTTGATACTTTATAGAGATGGAGATGATCATGGTAGAACATGGATTCAAGTTGGATATTGAATATTTTACATATACTATCGACAAGAGACATATCTCAACTTGACACATTGGGATTTGGTGACATCATAGAGATGTATCACATGCCTTTGAGCACTGATTTTATTGTCATGTTTTTAGGGTGATAGGAGAGGACTATAGGCACATTTTGGTGGGAAGTGAAGGGGGATGTGATAGAGGTGTTAATCACCTTGGAGGATGTCCATGCCATGCTAGGGCTATCCATTATGGGCACACCATTGGTATGTGAAATACCATGATTAGAAGATGAGAGGAGAGAGTTATCCCAATGGGATACAATCCCAGATAAATATGATTAGCATAATCTCATGATATGTATTTTTGTAATTTATGTCTCAAGTATTATAGATATCCAGAAGGTCCTTATCAAACTTATGAATATGCACATACTTTGTCATACATTAGATAGGGAGGTGCCTATGTACATTATTGTTATGGGATAGTATACATTAGAGCATAGAAATTTGTATGATATTAGAGTTTAAATATGGGTGCAACTCATACATGATTTATATGGTGTACTCAGTTGGGGCTAGTAGACTTTGGGTCCCATTATACTTTTTGCAAGCTGGATTTATGAGAGGTTCCCAAAGTAAATACCTTTTGTGGTAGATGATTATCTCTCTCAAGTTAGGATATGAGCACAAGGATACATGTTACATAATATTCCTCATGTGATTGTAATGGACACCATATGAGGGACTAGATTATATGCACACTATATAGGGGAACATTGGATGCATAGCCATCATGGACAAACATAGTACAAACTAGATGTTGGAGCCAGATTATAGGACATTATAGTTGGTGGGTTTAGCCACATCCATGTGACCATATACCTGGATAGTTTGAATTTACACATCTGATGGTGCCTTTGATTATCATTCCTTATTAGGCAAGGCATGCTAGAGAGCTAAGGGGGTTGGGGGGATGAGGCATGCCAACTATAGTCCCAGTGGTGAGAAATTATCACATTATGGTGGTTAGATGATGATGGTGGTGACAATAAGCAACATGAGCAGAGAGCGGAGGTGGGTAGTAATTATCCATTATAAGGAGATAGGTGGATCCACAAGTGAGCCCATAAGTCAATAAGATCATACATGGTAAGATGCAAAGTTCACCTCAGTAGGCTATAATAGTTTGGTGGGGGAGATGGAGAGTATTAACCCTAGATTGTAGCCATGATAAAAAACATGTACTAAGTGAGAGAGGTGATATGATGATAGTAGGTATGAAAGTTTAAGTTCATGCTATCAGTTTTATTTTTTTAGAGGTAGAGTTATACATGATAGGTACTAGTGATAGATTTTATATATATATATAACCTAATGTCAATTTTTATTTTGTAGATGCAATAGTGAAAAAGGCATGGTGGTAGAATCTAATAGGCAAAAATCATCATAATATTTTAAATGATGTGCTCCATGAGCATAATACCACTAAGATGCCATATCCTATAGTACCCTCAACCAGACCACATGTTGGATGGTTTGGATTGGTTGGGTTAATTTATAGGGAGATTGGGTGCCATGAACAAGTTGTAACTTAGGTGATAACATTGACAAGTGGATGAGGATATGCAACAATAATGTGGAAGGCATTATCCATAAATAGATCTACACACATGGATACAATATGGTGAGTGGTAAAGTTAGAGGCTCAAAAGGTCCATTTGGAGGGATAAGTCAAACTAATGTAGTCTCATACTTAGACATTATTGATGAGATTTCAGGCTATTTATTCAAGAGCTCTCATAGAAAGTGTGGTACCTTGCTCTCAAAGGGATGAAGGTAATACACAAGCCTTAGCCTTACAATTTGTACTTAAATGTATTTTTCATGTATTTTGATTTATCAAGATATATTATGCAGAACATTGAGACATGTATATATCATTTTGGTTCATTTTTTATCTACATGTGTGTAAATGGTGTATGAGTTATTTCCTTTCTAGCATGTATTATGTTTTTTATATCATGCTCTGAGAAATTATGATGTATGTTTTATTATTTTCTTGAAAATGTGAGTAAATACATGGTAAAAAATAATAAAAACTAAGGTAAATGACATCTTAATCAAGTAGATAGAAAAATAAACTAACAAAAGATGTAAAAATAAGATGAATAAAATGGATGTAAACCATACCCAATGTAAGCAATATGCAAATCTTAAGACTAAACATGAGATATGTTAAATATAGTAAGTAAAAAGGTAATATTAATATCAAAATGTAAGACAAATTTAATCATAATATGTGAAAAATAACTATAAATAAAATATCTAACATAAGAAAATGCGAAAGATAATCAAATAAGGATATATGAAAAATGGCTGAAAATGTCATCCAATGTAAGACAAGTAAAGTTAATTTGAATAAAACATAAGGAAAGATGAAAATTATTGTAAATTAAATCTAATGTAAGTTAAAAAATAACTCAAATAAAAAAGGATATGTATGAAAATAAGTAAAAGACCTCAATGGGTGAACATTCAAAATTTGTGCTTGTACTAAAACAAAATTTAAGAAAATGCAAACATTTAGAGACATGACTATAATGAAAATTATAGAGTGCATATGAATGGTGATAGGCATTTATGAGAAAGGTCTAGTTGTATTACACAAGGTCTTAAAATTTAACTCAAAAAATAAAATCCAAGAGGCATTATAAATGTAAGATAAAAGTTAAGTCTGAATCAAATAGATAGGAAATGGGATGAAAAGAAGAGGGACGTGATCAACTAAATGTGACATATGTCAAGGGTATATCAAGAAATATTTTATGGATATAAAAGGGATTCAAGTTTCAAGGCTAACAACTTTTGATAATAGGGATCTAGATAACCCCACTATGAAAGTGTAAGCTTGGGTTAACAATTAAAGTATATAAATTATCCCATGAAGGCTACATGCATGAGAAAGAAAATGATCCTACCTTCTCACAACATATTCCTCACTCCTAAGGACCCCTTAGAGAGTCATCAGTCTATTGTGAAGATTGTGTACTTATGTGAGAGAGTAGGTGGTACTATAATTTAAGAATATATAGATTGATAATGATGTAAAGAGACCTCTTATGTAAGTCTACTAACCTACCACACCCCAATGGACCTTTACTCTAGGATGAGGCCAACTTTGGAGTTTGAGTTTTGAGTAAAATAGGAGATATGCCAAAAAGATCATGTCTTTTTCCATGCTTTAAATTTTAAAATATAATTTGCCTTTTAACATTGCCTTTTTTTATGATATGGATTTTAAGTCTTTTGAATTTTTTGATTTTCCTCCTCCATACAGATTTATAAAAAAATAATGGGTGCTAAATATGACTATCACAAGAGAGATTACACTTATCTGCCAATTTAAAAAAAACCTAAAGACCATGATACCTAAAGACTCTTAGCCTTATATCATAGGAAAGAGTGCAATATCAAAACTAACATGAGTATACATCAAGGGAATGGAGATGGAAAGATGGGGATCATGGAAGATCTATCCATGTGAAAATGTGATACAATTAGAATATGATAGTAGTTGACCATAAGGAGGGAAAGTTTTGATTCAAAAGTGACTAGGAAAAAATAGGGATCTAGAAGTATATGTCAATGTAAGTCAAATTTTAGGAAAGAAATCCATATAAGGGAAACACTATGAAAAATGGTAATCATGTCACTAGAGAAGCCATAATAACCTAAAAGTGGTCTAGCACAAGCCATTGATAAGATAAATCATCAAAAAAGAGGGGGAATGCAAAAATATACTAATTAATCACAAGAAGGCTAAGGTTGACTTAAGGATGCTATAAAATGTAAAAATAATTCCAAAGGTGCTCCCTATCGATGTGGATTTTATATATGCCAAATATTATTATGGGAACTCCCCTCTCATTTAATGATCAATGATAATTTAATCCAAGGCACAAGTTGAGGGTCTTGATTTTGTAAATAACCATGTGGTGGAATAATGGTGAGCACAATAGTTGTTTACCTCACATGGTTCATATATGGTGGGTGCCTAAAACTTAATCTAAATATTCTAAGAGATAAGTTACATGGATGGGTGGATCTAAACTAATGTGGATATCATAAAAAATGGACAAAAAGAGGGAAAGTTAGGCAAAAAATAATGAGTTCTAAGGTCTAATCAAATATTAAACCCTTCCAAGCCAATTTACTATACTAAGTTGAGTATATGTCATGAACCAATGCCTGATGTGGATTTGATGTAGGCACAAAACACAATCAAACATAAAAATAGCCTAAGGAAAAAATTACAATATGACCCATTTATTATAATCAAAGATGTTGTTAGTACTGGATTGCTATGCATATCCAAGGTCACTAACAAATTGTTAATATGATCTATAACCAAAGAACTGATTAATACTAATAAAATTCTCAATCCAATCACTACAAATAAAACACATGCATAGCCTCCTATCTATTTATCAACTTAATGTAAATTTTTCAAACAAACTTATAAATTAGGAAGAGAACATATTCACAAAAACTTATAGAACATTTAAGAAACTTTTTTTGCTTGCATTAATTACCAAAACTCTCCTTACTTTAAAATGAATGAAATTTAAACATATATAGCTTTGGATGGGAACCACATCATCTTTAAATCTTGTTGAATATTTACAAAGGTATGTAAAAATATATAAATAACTATACCAAAATTAGACTCAAACATTCACTTTATGAAGCATAAATAGAACCGGTAGTGAAGACTACACTTGATCTAAACTAAAGTCCAATTGGAACTCATTGATTGAAAGAATTGAAAATAGGGGATGTCAAAGTTTTAGTAATAATATAAGCATGGGACATTAACATAGTAATATAATATGTAATTGTAGTAGTTCCCAAATTAAGACCTACAAATGTGTATAGAGGGGTCGAAATAGAGCTATCTTGAGATAACAACTCCCCCATTAGAGTATGTGTCAATGCATGTGTAGAGGAGGACAATACAATTATTGATGTTTGAGATTGTAATAATGAAGCCCCTACTTGGGCAACACTATAATTTTTTTTTATGTATCCTCTTTTATTTTCTTATATTCAGCCATGCACACTACAAAGTCTAACTCTTCAGCTTCAACATTGATGATTAGAATTTTGAATAAAACTTGGATTCTATTCACCGATTCCTATGTAATCCCAATGAAGTCATGAAGGATTAATATATTGCTTATTATTATGCTAATTTATCCTTAAATTTTTTTATCAATTAAATAAATTGATCACTACTCCCCAAAAATGTGTTTTCTACTCTTGCTTTAAAATTATCAATGGCTAATAAGAGTAGATTGTCAAAGAATGGCTTAGTCACTAACTAACCTACTGGAGTATATATATTGGGGATATGCATATATATAAGTATTTATGCACTTATCTAGTCAATTGACCAACCAATTCATGCATCTAACTATGGCACTCCATGAGATGAATCCTCTTATCATTCACATAGTTATGTGCCAAAGTTATGTCTAGAAGTCGCAATAAATTAAGATCTCGATATGATTTCTACCTTACTACCTTAAATTTTCAAATATTTATGAAATTCACCACATTTACCCATTATAGATGTGACTTTATTCTAGATCTTTATATGGAACAAACAATGTCATAACGTGTCTTGGTTGAAGTTTGAACATTATCTAATATGTCATGTGGGGATTCTATTCAACCTTATGCCTCTAGTATTTTATTGGTCTATTACAAATGAAAAAACATTTTATTCAAAAATATTGTAGTGGCATCAACCATATAGTTGGGATCTTCTTATATTTCATCATCCTCTCTAGGTAGGGTCTTCCTCTTCCTCTTCTTATATTTCATGACACAAGGACTAAGCTAGACTATGACCAAAGTTAGAATGGAATATGAAATGAAATAAAATGAACTACAACATACCATATGACATTATAAAAATACCCTATACAATATTTATGACTATAGGGGGTTGACCCATTTTAGCTTGTGGTAAAAATGGTCAACCTTCTTAGTGATTTCCCTCAGGCTAGTACGACCAGACTCTACCAAAAATTGTATTTTTCACCTCTTGGAGTAATGAATAGAGAAATTTTATAGTTTTTTACTAATATATGATTAGTGTTTTTTTTATTTTTTTGATATGCAAAAGTGGTTGTCATCTTCCCTTTGTAGGTCCAAGTTCAACCTAAGTGCTAATAAACTTTTCTTACAGGTCATCTAGCATGTCTTAAGGGTGATGTCTCAAGTATAGAGTGGATAGTTGACTGTAAGTGCTTCAAATTAAGCCTTACCCTCATTTATCTCCAGCCTAAGTCCATCAAATTGACCTCTAGGTGAAGCATTATTGCTTGTAAACCAATGTAGACACTACATTAGTTCTATTCATAGTCTGTTATTGTGCTAATGAGTTCAATCTTGAGAGTGGATCTTTAAACATTCAATGCATCAACTACTTTAGAGTAGGTTAAATTCATGTAATCTCTAAATATTTTCCTCATAAGTAATCAGTTGGCATAGATAAGAGCATTTTAGGATACATTCAGGGAGTTAGCCCTTAAATCTAGAGACTCATTTCTAATATAGGTACACCCACATACCTAAAAATGTTCCTATGTTGCCCAAATATAGAAGAAACTTGAACAACTTCTTCTAGGATGCAAGATTTGGTGACAACAATAATTATATTGAACTATGTGCCCTTGAACTTTTGTTTGGTCCCAAAATAGAACATTGAGGGAACTAGTTACTAGTTCTCAATTTCCATTATTGTTCTTACTAAAGTTTGTGTTTGACTTGAAAATTAGGAATATTAGTCATTGTATAAATATTGATAAAAATTCACAAGTTATAAAATTAGAAAATTTTATTTTATTTGATTTAGGAATATATCATATAACCTAGTTGTTAGTGGTAAATTCATTACTAAAATCTTCCATCCATGATAATTAATTATAGAATAATGGTTTCTGTCAACTACCTTTTTGATTTGAAATTTAATTTACATCATAGGTTTTCATGGGTTTATATTTGACACATGGAAATTTGTCACTAATTTTTATTTTTTAATCATCCTTTTAAGTTTTAATGTATTTGTCCACTTTTATAGTCATCACTATATTGCGTAGTCACCATATATCTATCTTTCCATTTGTAGTTGACTGTGCTCATAGTATATGTGGCAAAATTTTTACTTCTTGATTGAACATGCATTAAATGAATATTTAAGTTATGTCAATGTATGAATAAATGGGGTGATGACATGTGGCATGGAATATGGAAATTAATTATGTAAAGTATGACATGAACTAATCGATGAGAGACATGTGGAATGAAATGTGGAAATTGACTATCCAAAGGATGACATGAAGTAATCAATGAGTGACATGTGGTATCCAACTATGTAAATAATGACACATGGTAGTATTTCACTTATTAACTTGGTACCTTTATTTTTATTCTATTATTTTGGTTACAAACTTTTATGTAACAAGATGATGACACATGGTGTGATCTCACTCAGTTGATTTGTGGCCTGCCTTTGTAATTTAGATTTTGACCTAAATTCTATGATAAAGTGATATGATGACACATTGGGAAATACCTCTCAATTGGTTAGTCACTTGTTTCATGACTTATAACTTGGATAAAAGAGTTACAATGAGGTGAGATGAAGATGTGTGGTATAATCTCACCTAGTCTCTCCATCATTGATTTTCAAGACTGAGCTTTCTATTGAAGACTTGTGATGAAGTGAGATGATGACACTTGGCATAATCTCATTTACTAAAGAGGTCTAAAGTATTTGGAGCTTGATATGTCAAATAAAAATTTGTTGTATATGAGATTTAGATGAAAGAGTGACACTTTTCAATTCACAATTGAGTTGTAAAGTAAATATGGTATGTAAAGTAGATTTAATAACTTGGATAATAAAATTGGTTAACTTGGTTATTCAAATAAATCAAATTAAACCAAAATTTGACATTTCCATTAATTATTTCCTTAATTTAAAGCCAAAATTCATGAAATAAAAAGTGAATAATAGAACTTATGATTTGGTAGGTTGTTGTGTATGGATCAAGTTCACCAAAATCACAAATATAATTTGTTGGACATGTGTACAAAGTATATGATTTTTTCTTTTTCAAAATATTTTGGATGTATGAAACCTTGTAAGAATACAAAATAGAGTAGAGAATACATAGAGTCTTTCCTTATGGCATATTGAAAGTATGGAATGTAAAGAGATGACGCTTTGGAATGATCTATATATAGTGCTCAAATGTACTAAATATGGTTCTGATATGTGATAGAGATTAATGAAATAGTTTTGTTATAATTTTCCTAAGAATATTTTATCTATGTTCAGTGTGTAGTGAGTGTTTTATTTTCCTTTGAATCTATAATTCATTATGGTTATACCACTTATTTTTATTTTTTATTTCTATGTTTTTGTACAATAGTGCACTTCCATATTTAATCAATGTTATGTAAGTCTAAATAACTAGATTCTATTTATCTTTGCTCTCTAGTGTGCAAGCTATCCCTATAATTAGCATGATCTAGGGTTTTTTAGGAACCTATGATAAAAATGGTGCGGTGAGCATGAAATTGTTTAGATGAAATATGTTGAGATCATTGCCAAGATAAAGGGATATAGAGAGATGGATGAATGAGAGAATCTTGAATTTTGTAGAAGTGAGGAGAGTAAGAAAAAATGTAAATGAGATTATTCAAGAGTATATCTATGGTGAAATCTATAAAATATTTTGGGGTGATTTTTTTATATTATTAGCCACATGGCTATCTAGGTTTGAATATTATTAATTCATCCCAAAGAAGACATAACTTATAGTTTTGATAGAATAGAATTTAAATAGATTACATAACCTAGATCTAGACTAGACCTAAGCAATAAACTATTATATGAGGATGACTACAATTGATGGTTATATTACTAAATTCATAGTGTAAGGAAATGGAACTTTTGAATATAAACAAGACTAGTTTATCTAAGGAATTTTTTGCATCAACTACCTATTCTAATTAGGATTTTGGTTGTGGAAAAGGCTATAGTGCCTATTCTAGCCAACATGGATTAGTCACTTAGGGTAAGATGGGGGTACATGCATGATAGAAGTGAGTGATGATGAGATGATTAAAAGAAACTTGAACCCAATCCTAGAAAATGGAAGGAGAAAAGACTCAAAGCAAGAAGAATATTTTGGGATTAGAATAGGAACTTCAACAATAGAGATCATGGAACAAAACAAGAAATCCAGAATTAACTGTAGATAAGATTAGAGGTAGGGAAGAAAGTGCTAACATTGGAAAGGTGAAGAAATAAGATGATAGAGATGGAAAGATGTTGAGAGAAGATGTATAAATCAAAGAGTATGCAAAAAGGCTCGATGAAGATAAATAAGTAGATATAAAATGATGTAGATATGGAAATAGTACAGTAGGAAGAAGAAGGTAAGCTAAAAATAAAGCAATTAGAAGGTAAAGGTAGATCACTATTAATGAAAAGGTTTATATTTGGACTTGGGAAGAAAAGTTCCTAGGAAGAAGTTAGATTCAAATTCATAAATATGGTGGGTTTAAGTTAAAAGTTAGAATAAATTCAAACTAGAATTCATTCATTTAAAGAGTACGCATCCCCCCAACCCAATTTATTATTGGAAAAAAGAAGTGTAGAAGAAGTGGTAGATACAAATTGGTTTGATTCCTTTATAGATAAATTTGGAAAGCTAAATATAAAAACAAAGTAGGAAATAAATAGAAAGAAAACATAAGAAGAAAAAGTCTTTTTTAAGACACCTGGAAAGACTGGTGTGTAGTCAACAATGCATAGTCAATAATACACAATCACATAAATTTATGATCATCAGTGCATAGTTACCTTCAGACAGAGTTATTAGTGTTCAATAACCCATGATAGCAACTGAAAGTGTACCAAATATGGTGCTTAATATAGGTATGCTTATTTATTTAATGCCATATGATGGGTCTATAGATCCAAGAAATGTTTGGTAACTTACGATATGAAATGGAATGTTAGAGGGATAACATTGGATGATGTTAATAAATGTGAAATCATAGGGGATTTGTTAGTTTGATCCTTAGAGTTCATTTGTAAAAGGGATGTAAGCACTCTAGACCTTACAAAAGTTAAAATTTTACTAATAACATAGTTTAAATTGAAAATATGTACAAGATAAAATATTCAATATTTAAAGGAGATTCAACAAAAGTCTAGAGAATCAGTTGGAGAATACAATGAAAGATTTTTTGATGTCATGAACAAAACTGAATTCATTTTGGAAGACAAAGATAAGGTTGCTTGATTTGTATAAGGGTTATGAATAAGAATTAAATTTTCTATTGTGAATACCCAATACCCATCCATATCTGATGCTCGATCTATTGATTTGCAAGTGGAGAAAATAGAGGATTATGGGGATGCTCTCATAGCTGGTTCCAAATTTGAGGTAAATATAGATGAATTCATGATAAGAATGGATGAGGTGATTGAAAAAGATAGGCCTAAATTATGCTTATGGTGTACAAAGTATGGATAGGAAGGACATCATAGAAATGATTGTCCTAAGTTTCACAATGAGTTTTGTGAGATATGCAGGGTAGTAGGGCATGAAAATTCTATGTGCCATCTTTTACAATACTACATAACAAAATAACAAGGTTTGTTTTGTAATTTTTTTCAGTCCACTAATCATAATAAAAAGAATTGTTAAGCATTAAAATATTTGAAGGAAGATATTACTAAGAATGTCTTCATAGTCTTAACACAATAATATGAACTGTGAAGAAGGTGATTCCAAGACCAAAAGTGGAATGAAAAGTGTGACTCAAGGTAGTTTTGAATGGATGCCTTCATCACCTCGATATCAACTACAAGGTCTAGAAAGTTAGAATAATACATCATCTCCATCATATCAATATTTTGGTCAGTATTAATAATTGTGGACTAATACGAACCTCCAATGGTAACAATCAAATTGGGCTTTGAGTTTCCATTAACACCAATATGGGGGGTATGATATGCATCAAAACCAATAAGGAGGGTATGTTGGAAAATCAACACAAGGTTGGGGATGCCAACAAAATATAATTGGTTATAGAGGAGGTTACATGGGAGGATATCGAGGGGGATATCAAGGAGGCCATATGAATGATAATAGACAAACATGAAAACCTATGAAATACTATTTATGTGCATCATCTAATCACTATGAAAGGAATTACCCTACCAATCTATATAGATAAGTCTACTGCACATACTGTAGAGTTAAAGGTTAACATCAATCAGAACATTGTTTAGTGCTTGACAAACAAAGGAAGGAGAAACCAATGTGTAACGTAAACATGATTAATACATAACTAAATGAGAATACATTTGTACAAGCAGTCACTAGGGAATAAAGAGTAGAACAAGGGTTACCATCATTATAAATTATGTAAGATTAGGGGACTACAAAATTATAATAAGATAATTATCCTAATCTTATTATTGAAAAAATATGATATGCCAGGTTGTGCAGGTCTTGTAAGAGATCCAAAAACAACCAAATTTTAAAGGTGATAAGATAACCATTGATACATCAAATGTATGGACAAATTATAAGAATCATGAGATAAGAGGGTGTTGTGACTACCCTAACAAACATGATGAAGTTACTTGGTACCCTACATAATGAAGATATTTCATATAACTTCACTAATCTCCTACATAATCTTCTAGAGTGTGCACAACAAGGTCAACAACATATTGAAAAATTAGTATGGTATGTTAAGACTATGAAACCTTGGGATGTTGATTATCATAAAAATAATGAGCTAGTTAGATATGAGATTCCAAATAAAGTGTTTAATTTTGGTAGCTTGGTCAATATGATTCCATGATCATTTTGGGAAGCCATTGGTTGACCGACCTTGAGCTATAATTTAGTTACTCTCAGTATAGAAAATTATGGTAGGGTTGATCCCATTATAAGGCTAAATGATGTTGAGATTAAAGTATATGAGCTTAGTCTGCATGAAGATTTTGAGGACATTGATATGAAGATAATAAAGACCCATTATCTTGTATTAATTGGTAAGAAATAGGCCAATGATGGATAAATGACCATTAAAACTATGTGAAATCAACTATAGGTACATCAAGGGGATAAGATAGTGGTCATACCCATTAATAAGTCTAAACAAAAGTTGTATGTCATCCCAAAAGAGCTAGAGTCCCCTTATGCCTATGGGGATAATAGTTGGTTTAAGGTTAGCACAAATGAAAAACAAACTACTTTATGACTTGGAGAGTATAAATCTTGAAAATTTCACATTGTACAATAGGAAGAATGACCAATATACAAGCATGTTATAACAAAGTCTCAAACTAGGCAAGTTTAGATAGAAAAACATGTTTCTATGTCAGTGTGCTCTTTGATGAAGTATGAAGTAAATTTCCTATTTAATATAGGTGTAATAATGATGGATTACATAGAACCTACTCTAGAGGGTGTTTTACCTTGGGAAATAAAATCATCCATAAGTGGTGACTCATACACTCCTATGTTGAACTGGCTTAGATAGATCATGAAATATAGCCTCTACACATGGTGTTCACTATTGAATGTCAAATACCTCAATAATTTATGATAGAGGACCTTAATACATTCATATTGAGGTTGGAACACCATGTGCCAAAGGTGGTTCAATGAGTTAGTGCACTCATTTAAGCATTAAAAGGAACTACTGTAACTTGATAGGTAATACACATAAATATGAAAATTCATTAAGAAGAAACACATGATTTTTTATGTGTGAGATTCCAACTACTAGCTACTATGAAATCAAAATGGCCTTTTTTACAAGAATCTCAATTCCCTAAGTTATAAATTCATCAATGTGTGGATATCTGGACTGCACAAGGAGTAAAGCTAAGGTATTGGGTGAACATTTTCAGTCATACATTAGCACTTCTACCAATGGCCTAGAATATGCACTAAGAGCTCATGAGAAGGACAAAGCATTGGGTGTAAGTGCATCAAGACTTAATTTAGATTTTATGTTTGAAGATGATAATCCATTGGTGTATAATGCCTTAAAAAAATTCAAATTCTTTTTATGTCATGGATGAGCAGAAGAGTTAGCAACTATAGCTGAATCATCATCTCATCAAGAAGCAATGTAGTATTTGAATTTTGAAATTCATAATTATAGCACTAGTCAACAAGAACAAGCTCTTGTTAAGCCTTATAAGATAATAATAAATGAAATGATAGAGTTTAGTGATAGTGATGGAGTTATAAATCTAGAAGGTTTCTTTGAACTAGAATGTGAAGCTAAACCAAAACCAATTCAAAGTGTAGAACAAGTTAAAGAAGAAAGACTATACAACATAAGCATTCCATAGAGGGAAGGTAAGCACATATTATAAGAAGATATACCTAGTGGATCCAACAAAGTATATAAAGAACCCTTTTAAAATATTGAGGGAAATGTTAGAACATAGGACCTACCTAAGTTTATGACTGGGATGACTAATATGGATAAGAACAAATCTTAGAATCTTTGTAATTACTCTAAGACTATCAAGATGTATTTCCAACCAATTTTTCTGAAGTAAAAGGTATGGATCCATTCTTGGGGAGATGTATATAGATTTTAAATAGTGCACTCAACCCATCAAAAAGTGCCCATATAAGCTTAGTATTAATATCAAGATCAAAGTAAAAATTGAACTAGATCGTATGCAAGAATATGGAATTATTTATTCCATTGAAAAAGTAAAATGGGTAAGTTGTATAGTTGTGCATCCAAAGAAGACATGGGAAATTTGAGTTTATGGAGACTATTATTCACTTATTAACACCTGCATCAATGAACCATTTCCAATACCATTCATAGATGAAGTCATCAAGTTTGTCTTAGGGCATGAGGTATACTCAATCATAAATGGCTTCAGTGGGTACCATCAGATTTTGATCACAAAGGAGGATCAAGCTAAGACTACCTTCATAACTAAATGGGGATAATTCACATATAAGGTAATGCCTTTTGGTCTAAATAATGCATTGAAGTGTTTTTTAGGGCTATATTAAATGCATTCAAATACTTCATTTATGACTTTATATAAGTTTATTTAGATGATTGGGTTGTTTTCTCTTTGTTTAAAAAACATCTTTTGAAGTTATGATTAATGTTAGAATGGTGTTATGATTTGTGCATTACTTTGAATTTAAATAAATGTTCATTCTATAAACCTTTATTTTTATACTGACCATGTCATATGTAGCAATGGTATTTTGGTTGATCCAGCTAATATTGTTGTGGTAGTAGGGATTCTACCTCTAACCAAATCTATATAAGCTCACACATTTCTTGATCATATGGGATACTATAGGATGTTTATAAAAGGGTACACATCCATATTGATGATATTGGAGAAACTATTACACAAAGATACAAGGTTTGAATGGAAAACATAGTGCCAAGTAGCATTAATTGAGCTAAAATAAAGCCTAGTAACAATACCAATTCTATTTTTTCATAATTGGAAGAAGCTATTCCACGTACGTGTGGATGATTCTAGTACTATAACAGTAGCTATCTTAGTGTAACTAGGTGAAGGTGGGTTAGATTATCCCATGCATTTTACTATCAAGAATCTATCATCTACATAAAAAAACTATATAACTATAGAGAGAGGCATTAGCTATGGTGTCTGGGTTAATTTTTTTTGGTATTACTTATTGGCTACACCATTTGAGTTATTTACGTATCAATAGGCATTGCACTACCTAGTTAACAAGCCAATGTTGGGAGGATGAATATATCGATGGATTATACAATTTATATAATTTCAATTCCACATCAATATTGAGCTAGGTTGAGAAAATGTTGGGATAAATCATCTGAGTAGGTTACACAATGGGGAGGAGCTAGAAGAATTAAGAGATGAATCCCTATATGTGAACTTATTCAAGGCTATTTTTATCTTGAATAATATGGAAGATATTGAAAATTTATTTGAGCAAAGAAATTTCCCTACATACTATATGGAATGAGATAAAAAAAAAATGGTCACTCAAACTATACCATATAGTCTCATCAATGGGTTTTTGTACAAGCTGGGTAGAGATGACATGTTACATAGAGTAGTATTAGAGCATGAACAACCACAACTTCTTTAGAATTATCGTCAAGGAATTATAGAGGGTCACTTCATAGGTGAAGTGACTACTAAAAATATCCTATAGAGTGGTATTTGGTATCCTCCCTTGTTTTAAGGTGCACACAGAGTAGCCAAGCATTGTAATGTTTACCAACGAATGGGAAAGCCAACTCAATGTGAGAAAATGCCTTTGGTTCCCATGCTCATAGAAAAATCATTAAAACAATGGGTAATTTCCTTTATTGGAACTATAGCTCATCCTAGAAAGTGAAGTCATTCAAACTATATCATTACTATAATTGATTACTTCACCAAATGAGTCGAAACATCTGTGACTATAAGTCATGGTGCAAAGGGTGTTGCCAATTTCCTCTATGAAAATATCATCACAAGGTTAATATTCCCAATAAATCTCATTAGTGAAAGAGGAACACATTTCCTCAATAATACTATCATAACTCTCACTGAAGAGTTTATGGTATCACACCACAAAAGCATGACTTATCATCCCCAAGTAAATGGGTAGGCTGAAAAATCAAATAAGGTATTGGGGAAAATGCTAACAAAGATCTATAATGTGAAAAAGGATGATTTTGAGGATCACATTCTTGAGATTATTTGGGTATACAAAAACAATTACAAGTGTGCCACAAGTTTCACTCCCTTTAATCTTGTTTATGGTCTTGAAGTGATAATGCCTATGAAGTATATAGTTTAGAGCTTGCACATTACAATAATCATGAGGTTGGTGATCACAACTCTTTGAAGCAAAGGTTATTAGGCTTGGTTAAAATTGAATAAAATTAACAAAGGGCACTATAGACACATGAGATACATAAGTCAAGTAGGTATGATCATAACTTGTGATCTAAATAATTCTATCTAGGGCAAGTGGTATTGCTATATGTTATCAGGTTTAAAGCATTCTCGAGAAAAATGTACATTAGATGGAAATTAATCTATATTATACATGAAGTTTCATAACAGGTTTATATAGTGTTAAAATATCTATAGGTAACCATACTACTAGGATGAATAAATGGTTATAGGTTTAAGCCTTATTGCATTTAATCTCTATCACACTGATGATAACATGAGTGGGTGTTGAGTAATACCATGTAGTTTTGGTTTTAGTTTAATGTTGTTTGTTTTTGTTTATTTGTTTTGTTTAGGGTTATGTGTTTTTAATATGTGATCTTTACATTATAACACATCACAACTAGTAACGATCAATTATAGTCATAAAGTGCGATCAAATTCTAGAGATAGCCTAAGGAAGGACAGTTGGCACTAACTATCAAAGGTCATGAAATAAGTTTGGGAAGGCAATGTAAATAAGACAAGTATGATGAAAGGATGAATAATAGTCATTCAAGACCATTAATGACAATGTACTTTAATATATTGCATTCTTCCCAAGATGGATTATGTGGCCAATTAATATATGACATCATAAAAGAAATTGGGTAGATGAAAAGATATCACATCACATCAAATAATTGCCAAGATATCAATCAAGGAATTTAGATGAAAAAAGGTCATTATCAGATCAAATTTCACCAATTAAGATTAAATTTAGGAAGGAAAACTATTTAACAACCAGTCAACACATTTAAAGTAGTTAGTAAGACATAATTGAGTGCCAAAATATATATAATAAGGGCATGGATAACACACAAAAATTACACACTTTTGACAATAAGTGAATTTTGTGATATGCTTGCCAAACATCTTCAAGTGCACATATTGCATACTAGAGCTTGAGCAGGCAAAACAATGATTCATCTTAGGCAAAAACTATAATAATGAAGTGAGGTCCACTATTGATCCCATTCACAGATCTACAAAAGGAGGATATGGGAATTGGCTCAAGTCTACAACAAACTAAATATAATAACCCCGACCCTTTTGACTTCATTGATCAACCAAAAATGGATTTTTTTCTCTTGGGCCTCAAAATCTCTCAAATTTGGAGCCCTAATGCTCTCACATCCATTATGATGTTTAGACATGAAAATATTGATCAAGCTATCTATATTTGGTGAACTAGATGAGGTGATGCTTACTCTCCTGAGTAGATACAACCAAGGAGATATTCATTTATCCCAAGATGTTATAATTTAGATCAATGACCTAGCTATGACATGAGCTACAAGTCTCCCAAATTGTGGCATATCCCTTCTCACATATAATACCACCACTCTTCCCATTTATTTAGACACTAGGGAGAAATATATAACTAGGGTAGGCACATGAATACCAATTGAGTCCATAATAGATGTTTCAGTGCACATTTTGGTTGAATGCATCACAAAGATGTTTTGGTAGATAATAAAGTAGGCAAACAAGTAACAAAATGGGTAATCAATGTTGTGTGTCGTATGATATGCCTATGCAAATATTTCAATTGGCTCGAGTTTTTGGCATTAGAGTTAACTACCAATATTGAGAAGGTGATTGTAGGTACTTTGTAGACTTTATAATATTAGTTTTTGGTCTTTCTTTTTTATTTTACATAGTAGAAATCCCTAGAAGGACTTGTTAATGTCACTGTAGGTTTTTGGCCTACTATGACCTTCACAAATATTGCATGAACCAAAATAGGGAAACATTATGAATATTTGGGAAGGTTCAATGCATAGTAGATTGAGGAAATATCCTTAATCAATTCACACCCTTGAATCCCTCAGGATGTCATGCAGTATCTAGGACAACATACATCAGTAACAAAAATACACAATGGGGTGAAAATCGAAGTGTATGGGCTAGAAACTCTAACTATGTCTGTAATGGAATTTTTCATCATAATGCTAGATGTATAGGTAAAAGTGTAGAGGCAAAAAGATTTAGCTATGAGTTCCATGCAAACTTTGTAATCTATTCCTTTAAAAATACTATAACCAATGCCAAAATAAGCACAAACACAACAACAATCACAAGCACAATCCCCACCACAAACATCAACAACCTCATCACATTAAGATAAAGGCAAAAAATTCACCTTTGTGGTGTGCCTCACCATCATTGCCAAAGAAGAGGACACATCACACAAAGTCATGGTTGGACAATCTAAATGTCCCAAGGATAACGAGTGAGACCTACCAAAAATTAGAGTGGATGAGCATGAAATATTAAAGACTATGCTGGAAGACATTGGTAATGATGTATATGACAAGGAAGAAGAAAAGGAATAATTTTTCTAGAAAGCAATGTATACATGCTAAGTGTGTAATTAGTAAGGCAAGATCTCTGGGTTGATATTAATTAATCCCCACCCTCTATTATAATTGATATTTTAGGTCAAGAAGTAGTAAAATTCAAGTTGGTGGCTAAAATATTTCTAGTAGACCCAACTATAGGATCATCCACTATGAAAATGGTCGATATACCAAAGTAAGAAATCCCAACACAATCATTGATGTGTAGACCATTCACACACCATTTGCTTGACCATCTCAAAGTGTAAAAGGAAGGATGGTGTCTTTTAGGGAACCAATAGTTGTGAACAATGTACAACCATCATAAGCAAAAAAATAAAAATCTCCTACTTAGGTTGTAAAGAAACAAAAATAGATCCTCATTCCTTTATCCATATCTAGGAAAAAGACATTTGTATGCATAGGTATAGTTATGGAATTATAATCTTGTGAAGAGACTAAATTAGCTATCTAACTTAACATCCCATAAATTAGGGAGGAGCCTCAAGAAACATTTGTGCAAGATCCAACACTTGAATAGGAAGCTAAACAACACACACATGATCTAGAGGATGCAAAAAATAAAGAGGAAAGGGAGCAGAAAAAGGAAGAGGAAAAACACAATAATAAATAAGATAAAGAGCAAACAACTGCACAAAAGGTGTAGTGTAAATAATAAGAAGCTATACATGAAGAACAATAAAAATAACAAGTTGTAGAGCAGAATCACTAAAAGTAAGCCAAATAATCAAATGTTGTAAAGAGGTGAGCTGAGGAAGTAAAGGCTATGTGAAGTAGGTTGAAGAAGCAGAGGAAAAAAGGAAGTAGTAGGAGAAAGTGCAAAGAAAACAACAAAAAGCACATGTGACATAATGAAAGAAAGATGATGAATAGGAAAAAACTAGGGCTCAAGCTGAATAAAAGGCCAAAGATGAGCAAGGGAAAAAAGTAGCTGCCAAATAAGCAATCAAATATAAAGCTAAGGTTGAGGAGGAGTAATACAAAAAAGAAGAACAAGTCAAACACACAACTAAAACCCAAACAACTAAGGATAAAACTAAGGTTGAAGTTGAGACTAAAGGTAAGGTGGACAACAATGCCAAATCTAAAGTTGAAGCTAAGGTTGAGGCTAAGGTGCAAGATAAAAATCAAGCTAAGGTAGATGCTAAATATAAGGTTCAAGCTGAAGCTATAGCTATAAAGGAAAATGAGGCTCGAGACAAGGAAAACACAAAGTGCATAACATTACACAAATCTAAAAAATAAATAGGTTCATAAGAGGAGGCTTCTTAGTCAAAACTTTAGATTATTACCTAATGGTTGTGGGATGTTCTCACAACATCCACCCAACACACCACTTTGTCATTATCTTTGGATCAATTCAAACCAACTCCTGCAACACTTTCAACTACAACCATGGCACTTGTGACTAATGCAATGGAAACATCTTAAAATGTTACTTAGTTTCCCCTATCCAAGCAAATAAATGGTACTTTTGGGTTCCAAGAGTCAATTGTGTAAAAGTCCTCAAACTTGGAGCATGAAAAAAAATTAAAATTGAGAACCAAATTGTAAAGGCATAATATATAATCAATGACACTTATCCCACACTGGTTATGTAAGTTCTCAATGACCAGGTCATGTTTGAGGACAAATAACTCATGACCTTATTGACGTAACTCACTAAGGACTGGTTGGTTGTGTAATGTATAAACACTATGCACATAATGGTAGTCTTTGAGGACATAGATAGATGAAATTTATGAGCTTATCAAAGAATATGAACAAGTATTAAATACCACTACATAACAAGGTAAATAGATAGCTCAAAAAATGTTGAATTGAAGGCAACATCTTAATAAATCCTTGGATATTGCACAACTAAAGTTCATAATAATAGATTAAGCCAAAGCCATGATAGATGATCAAATGACCATTGTAAAATCAATGGGAAGTGAACTTAAGCAAATGCTCAATTTTAGGGACACAACCAAGTAAAATATTTAGGCTTGGCATAATGAGATAATGCACAACACATTTGTGGGCATTCAAGCTCAAAGGGATAGAGACTAATTGGATGAGTTGGTTTTGGATATTTAGATACAAATTTCAAACACAACAACACTAATCTTGATTATAGAATATGATGATATGTAAAATTTGATGTTGATCTAGATTATACTATACATCTTACTTTCCTTAGTGCTTGAGGCCCTAAAAGACTAGAAGATGTTGAAGTAAGATATTTCAAAAATTAATGTTTCTATTGCTCAATTAGTGGATGAACCTCAATTCATTCCACCACACCAAATCTATCAAGTCTTGTAGAGGAAGAATATAGTTGCATAGACAAAATTAACCACTCATCAGTAGCAGATCGCACTAGTATACCCAACATGATGGATTCAAACTCAACACAAACACAACCAATAATAGAGTAGCCTCCTATGCATGCACTTCAAATCACACCACCACCCTTCCTGTAGGTAATGCACACCAAATTTTTTCAATTTTCACAAGTTTTTTGAAGTTTATAAATTGTCTTAAGCATTAGGAGTGGGATCAGGCTTGTTGAAAAACCATAAAGGGTGACCACATAGTTATGCTAATCTATTGAAAACTTGAAAGGGCAATAGACTACTATGCTACTTAGTTGAAAACCTAAAAGGGAAGTTAAGTAATGTGTAATGAGTGAAAACTAATAAATGACACCTGGAGTGATAACTATGACTAGTGTTTATGACTCATCCTCTTAGATTTAGAGCATAATTCAAGGTGTGACTTTATCTTGGGATGAGATAATAATTTAAGTCTAGGAAAGTGTTGTGTATGGATTGAGGTCACCAAAATTGAAAAGTATAATTGGTTGGACATGTGTATAAAGTATATGATTTTGTATTTTGTATAGTCTTTTAGATGTATACAAATTTGTAAGCATACAAAATAAAGTAGAGAATACAAAGAGTCTTTCTTTATGGCATATCGAAATATTGGAATGTAAATAGACAACACTCTAGAATACTCTCTATATAGTACTCAAATGTAATGAAATATTGTCCTGATGTGTGATATAGATTAATGAAATAGTTATGTTATGGTTTTCCAAAGAATATTTTATCTATGTTCAGTATGTAGTGAGTACTTTATTTGCCTTTAAATTTGTAATTCATTATGGTTATACCACCTATTTCTATGTGTTATTTTTGTGTTTTCATGCAATAATACAATTCCATCTTTAATCAATTTTATATAAGTCTAAATTATTGGATTATACTTATCTTTGCTCTCTATTGCACAAGTTATCCCTATAATTAGCATGTTATGGAGTTTCCTAGGAACCTCTACTAACATAGGTTTTGAGACTAAAGTGATTTCATGTCATAATGGGGATCAAACATATAATCATTTAGGAAAAATGGGTCCCTATTTGATTTTTTTTAAAATGGGGTATGTTGGTCACAACACTCCCTAAGATCCATGATTGAAATTAAGGTTGACTATAAATCATGCCAAAAGAATGGGAAGCTATAATGATACTAAAAAATAAAACCCATAGTGCTATCTAAGATCCACAAGGGAAGTGAAGGCCAAATTAAAGATGATGTAAATGATGAAAATAAACCTTGAATGTGATACCTAAGATCCACAAGAGACTAAGGTTGACTAGAAAATGATATAATGATATAAAGTAAAGATACATATTGAAAAATCAAGATCTAAAAAGTAAAGAGCATGAGATAAGCAAGATATATACAATGAGCATCACAAATTCTAAAAATTAAAATGTAAGATCAAATCATGTGAAGCAAATTTAAAGGAATGTGATATTTACTCACAAATTATGTGAAATATATGTACACACATCATCCATAACATTTGTTAAATCTCATTGCAATTGATATCTAAGTCTAACCATGGTCTCTTTTACACTTTCTCAGAGTCATGCTAGTACTACCTCATAGATGAGATCCAAATAAAAATTAGGCATGATAGAAGGGGGACATGGGGTATTTAGTTGAGAATGACATAAGTGAGTAAGATAGGGTGCCTTTTGAGATGGAATTGGACTCACATCCTTGGATTAAAGAGGAAATTTTGGTCGTAAGGAATCCTGATCCTCTATCCTATATGGACCATGTGAATGCTACTAGGAACCTTGAAGTAGGGGTCTCAAAAAATCTCTAAAATACTTCTAGATGGATCCACACTTATCCTTAGAATACATAGAACACTGGTGCTAAAGACAACACACCTCCCAGTGTTTGGGGATATAATTTGGTGTAATGTTTAGAAGTGGAAAATTTAGATGAAGAGAAGAATTATTTTCCTTGAGATGAAATCCATCAAAATACTATCAAAGATCCTAACAACTAGTTTAAAAGTGTATACCGATCCCATGGAAATAAAAAAGAATGCTTAGGATTATTTTACCAAAGTTACTGATTATCCATGGTAGGAGTTGGGCCTTTCAACCTCTGCTATGCTAAAAACTATTGGAAACCTATACACTCATAATTTGAATAATCAAAAGACCTTGTGAAACTTGCAATATGGCTCTTCCTTTGGGTTGGGTGGGTGTGGTGCTGTCTTTGATCTATGTGGAGGAACATTTTGGGGTTTTTATAGAATATCTTCAAATAAATCATCACTATTAGGGAATAGAGTGGTTGAATTAGGAATTTGAGTATGCCTCTTTATATATATCTAATACATTTGACACTGGTGTTGTGAATGACCAAAGACTCTATGGAATGAATAATACGGTGTTTCTATTTCATTAGGATACATCCTTAGTGTAGGCCATATAAGTGTGGCTAAAATATCTAGAGGAAATGAGCTTGATGGATCAAAATATCTATATTACCGATATGGTGTGGTCATAGCTCAATCATTAAGCATGTTTTGAAGAGGCTTAGAAAAAACATGAACTACATATGAATTAGAATTCATTATGATCCATATTGGACATATTGACATTAACAAAATGAGAAAAAATGTTAGGCAATTTGGGGAGATAATATGGGTTGGGTCAAATGGTATTTTTTGAAATTAATGCTAGAAGAAGATGAGGATTGATCATAAGAGAACTGAATGGAGGAATGGTAATGGAGGATTTGCTCATCCTTGGATTGGGTGTAGCTAAACAATATGATTTATCTAAGGTGTAACCCTCTTCATAATTAGGAGTGGTGGGATTTATGTTAAGGGATTGAACCACTATATTGCTAGAAGATTGATGGGAAGGAATCCTCTTAGGAATGACCATAAAAGTGGGAAACTCATTAGTTAGCTTCTTGCGATAATGAGGTCCCAAAGTGGGTGGAAACTGAGCTATCATGATAAATTGAAGGTCCAACATTTTAATTTTCAAAATAATCTCTTCAAGATCATCATTGTTAGAATCATGTTTCTCACAAGTTCAAAGTAACCATTGTAACCTTAGTTTGATTTGATAGGATAATTAAATCACTAATATTCATGAAATGGTATGTTAGCTAAAGGTCAAGGGTTGATATTTTAAAGACACCACATTCTTGGAATTATTCAAAATTCTAAGGGTTGGTATCAACTTGTATCTTGTAAATATCACCCATGTAAGGAAACTTCACATATTAGCATACTGAATATTACATGACCCTCAAATGATGAGTGTAAGGGTGGCTAAGCAATTTTTTATAATATAGAGGGAAGTTGAATATCATGACCTTAACTCTAACCATAATAGGAAGTAATATGATAGGAAGCTAAACACATCCCGATAGAGGCATCTATCTTCAATTGTATCCTTGGCATGTGCTTTGGGCAGAATTAAATTTGCATTCAAAATATCCTTTGGGTTTTTAGAAATTCCATAGAAATGAGACAAGTAACAAAGCCTTTTCATATCAAGGCCCATTTGAATCAAATGCCACTAACTTGAATGTTAATAAAAAAAGAGGGTCATTCACAGGATGTAATATTTTGTTGGGAATTATAGATGTGATAGGGAAATTTAAAGAAAGAGACACATCCATTGGGGGATCGACCTAGATAGACATCTCTTCACATCACTGTAAAATGCTTTCTATGGACCTAGGAAAAGTAGCTTCCCTCCTCATAAGCAGTAGCTGAGGGGTGTTTATATTGAAAAAAATATGCATAAGATGATTTTGATGTCATAGATAATCCCTCATAGGCTCAAGAAATGAAATTTGAGATGGGAATCTATAAAGTTCATCTTTGGGATCCTATTCATCAAAGCTAATGTGAGTTAAAAAAGAATGTAAAAAAGGTACTAAATCCTAATGAAGATAAATTGTAGAAGAAGCTAAACCAAACTAAATAATTTTGATTCAAAGTGTGTAGTCCCAACATAGTTATTATAGTTGAGATAGGCTAAGTTAACTTTTTCAACCTGACTAATGCAGTTGGTGACACATAAACATCATAAATAGATTGTATTGCCCTGAACAATATAATAAAATCAAACTTGTGTAAATAAGTAAATTGTATAGAGATGAATTATATATTTGAGGTAAATTTAGGTAAATGTGGATATAATGAGTTAAATGATAAGATGTAAACACAACCGATTAAATAAATAGATTGTGCTGAATTAGCCAATATAACTAGACCCAAACTAGAGACAAAAATTATACTGAATAGGATAATATAGTAGGAATGAAATTGGTCAAATAAATAGATTGTACTAGATTGGTTAATACAATTGTGAAAACAAATAACTATGCCAGATTGGATGATACATTAGGACTTTAACAGAGCATAAAAGTTATGATTTCTTTAGATGCAATAGCCATAAAATGATGTGGAGTATTATCTTGGACTATTCTATAAGTTGGATAAATACTACGAGGCTTAAGAGGATAAGGATTGATGTAGGAAATAATACATTCATGTTTTTCACATTCACGAGGTTTTCCTCATTATTATAAGAATGAGGGTTGACCATGGTTTCAAAAGCATTAGTGGCTAGTTAAGAAGGGGTTTGATTTTGATTATTAGCTTGCTGATTTGGAGTATGATTTGGAAGATGATTGGAATAGATGGTAAGGTGAGCATTGGCTTGGTGAAGTGATTCACATTTTAATATGGAGTTGTGAGTTATCTAATATCATAGGCTTAGTTCCACTCTCTAATCATGACTTCATGATCTAAGTTTGTACCAAACAAGAACTCAAAAGTTATATGTTTAAGTTTCTTATAAGTTTTATGAGAATGACCCCAATTTGTGTGAAATGCAATAATTTTTTTCAGATAATTCCAATGAGTATTATGAATAAAATGGTCAAAATATCTAGGTGAGGGTCTGGGAAGGTGTTTTATAATCTCAGCTAGGGAAAGAGGTTGATGGATTTCACAATTTTTATTCTATGAGGGAGGAGGAGGATGTTGGAATGGACTTCCATTAATATGTGAGAAAGAGTCATTACATTGAAGCTTCCTAGAACAATAACATGGATGGTTTGTAATACTATTGTAATATAATATTTTAGATCCTAAGAGTAATTTTAGGCAAGTTTTTATTTCATAGTGATAGCTAGAGAGTCTCCACAAGAAGTTGAAGAGATTTTCATAAAATTTGAAATGAATAGTCACTTTCTTGGTTATATAACATTATAATGTAATATGGAATAACTTTGGTTTTCACCAAATATCATTTTTATTTATCATCCATCCTATCCTAACATTAGTATTAGAACATAATATTTTTCCATAGTTTTTTCATCCATTTGTTTATTGACTTCCTCGTCATCCATTCTAAATTTTTATTTTCCTTATTTTTAGTTGTATGATTTGTAAAAATTTGTTTTAAATTAATTATTTGATATATATTAACAACTAAGTTTGCTTGAAAAAATTGAGTTAAAAATGCACCATTCATTTTTCTACTATAATAAGGAGTTTTCATGCATTTGTGGAGGCTTCAAAAGTAGCTTTCAAAAAATTAGAAACTTATATTCTTCATTAACATGGAATTTAAAAGTGGAGACTTGCACTACATTAGAAATCTATTCTTTCAATGTCATTAAAAGGCATTGGCATGTGAATCTTGGTGTTGGATTATGCCTACTCTTGAAAAATGGCATTTTAACTCAAACATGTGCCTTTTTTAAAACATTTCATTAGCTTCTTACCTGACATATGACATTTTCAAACTGTAGATTCCTATGATAGACTTACACAAAGCTAATGGTGGCATTTTAATATAATTTAAGCATTGGAATTTACACACATGTGTGATTAACAATTCATTCAATACTTTCCATATTCAAACAACTCAAAATCCATGTGGGATTGAGGAGGATGCCTTTAAAAAGGCCAAAGATAAGTTTTTTTAAAGTTTTGAGTCATACATTTTATGATTTTTATTTTAAAAAAACATATAATAATTTAAAGGATTATTATTAATTTTTTGGAGCCATTTTTAATTTTGAAAAAGATTATATCTCATTTTTGAGGATATTTCCTATACAATTATGATTTAAATAAAAATTGTAAACCATAATTAATTTTTGTTTTCATAATTGAGAAACAAGTCAAATTGTGAAAAACAAAACCAAATTACAATGTTTGATATTATTAATACCTTTGATTCACATTTAAGAGTCAAGTCATCATGATCAAACTATTGCACTTATAACCTAATATAGATTCAATGATGACATATATGGCATAGTCCCTAAAAACCACCATGGAGAAATAAGGAAAAATTTGTTCTCCCATTCTTTTTGTTACCCATTTATGACTATAATTAGATGTAAATCCCCAAAATGAGTAAGAGCACTTTGAGTATATAGGGTTATCATGGCCATGTATAGTGAATTATTATTAAGAGGGTGCCACAAATAGAGTAAATCATTTTCACATACTACCTAGGTACCACATACCATTATTTTCTCATGTGATTTAACTTTTATTTCACATACTATCAGGTATATAGAAAGGATGGACTTCTTCCACATACTAACATGTATATATGAAGGGTGACTATATAGATAGGTTTGGTATATCGGTTGGGTGATATATAGAAAAGGAGACATTTTTGGATTAATAAGGAACCATTTCATATCCTTATGAAAACAAACATTCATTTAATTAAAACCATTTTTGGCATAATCATAACTAGGGAAGATACATGGTTAAAATGATCTAGATAGGTGGAGAACACATTTATATTAAATGAGTTGTGGTTCAACATCTATGATGAGGATGATCAACTCATTGAACCTAAAGAAGAAAAGGAGATACCATCATGAAGGCATAATAATTCTAAAGCATTAGCCTTGATGAGGTCCTCAATTAACATAGAGGTGTTTCATCACATTTAGGGATGTGACAGTCCTTAGGAAGCATTCCAAAAATTGAAGGACCTATATGATTCTCCCTTAGAATTGGATTTCATATAGTTTTAGTTGAAACTATTCAATCTTGAGTTGAAAAATTGAGATGTCATGAGTTTGGCTTCCAAAATCCATGCAATCAAGCACAATGTTGATGCAATTAGTATAAAAATTGATGTCTATATGTCTGCCTTCATAAATTATCTTCTTCCCACATACTCAACCTACTTGGAGTCATTACAAGAAAGCAATCAGTTGAAGACTCACATTTGATAAATTGGTTGAGAAAATGGCCAAAAGAGAAAAATCAAACAGAAAAAAATAGAGTCCACTAGAGAAAACATTTTCTATGTAAATCAAAAAGGTAATTATTTCATGAATGTAGGTAATGATAGAAGCAAAGGGAAGAACAAAGGACGAGGAAATAAATTTGGTAAAAATAATAGCCAACACCAAGAAAAGCTAAATGAGAAAAATCACTTGTATTTCAGACACTACGGTAGAAAATGGAGTCATGAGACTTATGAATGCAAGACATCATGGGAGACAACTGAAGCCTAAAAAAATATAAAAAAAGGAGAAGAAAAATAGAACCAGATTCGACTTGGTTTTCTTGTGAAAGTGTAATTTCCATCTCTAATAAAGCAAATAACACTTTAGAGAGTTAAACATGGGATAACATTTGGATTCTAGATACTACTGCCACACAACATATGAATTTATAAAAGGGACTTATTTGTGGAGTTTCATGAATAAAGTTACGTTCTAATGTATTTGGTAGATAAACAAAGTCTATGAGATCAAGGCAAAGGTTCAATCTAAATCAAGTCACTAGAACTTCTAGACTTCATTCTCTAAAATGTACTATACCGTCCTTAGTTGAAAAAAAGTTATTTTATCTTATGCTAATTCAAAAATAATGCCATTCCATTTTTTTTGATGATGTAGATGTGAAAGTCACAAGGAAATGTGATAACATAGTTTTCTAAGTAGATATGAGGAAGGAATTTTATTGAAACTCAGGGGTAAACATTTATTGCCAAAAAAATTTATCTCATCTTGTAGAATAAGGAATGCTCGTAAGTCTTATCTAGAATGCCAAATTTTGGAACACATCACTATGATAACATCCTCAAAATGTCAAAAAATTATGTTATAGGATTGTCAACTCTACCCCAAAACTTTAAAAGTGTGAAGCCTACATATTACCCAAAAATGAAATATAAATGTTTCATAATTAAAAAATTGGAAAACTAACATAAATTTATAGTTAGTTTAATTAGATCTATTTTCTCTACCAATTATATTTGATGGTGGTCACAAGTACTTCATGTTGTTCATTGATCACTACAACAAGATGACTTGGTTATATTTTTTAAAGAATAAATCATAAACCTTCAAAACATTTCAAAAGTTTTGAACTATTATTGATAATTAAGCCCAATTTTGAAGTAGGAGACCCAGGGTTAATAATGATGACGAGTTCAATTAAAATGTGTTTGAAACCTATATCAATTAAAATGGAATTAAGCATCATCTTATAGTCCCTTACACTCCTTAATATAATGGAGGAGTTGAGTGGATGAACTGAACTATCATGAACATGAGTTGAGAAATATTGTTCTTCAAAGGGGTAAATTTGCACTTCTGGGTATAATTAACTCAAAAAATACTATACCTCTAAATAAGTGACCATTAATAACCCTATAGATGAAGGCTTCATATGAATTATAATGTGGTCATATTCATTTATTATAACATAATTAGATTTTTGGATCCATGTGCTACACATTAATTCCAAAAGATAAAAGGAACAAACTCAAATACATGATTCAAAAATGCATGATTTTGGGATATTCGGATTCTTCAAAAGCATACAAGCTATTTGATGAGAACAAAAATAAATTTATCATCACAAGAGATGTCTTTTTTTTACAATTCCAAAGGACACTACAAGCATTAATCAAAAACTAATTTGACTACAGAAATATGACAAATTTTATGTTTTAAAAGAGGTTAAAAATAGTGAAGGGGAACTTATAACTGGGAAACACTTGCATCTCTATTGACTATTGTAACTAAAAATGGCACTCCTTCATATAAGAAATAAAAAAAATCATTAGAGGATGGCCCTATGTCATAAAATGAAGGAACTTCAAATCTAATAAATGAGGCACCAGTGATTCAAGAAACTACATAGAAAAAGATTCTGAAATGGGACAAATAGAAATTGAAAGATGTTAGAGCTGAAGAGGTTGGGAAAACATGCACTATAAGTGCACACACAACTGCATAAAAAATACAAAAAATTTCTAGATGAGCTTAAGGATAAGATAAGAAATCTTACCTTGGAAGACCCTCTTGAAGAATATTTCAATGTTGCTTTTGAATTTAAAACTACTTCCTTTAAACAATCTAAAAATCTTGATGCATGTAAAAAAGCAATGAGAAGGGCATATGATGCATTAGTAAAAATTAAACTTCAAAATTGGTTAATCCTCTAACTAAAAATAAACTTATAGGTTATAAGTGGGTCTTTTACAACAAGTACAAAATTAATGGATCAATTAAAAATTACAAATAAATCCTTATTACAAATGGATTTATCCAAATATAAGGAATTTATTACAATGAAACCTTTACACTAACAACAATATGGACTACCATTTGAACCATGTTGTCTCTTGAAGCTCAAAATGGATGGAAAGTACACCAAATGGATGTAAAAATTACATTTCTAAATGGTGATTTCAAAGAGACATTTTACATGACTTAGTCTGAAGGTTTTGAAGTAAATGACCAAGAGCACAAAGAGTGAAAACTATAAAAATCATTGTATGGTTTTAATTAAACCCCAAGATCATGATATGAAAAAATCACTAATCACCTCCTAAACATGAACTTCAAATGCTTGGAGTTTTAAGATGCAACTCTTTTTGTCAAAATAGTTGACAAAACAATTTTATTTCAGGTGGTATATGTTTATGATCTATTCATCATGGGAAACAATGAGAGATACATTAAAAAATTCAAATCAGAGTTGATGAAAGGTTTTAAAGTGATATATATGGGTTATCTTTATTAATATTTGGGTATTGAAGTAATTTAAAAACTAAAGTATATATTCATAACTCAACATAAATACAATGGTGAAATCATGAGAAAGTTTAAAATGATAGATTGCAAGCCTCTCATTATACCCATAGAAGAAATATGAAATTGATATATGAAGATACCATAGATTTTGTAGATGCTACTAAATACTTACAACTCATTATAAATTTGATATGTGTGGCTACCACTAGACTAAAAATTTATTTCACTACTTGTGTTCTTTCTTGATTCATGCAACAACCTAGAGAAAGTCACTAGGTAGAAATAAAAAGAGTCATTAAATATCTCCAAAGAACACAAAATTTTGGGCTCAAATAATTTAGGGTAGGGGAATTCAAACTATTAGGATACTTAGATTCTGACTATGTTGGTGATTTTGAAGATGAAAAATCTACTTTAGGTTTCCTATGAATTTGGGAACAATAATTGTTAGCTGAAAGTCAAAGAAACATTGAATGATAGTAATTTCATCAAAAAAATAGAATACATGGTAACATCAAGGATAACTAGATATATATTTTTGGATAAGAAGGGTTCTTTTAGATTTATAGGAAGAATAGGTTTTATGAACACCTCTCATTGTTGACAACACATTTTCAGTTTAAATGACAAAGAATAGTATGTCATGACTGAACTAAGTACATAAACACCAAATTTCATTTGATTAAACATTATGTGAAATATGGTAGTGTATAATTGATACATTGTCCTATTATAGATCAACCAACATACATCTTAACAAAATTGTTGGGATGAGAAAAAAATGATAAGTTTAGAGCCATGTTTGGTCTTACAATAACCCCTACATACTATGGTAGGGGGTGAGGTGGAGGGAAGGGGAGGATGTAGAATTATTGTAAATCCTAGGAGTAATTATAGGAGAAATTTTGTCTTGTAGTGATAGCTAGAGAGTCTCCATAGGAAGTTGAAGAGTTTTTGATAGAATATGAAAAGAATAGTCACTTACTTAGATATATAACATTGTAATATTTCATTTTTATTAATGAAATATGAAAAAACTTTGGTTTGCACAAAATCACATTTTTATTTGTCATCCATCTTGGCCTGAAATATTTCTCTTAGAATCATAAGTATTGGAGATCCCATTTATTAGATGGTGGAGCCTGATCTTATTAGAATGACTAGTTGTCGATAAGGGGTGTATGGGGTGTGGGGGGTAATGCTCCCCCACTATGGTCACCATGGGGGTCTAAGGGGGTGGTTACCTACTTTGGATCCCCCCTAGTGGGGGTTAGAGGGCAGCGCCCCTAAAGCAATTTTTTTTTTGAAAAATGCATTGTAAAATATTGTAATTTTGTAATAAATCTAGATCATTCACTATTAGATCACAAATATAATGGTATAAAGTATGTTGGTGCATTTTTTCCCTAATATGTAACCCTCCTTTGATATTAGGGCATTGTAATCATGGTGGCACATGGTGTGTGAGTGAAGAGGATATTGCAGTGGATGTATTACAAGTTTTTCCTTTCATTTGTTGGATTGAATAAGAGAAGAACTAGCTATTTCTATGTGGATGTAGCCCATATTGGGCGAACCACATTAAATTTGTGTCTCTATTGTGTTGTGTTTTTTGTATTTTATTTTCATCTTTATTTCATTAATATTGCTTTGCATTCTAAATTCCTAATAACTAGTATCAGAGCTGAAGGTTAATTTGTTAGATAAAATCATAAGAAAAGAGGGTTCCTAGTTCGAATGGGTGTAATGACAAAAAAAGACAAGTTTAAGGTCGATAAGTTCAGTAGCTAAAACTACTAGCTATGAAAGATGCAAATTGAGGACTATCTATACCAAAAATATCTTTTCCTACCATTGGACAGAATAATAAAGAAGCTGATGATTATGAAGGATGAAAAATGGGAGGTTCTTAACACAAAGGCACTATGAACAATATGAATATGCTTAGCAACATTGATGGAATTAAATATTTCAAATTAAAAGATAATAGTAGATGTGATAAAGGCATTAGATAGAGTGTATGAAAAACCCTCAACCTCTAATAAGGTATTTCTTATGAAGCATTTATTTAATATGGATATGTCAAAAGGTGGGTCTATTGCTGATCATTTAAATGAATTTACCATGGTCACAAATCAGTTAAGCTTTGTAGGAGTAAAATTTGATGATGAGGTTAGGGCTCTTTTGATTTTGTGTTCATTGCTTGAAATCTAAAATGGTTTGGTCATGGTTGCGAGTAATTCTATCTCTGGTTCAAACACTTTAAAGTTTGATGATGTTATTGGTGTTATTTTTAGAAAAGAAATGCAATGGAAAAGCATATGTGAGACATTAGGTAATGATTTGACTATGGATAATAGGGGAAGATATAAGGATAGAATAAAGGGCCCAGGGAATCGTGGGAAGTCTAATAAGGATAGATCCAAATCCATAGGAACATTGATGTACTAGATTTGTGAGAATAAGGGACACATGAAGAAATATTGTTGGTTTTGAAAAGGAAAACAAGGAGATGGATAACAAGATAAAAATTAAGAAGTAGATGTAAGTGATTTGTAATAAGATGATTTAATCCTTTATTTAGATAATATTAATGATTCTTGTGTGTTAGATTCAAGGGTTTCATTTCATGCTACACCCCATAAGAAATATTCTCAAGACTATGTTCAAGGTGATTTTTGATAGGTTTATTTGGGTGATGGTGAACCCTATAAAATTATTGGAAAGGGTAAGATACAAATAAAATTATAGAATGGAAACAAAAGGTTGCTAGAAGAGGCAAGGCATGTTCCTGAGTTGAGAAGAAATCTAATTTCAACAGAGTAGTTGGTAAGTGAGGGCTGCATAGTTACATTTGCAAAAAATTCATAGAAGGTCACTAAAAGATCATTGGTAATAGAAAAAGAAGAGAATGTAGGTACATCATATTTATCTAATGTTAATTTTGACTCTTATATTACTTTAGCTTATATAGAAGTGAATATAAAATTATGCCACCACACTTGGGCACATGAGTGAGAAGGGGATGCAAGTTCTCCATTCAAAGAATTTGTTACTAGATTTAAAGAAGGTGGATTTGGATTTTTGTGAGCACTATATGTATGGAAAATAAAAGAGAGTCAGATTTATCAGAGTTGGGAAGATAAATAAGGATGAAAAGTTAGAGCTTATGCATGTAGATGTATGGGGACTGATTCAAAAATCATCCCTTGGTGGCTCTTCTTATTATGTTTCTTTTATTAATGATGCAACTAAAAAACTTGGGTTTATTGCACAATTTTTTTTTGGACATTTTTGATACTTTTAATAAATGAAAAGCTTTGGTTGAGAATGAGATAGGAAATAAGTTGAAGTGTGTCAGATCAGATAATGAAGGTGAATACTGTAGCAATAAGTTTAATAATTAATATTCATCCCATGGGATTCGTAGAGAGAAGATGGTTCCAAGAACACTATAACAAAATATTGTGTCATAAAGGATGAAAAGGACAATCATGGAGCATGCAAGGAGCATGAGATTGCATGCAGTGTTTCCTTTACAATTTTGGGCAAATGTTGTGGATACTACTATTTACTTAATAAACAGAGGGCCTTCAAGTCCTTTGGATGTTGGCATTCTAGAGGAAATATGGCCAAGTAAAAAGGTAGACTATTTTTTTTTAAAATACTTTTGATTGTGAAGCATTTTTACATATTGATAAAGAAAATATAATCAATCTTGAAGAAAAATACAAGAAATGTAATTTTATTGGATATGGAGTTAATGATTTTGGTTACCATTTATGGGATTTTGAAAATTGTAAAATCATTAGGAGCATAAATGTGATATTTAATGAGGTCATGTATAGAGATCAGTTGTAAGGAAAGAAATAAGAAAATCCCAATACAAAATATGAAGTACTTGATGAAATCATTAGAAATGAAATTCCAAAAGTGCCAAAAAATTAAGATGTGTAACAACTAAAATAAAAACAATAAGTACCTCAAACTCCTAAAAGTATAGTTAGAAGATCTACCAGAGTAACTAGACTCCCTAAACGATACTCTCCTTCACTTTATTATTTATTATTGATAATGGTGGTGAGCTAGAAAGCTATCAAGAAGTGATGTAGGTATCAACTAGAAAGAAGTGAGAGCAAGGCATGAAAAAGGATATGGACTCTTTGGTACATAGCCAAAATTGTGATTTGGTTTAGTTGCCTACAGGGAAAAGAGCATTGCAGAATAAATGGGTTTATAGGTTAAAAGAAGAAGATGGAGGCAAAAAGAGGTACAAATCTAGACTTGTTGTAAAGGGGTTTGCACAAAAGAAAGGTATAGATTTTGATAAAATATTTTCTCCAATTGTTAAAATAACTTCCATAAGAACTGTTTTAAGTTTGGTCACAGTAAAAGATTTACATCGTGAATAGTTAGATATGAAGACTACCTTCCTTCATGGTGACTTAGAGGAGGAAATATATATGAAGCAGCCACATGGATATAAAGTTAAAAGTAAGGAGAAAATGGTATGCAAGTTGAATAAGAGTTTTTATGGCCTAAAGTAAGCTCCAAGATAGTGGTATTTGAAATTTGACATGTTTATGACAGAACAAGGTTATAATAGATGCAATTCTAACCACTATGTTTATTTTAAGAAATTAGATAATGGTAGCTATATTATATTGTTATTATATTTAGATGGCATGCTTGTTGTAGGATCTAACATGTATGGTATAAATGAGCTCAAAAAAAAACTAGCAAATTCATTTGCAATGAAGGATTTGGGTGCTGCAAAACAAATCCTTGGTACTAAAATAAAAAGAGATAGGAAAAATAAAAAATTGATAGTCTCAAGAAGAGTACATCAAGAAGGTGTTAGTCATGTTCAATATGAAAGATGCAAAACTAATAGGTACACCTTTGGGAGGGCACTTCAAATTAATCAAAGAATAGTGTCCTAAAATGCATGAAGAAATTAATTACATGTCTAAAGTGCCCTAGGCTTCAATAATTAGAAGTTTAATGTATGCTATGGTGTGCACTAGATCAAAAATTACTCATGCAGTGGGATTTGTTAGTAGGTTTATGAATAATAGAGGAAAAGAGCACTGGGATGCAGTCAAGTGTATTTTTAGGTACTTAAGAGGGACCACTAATAGATAGTTATGCTATGAAGGGTCATATGTTACCTTATAAGGATATGTGGATGCAAACATGGATGGATATTTAGATGGTAGAAGAACTACCTTAGGTTATGTATTCACTGTTGGTGACACAACAATTAGTTGGATTTAAAAATTACATAAGATAGTTGCTTTATCAAATACAAAGGTAGAATATGTTACAGCTATAGAAACAAACAAGGAGATGATATGGATGTAATAGTTCATGAAAGAGTTGAGGCAGAAGCAAGAATATTTTATGTTGTATAGTGATAGCCAAAGTGTGATTCATTCAGTAAAGAACTCAACATTCCACTCAATAACCAAACATATACAACTCAGGTATCGCTTCATTCATTTAGTTTTGGAGGATGGTCAACTGATGTTGGAAAAGATCCATATGAGTCAAAATCCTATAGATATGCTAACAAAGGTAGTCATAAAGGAGAAGATGGAGAGTTATTCAACTTCAATAGGTCTTCATGGATAATAAGGAAGATAAAAAACATGCCAAGGTCAAAGTTAAAAAAAAAAGGTCCAAAGAAGAGTTGTAGTGGTGGAGTTGCAACATTCAGTCTCCAAATGGGAGATTGTTGAATGGTGGAGCTTAATCTTATTATAATGCCCAGTTCTCGACAGGGGGGGTGTGGGGGGGGGGTAATGTCCCCCCACTATGGTTTCCATGGGGGTCCAAGTGGGATGTAACCTACTTTGGAGCCCCTTAGTGGGGGTTAGGGGCTGATGCCCCTGAAGCAAAAGTTTATGAAAAATGCATTGTAAAATATTATAATTTCATAGTAAATCTAGACCATTCATTATTAGGTCACAGATCTAACAATAAAAATTATGTTGGTGTATTTTTTCCCTAATATGTAACCCTATTTTGATATGAAGGCATTGTAATCATGATGGCACACAGTGTGTGAGTGAAGAATATATTGAAGTGGATGTATTTCAGGTTTTTCCCTTCATTTTTTGGATTGAATAAGAGAAGAACTAGCTATTTTTGTGTGGACATAGCCCATATTAGATGAACCATGTTAAATTTGTATCTCTATTGTGTTGTGTTTTTTGCATTTTATTTCCTTTTTTATTTCATTCATATTTCTATGCATTATATATTCCTAACACCATCATCTATATCATTCTTGTTTTTATATCTCAATAGCATCTAAGTACCACACTTGGGTTGGGAAGTCTCAAATTTTATTATAAGGTAGTCTTAATGTTTGGATTGATCTAAGGCTTCTTTCAATGATTTTGGAGAAATAGTCATAATAATGAATCATAATTTAGCATTTAATGCAATGGTGAAAAGGTGCAAGAGGTTGTATTTTATCATAATTTGATTATATTTGTTGGCTAAAGCTTTATAATGCTTGATAAAGAATTAGACAATCTCATTATGCTCTTATTTTTAATTGATAAAATGGGTTAAGTTATTTCTGGGTAGATCATTGCATTAAAACTCTTAGATGAATGCATTAATTAAGTATTCCAAAATTGAAATAGAGTTATAATTTAATCAATTATACCATTCTAAATCATCACTAGAAAAGGTCTTGGAACGTAGTTTGGTAGTGGCAAAGGTGTTAATTTTAATCCAATATTTATAAAGATTACCAAAGGCCTTTAGAATTAGGACAAGATCGGTGGATCCATTACAAGAGATTGTATGAGTGATACCACCTATGTCAATGTCTATGATTTTAGGGACTAATAATTTATTTTGAAGGTGTTTGATGACTTTGTTAAAAAGTGGGGGTTGAGGAATGAGATTACCAAGATAGTCTCTAAAGGGTGATGGGGGAATTTTGATTTAACACTTCCCACCAAATTTGTTGAGGCTATTTTTGAATTTTAAGTTAGTTTTGAATTTGCATTATTTGATAACTATTATTAGCTTGAATTTTAGCCATTTGACTCATTGCTTGTAAGATAATTTGGTTAAGACCAGGAATATTTTGGTTGGAAGTAGAGGATTGAGTGGCTTGTTCGGATGTACTAGACATGGCATCAATATTGGTATCAATGTGAGAACTTTGGGTAGGCCCACCAAAAGGGAGATACACCATATTAGTAGCTATACTAGGTATGATGGATGAGAAATGAAATAGGGAAGTTGTAAATTGATTTACTCCAACCACTGTAAAAGAGTTATGATAGGGGAAGGGGGACATTATAAGTGGGGTTCCATCACGAGGTGATAAAAAACCACATAGTCCTTTCCTTGATGCTTAGGATGATCTTAAAAATAATTTTTCTTCTCATCTCTATACTCTATGTCAAATTCATCTTCAACCTCATGGTCTTGTAATAGGTGACTTCATCTAGTGTTTTATCATTAGGATTGCTATAAAATCCTAGTATATTTTCTCTTTGGATTGGTCCAAAAGATGTTCAATTGAGATAGAGAAAGGATAAATTGTACTGGGCTGAATGGTATAGTTGATTATACATGAATGATAGAAATAGACTATATTAGGTTGACTGATATAGTAAGGAAGGAGTTGAAAATGGATATAGAAAACTATATCAGTCTAGATAATATAGTAGGAAATAAACTTAAAACTTTATCAGGCTAGGTAATGTAGTTGGAAAAGACATAACTGTATCAAACTTTCTAGTAAAATTGAAGATAGACTGATAAAGCTAAATTGTATCTAAATGGTCGTTTCTATTGAAAAGAACATAAAAATATACCAGGTTGGCCAATGTAGTTGTTAAATAAAACACATAAAACAATATTAGGTTGGCTAATATAGTCTATGAATAAATTAAATTGATAATTTAACTAATTAGTAGCAAAATAAACAAAGAAGGGAGGTATTATTAAGCTGATTTTGTTTGACTTGTAGGATCTTAGATATAATGATCTCAGGAGTAAATAGTGAACAAAGTACAAAGGGCAATGGTTACATAGGTTTTCACCATCTTGTAGCTATTTTAACTCATATCTAAGGTACATTGAGAGTAACTTTCTAGGTTAACTATTTATAGGTGCACTACAAAATCAAATGAATTGAAAGTCTTATTATTGGTTGAAAAAAATCCTAGTTACTTTTGATATACCATGAGGTACATGGAAGCTAAATTCCATATATAGTGCTATCTAATGGCCTAATTATTTGTATAGTATCCCTCACACCTTGACTCAAGTAAAATTGATGACCACTTTGCCCCAAATGATAACTCTATAAGTTTTAAAATTGTTGGAACATAATTCTAGGAAGATTAAAAAAATATCAATAAAGATGATTTAGATTGAAAATGAAAGATACAACATGCAATGAAGTAAATAAACATTTAGAATGGTATCATGCTAGTTGATATAGTTAGAAAAAAAATGATAAAACATAATTGTATTGGGTTGGCCAATGTAGTTGATATAACACACATAACTATATTGGGTTAGCTGATACAGTTGGTAGAAGACACAAAATTGTATCATGTTGGCTGATACAATTTGAAACGGATGGGAACTTGGATCAAGTTTGTTGATATAGTTGACAAAACTAAGATTTTTTTATCATATCACACTTGGATAGACCTTGAATAATGTGCATATTACACTATTTTAATAAGTTATTTTGATATTATGTGGACTTGGCATATGTTCAAATATGTATTTACTTTATGAGTTTTATATTTTAGTAGTTCAGTTCATACTTTGGTTGGTCATATTACATTAAACTATGATTTTGATGATTATCATATAAGGTCAGTATTACTGATGTCATTATGTGATTTTAGGTAATAACCAAGAGACTAATCTAGGTTTGGGGATGGAAGATTCATTCAATCGTCAAAACAACATCATACATGTGAATGAGCATAAGGTAAAAATAGAGATCAATTTGTGTGTCTACCATTCCCATATGTGATATCATGTTTTGTGTTGACCTATAAATCTTTTTAATCATTATTATTTATTTATTAAGCATCAACCATTGAATTACAACTAATTATTCTTGATATGATTGTATGGTTGATTATAATTGGTGGCAGGATAGTTTAGTTGTTAGCATGAGCAACAAAATCCTTCAATTGTCTATAATAGATCCTAAAGATTTATTAAGTGCCCTATGATTTATTAATGCACTGATCATATGTTGTTTTATAAGGATGGATTAATTATTATTTAACATCATTCTATGTTTCATGGTAATCCTATCTTAGTGGATAAGGTTTGATTTATACATGATGGGGTCATGTGCATATTATGCCTTAGATATGACATTTGACCTTTTACTTTGTATTAAATAGTCATTCTTGTCTTTTAGGGTTTTCATGGAAAAGTGATGGGATAATGGTTATCATTCCATTCATTTACCTTAAGCCTTATGGCATAGAGGAGATATAAATAATGGAGAATGTGGGTGGAGGAAAACTAGGGTTTTCTCAGGACTGTGTCTACCATGGTTTTAGTGTAAGCTATTTTTGACATTCATTTTACAAAATCATTCATGTTTTTTTGGGTGGACATGGAATCTAGTACAAGGATTTATGAAAATGGGGAATGTTTCAAAACACACAACAATAACTTACATATAGGTATAGAGTGTTGGAAAATAAAGTGGAATATAAAGGGGAGAAGGTAATGAAGAGAGAGAAGTTGTGTATAGAAGTATTATTCTACTTCATATATTTTACAGCATGAATTTGATACTAATATTATTATTTTTCACTAAGGAAGACCCAGGTGGATGCTATGGTTACATGGAGAGCTCCCACTCTCCTCAAAACTCTCCCATTTACCTTATTTGAGCTATCTTATATTATAGTTACTATTGCACTACAATATAAAGTGCAATGCTATTGGTTATAAGGTTGTGTGTATGCTCTAGGAATCCCTTGTGCGTGAAGCCTTGGTTGGTTATTCTCACCCTTATATGGTTTACAAATGAAATTCATAATGTGGATACAACCATGAAGGCTTCCCATATTGATTTGGCATTATGCTTTGTGTCTTTATCTCTGTTTGTGGGAATTATGTGTCACTTAGTTCTTGTTGCAAGTTTTATGGGGTGGGTAAGGATACCACCACATGGATGAGCTTAGCTTTCACATTATTTTTGGTATCCATGTATAAGGAATGATTTCAAGAGTGCATAACTAATTGGCTGATTTTATGTAAGCTTTTGAAAGGGTTTCATGAAGGTTTTTAGTGGTGTTAATGACTTGTGAGGTACTTGGACTATTTTCATCTCCTCTTTAGCATTATAATTATTTTTGACATTGTAATGTAATTATGAATGGGAATCCTTTATGTTGTTAAGGTGTTATTAATCACTATTATAATCCTTTTATATGAAAGGCTTGGTGACTATATTGTGTTTCATTTCTTGGCATATTATTATATGGAGAACTTATTATCATTAAACTGTTATTGTTATAGGTATAATAATCTTATACATTTTAGTTATGGTTTGTTTTATTGTTTAGGTCAGATGTTGGATTTTGACTATACTATGTGGCAAAATGTAACTCTAAATAAATTATTACAAGTAACTCAATCATTGATAAATCATCTTTACTATTGATATCCTACGCTTGTATTTATAAGTTACAACTTAGACTTTAAGAAAATATTCCAAGAATAAGTGACTTTGTGTTAACTCTCGACTGAGTTAAGGAAATCATTTTGGATTTTCTTTAGCATGCATGTTATAATTAATTAAAACTATATTATGCATCAAGAATCATATAATTGCCTTTTTTTTCTTATGTTTACTTGTTTACTACCTGATTATGTGAGATATTATTGGGTTGGTAGATTTGGTAATTTATTTACATAAACAAATATGAAGTTTTTTCTGGTAAATGGGTACTACGTAAAACTTTGTGAATGGCTTGGGTCTAATTTGGCAGTCATGTATCTTCTTTCACTATATTTTTTACCTTAATTTTTTTCCTAAACTCGTATGGATCTAAATTGGAAATAATTGATAAACAAGATTTTTTTGTTTGGTCTTTGGAAATATTATGGAAGGATCTTTGGGTTGTTTTAAGTTGTAGCATGATTTGACCAAAATTGATACTATACATGTAGCATTACAATGGATATAAATATATGAGACACTATAATGTTTTCTATCATCTTAGATCTCAATTGCCTTTCTCTATGACTCTATTAAACAATGTGGAAATTAGGTTACTTTTGTTACTTGATCCCTTTTCATATGCAGTTACATCTAAAAGGAGGAATTATGAAGGAGTATAGTATTTGAATGAAATTATTATAACCCTAATTGAAGATATATAGTCTATGACTTATTGGGCAATTGCCTTTGCCAAATATGCATGCCATATTCCATCAAAGGAGACCAAGTTGAGATATGTTTGATGCTTATAAACAATGGATTTGTTCAAGTCATGATTGTGGTCTTTTGGTGTAGTTAGTAGACAAATGTTAGAATTCAGTTGAGTTGACCATGAGCATGCATTTATTTCATGTCACTTTATTTTATATTATTATTTAATGTGTAATTTATATCATTAAGATAAACTATGTAAGTAGGAACTTAATCATTTTGTCTTGTACTATATTTATAATTAATAAGCACACTATGTTGAATAGTGGTAATAAAATATTAAGGTTGATGAATACTCTTAATATTTAATTATAATTGGTTTCATGCTTAAGTCAAAACTTTCATTGACATGGAAAACATTACCAACCTCAAAATAGACATTCATGATCCTAGGGTTAGATTGAAGGAAGGTTGAACTGAGGGTTTAGTGTTTAAAAGGCATAATTATAAATATTGAAACCTTATATATGGAATTATCTCTAGGTAGCTATGAAATAGTGAAATATACACTCTACAAAAATACCTTTTAGTACAAGCATTGCTATAGTTGTAAGACTTCACTCCTCTCACTATATGTCTTGTGTTTACTAATTGAGTAACTTCATGGGTAGTATCCAAATGTAAACAATAATTTAAATAAATAAAATGTAACAAAATTTGGTGAAACTTATACCTTTGGGAATTGAATAGCATTTTACTAACCTCATAGTCACATACTTATACATAGAGTGATCTGTCTCTATTCATTGTGAATGGTATATTAGAAGTTTGTAAAATTAAAAAGTAGTTTAGAATCCATTTGAAACTTCATAAAATATAGGTTGTAGTCTAATATTATTTTTTATGACTATATTGAGATTTAATATACTTTAGAATCTTTGCATAATATGATTCTTTTTATAGATTCAATAATGAAAACTTATATGCATAAATATTTTTGGAAGCATTTAGCTTAAGCATCTAGTTTACCATAGTTGTGTGAAATATATGAGGTTATTTATAATTTAATGGAATTATTTCTTTGGAATAAAATTAAGGTAACTATAACAAGTCCTAAACCTTGACTATAAACTATAGTTGATTACATTTCTACTGAATGATTACCACTCTTAGAGGGTCATCCTTAGTTGGAACTCAATTATGATTTGGAAGTACATTTCTCCTATAGGATTAAGTGGGTAATGATTTAGGAATCCTTATGTAAGACAATCAACTATTAATTTATTCTTTAGAGAATGCACATAACTACTTAAGCTAGTGGGTCCCAGTGAACTCCACTATAATAAGAATGCATGAACAATCATATACATGAGTTCATTAATTTTTTGGAATTTGGTACACATGTAAATGGTTAAATGTTTTAATATGAGTATCATAACCCAAAAAATATTTAAATTTTTTGGGTTGCATTTTGGGGATATGACAATTGTATCGGGCTAGCTAATGAAGTTGGACTGAAAGATATATGATGGTTTTGAAGATGTTGCTAAGAATATAAAAGGACAAATATGAAACTGATCCCACCAAAGATGGATAAGATTCATGTTAAGTTCACCATAATATATGCATGGGTTAGGATGACCTAAGACTATCCTCTTTCTCTCAATAGACTAAGAATTGAGTATGGTCAAACAAATAGAGCCTGCGTATACTTGGATGAGTGGGTAAGGATGTAGGATATTAGTAGACCTAGAAGTGGGTAATATACACTCAAATTTCAAGAGGAAAGGTTTCCAAATCCTAATCCTATGACATGGGGTATAAATATCACTAGGCCTCAATGAAGATAAATGATTGTAATGATGATTTTAAAGATGAAAGTAAAGTAAATGATTGTAAAAGGTAAAAGTAAAGTAAATTATGGGTAAGTGATTATAAATAGGTTAAGGTGTAATGGTTAAAAAAATGGGGGTTTATGAAACATAAGGTTATAAATGACAATTCTTAATAACCCTATATCTATATTATCTTATTCAATATAGGTAAGAGCCTAAACAAGGGTACACACATACATCCACAAAGAAATAAACAAATTAATATCTTATCTATTAAGTAAATAAAGGAAAGAGTGTAGGGATATAAATAATTACATTTGGGTGGACCCATAGATGATTTAACCTCCCCCCCATTTGATTCAAGTGTCCATTTTCAAGAGATTTTGTGGTTGAAGACCTCAAATAATAAGATTAAGACCTAGATATCTTTAATTAGGAACTCCAAATACCTCTCCTATTGAGATTCAATGACATCAAAAGAAAAGACCTATAAGATAAGGTTATAAATACTATAACTCTCCCCAATACTAATAAGGGGAACAAATTCAAGAAAAAATAGAGTTTATGAATATTAAATATCAAATAGGAATGGAACCCCTATATATACGACTTTGATACCTAAAATTAACCGTAAACTCTAAATCAATGTTATCAACTAGGTTGATACAAATGGAATGTGTCAACTACCACAATATAATATCTAGCCAAGATGATATACCACATATGATAGAAGATAGACTTAGAAATATTTCAGGCTAGCCAATACAATACATGAAATAATTTGCATAAAATACACTATATTAGCTAGGCTAATATAGTAGGATATAAGGAAGCTAGCAGATCTTTATAGAAAGTATATGGAGAGGTAAGACAAATAGAGACTCAAAGGAGGTTAGATTGATAGTAGTGATGGTGTGACATAATAGTATGAAAACATATCCCAAAAATTACCATGAGATGATCCCACCCCATTCTTGGTACACTCTTTAAGTTGTGGACTCATGAAAATTGATTCACAAGCCACTTAAAGATAAAGCATCAGTAATGTGTTAAAGTGAAAAATATCAAGTGTATACACTTTGATGTTTAGTATCTGGTGGTTGATAAGTCATTTTAGTAACCATAGCGTAAATTCAAATCACATACTCATAAATGGTTTCATTTGGTCCTTTTTTGATTTGAGGTAATTTTGAAAATATAACCTTCATACTGATTTTAAAAAAAAAATAGATAATAAATCATCAACCAAGGTTGTAAAATAATGTATAGATCTACATAAAAATGCATAAAACCAATCAAGTGCATAATACTTCAATATCTCTGGGTATTTTTTAGTTAATAATCTATAATCCTGAGAAAATTACAAACAAGAGGCATAAAAGGTACTAATTTTATGAGAAGGATATCACATTCCATTGAAAAATTTAAAATTTAAAGAAACAAATCCTATCGAAAATGGGTATGTAAGAAATTCATAAGCTAGGGGGTTTAGAAGAATATAATTAAAAGTGACTCTAATATTTGTATGTTGAAAACCTTGAGAAAGGGTTTTGATTTGAGTTTTACAAGTCACAAAACAAATGCATCATAGTAGGAATTTCAATATTTGAAGTTTAAGTAGTGGTATCATAGGTTGGAATAGAGAAAATAATCACAACATGTGAAGTAATTTGAGAAAAATGATAATAAAGATGTAATTTAAAAACACAAATAATCTTAGAAATAAGTTGAGAGATTGGTGAAAGTTGAGAAGAAATATAAACATAATAATATTTTGAAATAACTTGAGAAGCCATAGAAACATTTTTAAAAATAATAAAATTTTGATAAGAGAAACATGGGGAATAATATAATCACTTTTAGAATGAAGTTAGGTTTGGAATAAATTTGAGAAAGGACTACATGAGAAGGCATAAGTTAAAACTCTTGAATGCCATTAATTATAACATTAAATTGATTAGGATGTTTTGAAAGGAAGTTTATAAATATCAAAGAATAATCATAATTATGAGTGCTTATATATCCAATATATACCTTAAATGGTACTTCAACGCTAATATTATGTTGAGATGCCTAATCAAAATCTATGTTTTGAATTGCAACTTGTTTTAACTCTTTCACTAATTTGACTATCTCATTAGTATTTTCCATGACATGTTTTTTGAAATGTGTTATATTTTTAGTTTTTTCTTGTTTAACTAAGCAATATTTTTTATCATGATCTACTTCACATGTAATATGAATTTGAGAAACATTCACAATGTACATTTGAAAGTCACATAATTCCTAACATTTTTAGCATAAAGTACAATTTTTAAGCACTACCAAAGTTAAACCATTTAAAGTCACCTTAAGTCATATTTATAAAAATTAGAGCCCTTAAGTCAAACTTAAAGTCACATGTGGGATGCATCTCTAGAGGGTGACGTTAGGGTGTCTTTAGAATGCACAGGTTTATAAATTGAATTAACTAGTGGCTTAAGGCTAAATTTAGGCTAACTATACTAATAATGTCAGGCTATATTAAGTGGGTGATGTTGGGATGAATTAATAAGAGATGCTAGTGTTCCTAAAGAGGTAATGTTTAGGATATTTCAAAGGTGAAATTGAAATGACTTATTTGATGATGATAGTTTGAATTTATTCATGACTTTATGTTGGTTTTTAGGAGTTGGCTTTGGGATGACTTAAGTGGTGACTTTTGGTTGACCTAATTGGTTAATTTTGGTTGACTTAATTTATGACTTTATGTTCATCTTTAGGGGTGATGTTGGGATGTACCTAAGTGTGACTTTGTTGCCTTATCTAATCTATATTTATTCTTTAACTTAAGGTTGTCTTTGATAAATTCATATATTAAGTTAAAGACAAATAAACAACACACATAATTAGGGAATACTTAGTTGCATAAACATAATCACGATAACCTAATGCCATTTTAGACTTGACATTCCATAATTGGGTGCCTTTTGAAACAATTAGTTCATTAGGTGCATGGGGTATTCAATTATGGCATATCAAACCCCCTAAACCTAAATGAATAAACCTAATGTAATTTTAGAATTGATATGCCTTAATTGAGTGACCCATGTAATTGATTGATCCATTACTTGAATTGAAAAAAAATAGGGAATATCGAGTCCCATAAACCTAATTGTGACAACCTATTGTCATTTCAAACTCAACATGCCATAATTGAGTACCCCGTGTAACTAATACCTCAACTGATTACATGGGTCATACATTATGAAATATAAATCCCCTTAAACCTAATTATGATAACCTAATTTAATTTTAGACTCATTATTCCCTAATTAAGTGTCTCATGCAACCAATAGATTGATTGGTTTCATAGGTCACATAATTAGGGAATATCAAACAACCTAAACCTAATTATAATAACTTATTTTCATTTTAGACCAATATGTGCTAATTGAGTGACCTATGTAATAAATCAAGCTATTGGTTGTATAGGGAACTTAATTAGGGAGTCTTATGCCTCCATAAACATAATTGTGACAACCTGTTATCATTTTAGAATTGATATGTCCTAATTGAGTGACCCATATAACCAATAAATCCATTGGTTGTATTGGGCACATACATAGGGCATATCAAGTCCCTAATTCTAATTTTAAAAATATAATGTAATTTTAGACTCAATATTATCTAATTGAGTGCCTTGTGAAACCAATCACTTGATTGGTTACATGGGTCACATAATTAGGGAATATCAAGCTACCTAAACATAATTGAAATAACCCAATGTAATTTATAAATTAATATGCCTTAATTGAGTGATATGTGCAAATAATCACTTGATTGGGTACATGAGTCATATAATTAGGGCATATAGACCCCAAAAACCTAATTAGGATAACTTGATGTTTTTTTAGATTTAGTATGTCCTATTTGAGTACCCCATATAACTAATTGATCCATTTGTCATATGGGAATATAAACTAGGGTATATTAAACCCCTTAAACCTAATTTCAACAACCTAATGTCACTTTAGACTTAATATGCCATAATTAAGTGCACCATGCAATAGAATATGTTTAAGTAGTCCCATACTTTATCTTATTCATAAAAAGTAGTTTAAATTAATGATCCTTGAAAATATGACACATTTTGTCAAGTGTCCCATGTAATTAATGGATTTATTAGTTACATAGGGCACTCAAAAAGGGCATATTAAGTTTGAAATGACATTAGGTTGTCTATATTAGGTATAAGGTGCTTGATATGCCCTAATTGTGTGACCCATGTAGTCAATTATCGATCCCCCTATACCTAATTTTGATAACCTAATGCCAGTTAAGACTCAATATTTCCTTTTTGAGTGTATCATATAACCAATAAATTCATTTATTGCATGGAAAATTATATGCATGTGAATAACACATGCTAAACTATGCACTTGACTTCTTAAGGTATAACCAAGATAACCAACATAATAGATGAAACTATAGATTGGGTTGATTATTTGGTGCTATATGATTTGGAATGATGAATGGAAAATGATGCTCATGATGAAACCAAAAGAGTTTACTATGTCATGTTGCTTTTTAAGAACATTTAATTGAGTAGAAATAAAGCTCCAAGGTCCCTCAATATTGGCGATGATGAGAAAGAGAATATCCAAATAAATTCTATAGGAGTGTTCAGGTGATAATGGTTTAGTTGAATAACTCAGGGAATTTGGTTGAATTTTTTTGGGCTGGATATTCCCTATCAATGTCATACACAATTGTGAATGATATATGGCAAGACTAGACCTAAAGAGAAAAAAAGGGGTAGATATGATAATCTAGGCTCATATCATGTTGTATTGATGACATCAATTTTGGGAGAGGAGGATGATGGGTTGATAAAATATTTAATATTACTCTTCAAGGGTACTAATATCATTGACAATGATATGGGGGACATGTGTAATTTAAAACCTCAATTCTAAGCTCAACACTGATATCTAAATGGGTGCTGATGATAGGACTTGATGCTCTAAATATAGGAAATGACCTAATATGTAGAGGTATGGACACTCAAGGAGTGTTATAATAGAGGATAGGTGAAGAAATGTATAAAAATAAGAGATTTAGGTTGATATGTGGTTTGACTTGATGTTCTATTAAAATCAAGGTTTTAGGAATGTTCGTGTTTGTTGGTATAAGGATTTGGTTGTTGATTTGCTTTATGTTTTTGATTGACTAGAAAGAATGATAATTACTTAATGAAAATAAAAAATAAAAGTAAATTACAATTAATAACTATAAATAAATTAAATAATTATTATTTTTGGTACTTTTCAATTCACTTTACAATGCATACAATATTAGAAATTAGAATCTAGGCTAACAATGGAAATGTTGCTTTATAGATTTTCTAAATACACACTAAATGAAATTATTTTTGTGTTTTCATATTATAGATTAATGAGTATATTATGAAATATAATATTTCCTAATATTCAAGTAAATAAAAAATCAGATCTATATCCTAAATAATAATACTACCAAGTATCTAAATATTCCTTTGCATATGCAAGCTAGAACTAGTGTTTCTAGATGAATGCACACTAGGATTTAATGATTTGTATCAAATGAAATTAAATATATAGGTTATGATTTTATAATTTAAAAAATTTAAAACATTTTTTTCTGAATTTACTCAAACAAGGAAAATCAATATCAAGATATTACCTTTTACCCTCCTAAGTTTGGTTAGAGCTTTCTACTTGCTAGTGTGCTTGTTTGTGCATGATCAAGAGCTTATTATAAGATGATAATTGATTTTTGTTGAATTTAAAATAATTTTATTTTATTTTATGATATCCACCTAGGGTTTTAATGCAAATCTATATGATTTAAAATAATCTATTATATAGATGCAAAATAGTAAGTAAACTAACTAATATTTTAGGTGCAAAGATGGGAAGAGAAAACAATCATTTTTTCCTATCTATTTTTATTTTTAAAATAGAGATATAATATAATTAAAGAAATTAAATTGAAATAAATTAATCTAATCTACTGGACAAACAAAATAAACTAAAACTATAAACCCCTAGCCTGATCAAGATGTAGACCATCTATAAGTAAGAGATGTATTTATGAAGTGGTCTTTAGTGTGCTAGCTCCTCCATTCAAAACAATGATTATAGGAGCTCTCTAACCAAGTATTTTATGATATTTGGGGTTTTAAAAAAACATAATTAAACAAATAAAACTATTTGAAATAAGTAATACTATATTTAGATTCACACTAAAATATAATCAATAATACAAATTTACCTAATTTAGCATGTACAATAAATATATACATTGCAACCAAGGGATATAGAGATCATATCTTGTTCAAAGTTTAGATATGAGATATGAAAATGATATGCAGTCATCTTAAATAATTAATCAAGCTCTAGGATCTACTCACTCTACTTTTTTGACTATTTTCACTTACAGGATGATCACGTTGATCACAAACAATCACATTGATGCAAGTGCCCCACTTTGATATAGGTATCCAAACCAAAGTGTACTTAAAGGTGGATCAAAACTTTTGTCAAAATTATTCTATCACCTATGCAGTTCTTTGGTGCCTTAAAATATGTATGTCTATGCATGACATCTAGTCAATAATTTAAACCCTAATCTTCTTCTCATTAACCTCTTATAACTTGGTAAAAAGGGGTTAACATTTGATTTGAGCTAACCATAACAAACCTAAATTTTATTAAGTGTTTCCTATATAGATAATCATCCAAAGAGGGACTCAAATTTGAATGTAATTGTCCCTCCTAGACATGTGTGTGGAATTTTAATTATGTAACTATATACTCTTTCTCCTATATTAATCTTTGGTACAAACAATGCAAAAGTATAGTGACCTTTTGAGTGCTTTAAATATTACATATAGTAATTTCATGTAATTTTATAGCTTGGAATGTAAAATACATGCTAATTAGAACTTGCTTGATCCAAATTACTAGATCTTATAATTAGAACATAACCTTTGTCTATATAGGGATCTCTTGATTTTGAATTAGGACCTAGTGGTGTGTGAAGAGTTGATAATAAGATGAATAAATGGGACAAAAAAATGGTATCTAAGTGAAAGATACAAGAAATAATAAAGGGATAAGTCTGGACACTTACGTTATAGTTGAAAACTTGCATCAATGTAAGTGTCCAAAATTGATGCATGTGTCTAGAGGATAAAAACATAGGGATAACATAAAAAAGGTGGGGATCCCAAAGACACACTAGATAAAAGACAATTTACAACATATATTCTCACAAGGGTAGATAAAGCAAGTGAAATAAGTTGGAACTGAAGAGGTCCACATGAGGCCACACCACTAGATATCTAACCCTTAGTCAGAATATGTGTCTATGAAAAAGGATATGAAAACATGCTATGAAATTATGTTTGTACCAAATATGGGTATCTACATTCCACCACCCCACCTTTTTATCTAGTAATGCATAAATACTAAAATTACTAGTTTAAAGGAAAAGAAAATGAATACCTTGGTGTGGACAACCCACCTTGTCTTTGATTGAATTTTATTTAAACCTCTTATTTGAATATTACCTATAATAAATGGCATGTCACAAAGTAGTGAATTTGTATAATTTGTATATGAACAATAATAGAAAGTAACACAAAGAAAGAGCATGGATAAAATACACATTTATGTGCTACATGGTAGTGACTCTAGAATGCTAGAAATTGGAGAAGTAAAAGGGGACTTGAAACCTAATCCATATTTTATCCATGAAGATGAGTGACCTCACAAATGGTCAACTAGGTTTCACCTTAGTGGTGCTATATCTAGAGCGGGGAGAGGTAGGAGGTGATCATGCCCCTAACCCAGAATAGGAAGAATAGTGCTTCAGTCATCGAGATAATCATCTTCTAAATAACATAACTCAAGTGTATAACTTGGTGAGATTATATGATATAATCACTCTAATATATAAATATAACCAACTGATACATATGGATAAGGCCCAAATAATAGTCTATAACAATCCAACCCGAGTGTCAATCCATGATGTGATAAAGTCTATGATGTAGTAATGATCCATAATGCTTTAATGATACATGGTAACTTGGTGATTCTATAAGATAAATCAATGTCTAATTATTTATATGGAATGAACCCTTTTTCATATCCCCTATCATATCTAGAGTGAATGCAATAGTCTGTGTGGATTGTGCCTTTTGGTTTTTGCATAAGTACCATTGCTATGTAATATATGTATAATGGTAATGCCAATGTATATAATGTTGACACAAATATATATATATAAACCATATACTATGCTTGAGATATATCATGTTTTAACATGTCATAAGTGTGGAGGACATGTTTCCATAACATTTCCCCACTATAATCTATATAATTTTAAAATTGTGTACAAATGTAGAGGACATGTTTCCAGAACATGCTCCCACTATAATATGGATATGCTAAATACTAAATAAATGTGGACATGTTCTCATAGCATGCCCCCACTAAATATGAAACTAGGAATATGAAAAATCCATGTCTCTATGACATGCCCCCAATATATGACCCCCTTTTGGGAGGAGGGGAAATATAAACTACTAGTCACCTCATCACAAAATGAATAAGTAACAATCTCATGTATATGAGTATATAGTAACAAATTTTACCCTAGTAGTATTGGCATAATATAATGTAATGTTGTGTTGGTACCATATATGATTTTAAATAATAGATATGTAAGAATTTTTTTAGGTATTTCTTGAAAGCTTACCAAATTCATATAATGTGAAGTTGATGGCTTCATGGATCCCAACATAACTCATAGTTTTAAAATTTGGACATCCGGTTCTCAAGATATGTGTATTTTAAGTTATTATATAAGTTGTATATTATGAGTTTTGAATAGAAATTTTAATTCATTTTTAATTTGATTATTTTAAAATTTTGAACTATGAGTAGAAAAATACAATGTCATGTGATAGATCCCCATGACCAGAATGATTTGAGGTGCTTCAAATAGCCTTAACTGTTCAGGACTTTGATGAGTTGGTAAGTATGTTTAAGAGTGAATCACATGGTAAAATTATGTTTTTGAAATTTGTACCTTTGCATAGCTTTTTTAATTCTGCAAGTGTTGACAGACACTTCCATCAAAGATTGGGACAATCACATCTAGGTTTTGATGCTAGTGTCTACTTTTGGATGCAACTATCTAATGCTTCTATCCTTCATCACTATTGTCTTGTTAATTTTTATGCATTTTAACTATAAATTTTTTATTTGATTTTTGGAATACCATGACTAATGACTATTTTTTCTAATTTTTGTTTTGTAAAAAAATGTACATATCTAAGAGTTTTGACATGGTAGGCATTTTTCCATGCTAGCAAAATTAGGACTAGATGCAGTCGATTGGGTCATGATAGATCAGGCTAGATTGGGCCATGTAGCTTAGTTAAGAAAGGTACCCTATGACATCCACCTTCTCACAGTACTAGTCAAGATGTGGAACCCAAATACCTATACCTTCTAGATATAAATAAGGGAAATGATAGTTACATTGGAGGATGTGTATCACATTTTTAAATTGCCTATTAGAGGTGAGAGAGCACATGTTATAGGAGATGGTAGTCATGGTTATATTTAATGGTCCCATAGGTATTTTATTAGGTATAAAGCATCAAATTTAGATCAAAGTAACATGGTCCATCTTGATAGCATTATTACAGGTGATGTTATGTGACTGTGGAAGTTCATTTGTGTACTATTGGCCTTGTTTATAGTAGTGGAGGGTTTCAAGGTTGTAATTTATTATCTTATGTATCATATAGTTTAATAAATTAATTAGGAGGGTGCTTGATATTATTAGGGTCATGCCATATTATCCCACTTATATATATATGTATGTATGTATATATGTATGTATGTATTTGTACATATTTTCATTGGAGAGATGTGGTGGTGGTATTGGAACTAGCACTTAATTATAGGTGTGGGATTATGAGCATATTATTGTAGTTTCAAACCTTAGTGGATCTCTAGTTGGGTGGGCCCATCTATAGATATTTGTATAGTGAGTACTCCACCATGGTGTACTACACACCATAATGGAGTACCACACCATTTTGGATAGATTGAAATTTGATTAGATTACATGGTATTCATATAAGATATTTTCTAGGTGGCCTAAGGATGGGCATGAGCTTCAGAGGATCCAAGTTAGCACGTGGTTGGTTTACCACTTTCTTAGGGTATATGAGTCATATAATTATGACCATATACTTAAATAATTTGATATAGTGAAGGAATTATCATCGGTACCATACCCATAGCATCATATAGTGCAAAGTGGACATAGGCCCAATAATACACCAACACTAACACCTAGGGATCTATCCTCAAGTCCTAGTGATGAGAGAGGTCTCATGGTTCCCTAGTTACAAGGGATGATGCAGGGTCTACAGATGACTACATATAGTGGTGGGTAGGGGCTTGCTAGCCATTATTATTATTGATCATAAATTCCCAACTTGGTGCCATACTTACGAAATAAGGAGATGTAGGGGGAAATGGTGGTTATGGTGATCTTGTGGGACCAATACCTATAGATGAAACATATATCAAAACCACATGTAAGTGCCCTAATTTTAATTGTTGTATTTTATTTATACTTTATATGTCTTATGTGTAGGCATCAAGAGTGGGATACCATGTGAGCCATGTGGTGTGGGATATTACTCAAAGTGTACCATGGATATAGCTAGCAAGGGATTAATTGAGAGACTTATTGATATTAGAGGTGCTCATGTACCCATGTTTGATCTAGTAGCAAGAGTAGTGGATACATATCACATCATAGTGACTAAGCAGGAAGAGTTGTGTGTTGAGGTAGATATATGAGACATCCCAAAATGTAGTGCCATAAAGATCATGTAGGTTTTTATCAACTAATATGACACTTTATGACATTAACATGAGGATATAGTGCACTGATTAGGTGCATATGAAGAGATAGTATGTGATTTATCTCGATCATGGGGGCCCACACTAGACCCAGGTGATGCCACATTGAGAGGCATGAAGGTGGTTGATATATATAACAATGATGAGTATAAGCATGGTGATATGCCCAAAAAATATGACTAATATTATTACTTGTATAAAATTTGTACCATTTTGATATACATATACATACACACATACATATACATACATATATATATATACACACACACACCCACACCCACACACACATATAGAAGAGTGATGGTGAATGAAGATGATCTAGGGATTGATGGATATCTATAGGGGCTTGAATATATTACCAGGATACCAACATATCATAAACATCATTCAATCTCACTTGATCTTCTGAAGAACCCTCTAATCACAAGGAAATAAGAATCATAGACAACAACCCTCAATAAAACACATAAAGGCTTCCAAAATCACTCACTGGGATTGGCATATAATTAGATCCTTCACACTAAAACAAAAACCCTTGACCATGGTCATGGATATCATGAGGAAACACCTTATATTATTGTAGAGGATCATACAAGCATCTCTTTACATGAATGACTCTTGTACACACATCTAACCATAGTGTAAACCCTGGTTTCTCCTTATACTAAAAAATGTCACAAGAAAATAAAGCAAAAATTCATGAAAATAAAATCCTCCCATTTTTAGGTTGTCATTTACCCTTTAATATTTAAAGAGAAGGTCATCTTTTACACAAAACAAGCTCTCATTGGATGCTTGCATGGTAGAAAGTTTAAGATGCCAGATCTACTCTGTTGGATTCAATATTCCTAGACCCCACTCCTTGGATATACTCCCTTTACTCAAAGAGGTTCCATGGGCTATATTACCTTTATTTTCAACTTGAAAGAGGACTATAAAATTATTGAGCAAGTTAGACCCTAGTTTTGGGGTAATATGACCATTTCCACTTTTAGATGGCATGCAAGTTTTGATGCATATCAAGAGCGACTCTACACATTATCATTATGGGTAAAAATGCCTAGTTTTCCCTTCAAACTATGGGACAAAAAAATATTCAATATTATTGGGTATACCCTTGGGCATTACCTTAAAATGGGAGCTGACACAAAAAACCATAGTAACATTGTTATAGCCAATATTTGCATGGAGATGGAAATATCAAATGGGTTACCAAATGTCTTAGAGATAGATACAGGGGATACATATATCATAAAAATATTAGATTATAAGCATGTTCCATTTAGATGATCATAGTGTCAAAAATATGGTCATCTCAAAGCCCAATATGACCAAAAACAAGCACAAGGAAACTATCAGCACAAACTAGCGAAGGAACAACATAGAGGAGGTGAATGACTTACCACAAGATACTTAGAATACTTTCATTATCTTAGACCAAACTACATCTACTAGAGCACATGGGTTTAATATATTGAAGCTTGAGATATATGGAAGTGCTATTAATATGCCCTCAAATCCCTCTATTGACCTCCCTCCAATGGACACATTACTTTTTAGCATCCAACATACTCTAGGACATACAAATGAATCGATGCAAATACACAATCTAGAAGATTCAAAAGGTAAACCTATATCAACCTCTTGTTTATCTATTCATTTTAATGTCTTCCTAATTATGAAGCCATATAATGAATTGGAGCCTATCCCACATGTGACCTTAGCAATAGACCAACCATAGTACCCTGCCCTTGACAGTGCAGTGGATATGACCCATCTTAGTTAGAGCCGTCAACACCTAGAGACATCACAACATTCGTACATTGGTATGGATATGGATTGGATGCTATATTACAAAAATTTACTAAATCATAATGAATTAGTTGAAGCAAATAGGAAACCATACTGGGAAAAGAGTCACTCTCCTACCCAATCATCCTCTCTTAATTTTGTGGAGCATAAATATATGACAAGATCACAATCTAGAATAATATAAAGCTGTTCATTTACTCCCCTTCTAAAGGGTGGTTTGGATTCAAATTTGGTTAAAAATTAGAAGTCAAACATGGGTAGACCCTCCCATCTCTCTAATGCATAAAATGTGGCTGAACATGATGTGCTTTCAAGCAAACAACTCACTATATCCCAGGCCCTTATCAATGTAGCTCCTAAGAGGTTTACCAAATGATCATTACATCACACAATATCAAAGGTATTGGTATGGCCTCAAAATAATGATCCCTCAAAAGGCTTGTTCATAGACACAAGCCCTATCTTTTATTGCTTAAATAAACTATGTGATCAGAGGTGGATGCACTTAAACACCTTCAAAAATGCTTACCAAAGTAGACCTTCTTGACAGTTAGCTCTGTTGGCAAATTAGGTAGATTAGCTATCGACTGGGATGATACCATGATAATGAGAAATAATACATCTCAAGAAAACTACATACATGGGCATTTCTTCTCTTTGGAACTCAATCTAGAACTAGACATCTTAAATGTATATGTGCCTTCTCATAATAAGAAGAATTCTAGTTGGGACTGGAGGACTCTAAAATTTTAGACAAGCCACATATCCTACTTAATGGGGATCTAAACATGACTACCCATCATTCTAAGGCATGGGGAATATTTTCATGATAGGTTCCATTGGCTGAATTTTTTATAAAATTTATGGAATAACACAACTTGGTGGATGCAGTGCTAAACAAGCTCAAACCTACATGGAATAATCATAGGTCTGGTTTACTAGGTATCTCAAAGAAGTTAGACAGATTATTAATCAAAGAAGCTCTCATCCTTCATATTAGTGCCTAAAAATATACTACCTTGAAACATTATTCCTTTGATCATTATCCCATCATGATCGATCTAACTTTGGGATTAGGTAAACCAGTTACTCCTTTCAAGTTTAATCCCCACTGGCTATAATATGAGGATTTCAAGGATCTAATCAAGGAGACATGGAATACATTTTCCCTTAATATGGGTGAACCAACTATAGTTTAGATTTAGATTAATTTACTTAAAGTAAAAGTGGATCTTAAGGATTGGGCCACAAATAAATTCATTGATAGTGATAGAGACTTCATCATCATGGAAGAAAAGATCAAAACACTCCTAGCTTCATTCCATGTTAACCGTTTTAGAGCTGATATCTTGTAGGAACTCAATAAATTAGAGGCTAAAAAGGCATGGTTTCTTGATTGGAACGAAGTTAAGTGGTGTATGAAGAGTAGGGTCAATTGGATAAATGAAGGGGATGACAAAACCAATTTTTTTCATCATCAGGATATGGCTAGGTGGGATAAAAACAAATTATAGAACATCAAGGATCAAAATGGGCTGGTATGTTCAGAATTCACTTCTATCTCTAGGGTGGATGCATCCCACTACAAAGCTATCTACACAAAACCAGCTTAGGAAAATATTTTTGACATTATGGTGGTGTTCACATTCTTTGATGGATGGGTTAGTGATGAACAAAATCAAATTCTCCTTGGTTTGATCACTATGTATGAATTGCAAAGAAATTTACACACCTTTTAGCTAGGGAAGGCATCCAATATAGATGGATGGATGATTGAATTTTACATAGGCTTCTAGGATCACATTATTCATGACATTCTCTTAATAGTGGAGAAGTCCTAAAAATTTGGTAAAATCCATGCCCCTTTCTCATCTACGTTCATTGCTAACATCCCAAAAGATGAAAACTTGTCATCTTTTGAGCACTACTACCCCATCTCCTTGTGTAACTACATATACAAGATTATTTCAAAGATCATTACTAAATGCCTTAAACCAATATTTTCTAAGCATATTTCCCCTGAGCAATTTTTTTTGGATAATAGACACATACATGATGCTATTGGCACAACCCAGGAAGCCTTGCACACTATCAAGATAAAAACTCATTTTTATTTCTTGATGAAACTTGACCTTTCCAAAGAATTTGACCACTCCAATTGGCTATATATTAAACTTATTATTACATAGGTTGAGTTTGATCCACACTTCATAAATTGGATAGAGAATTTATACCAATCTATTTCTTATGCTATTTTAATCAATGGAGCTACTTCTCCCTTCTTCTCCACTTCTCATGGATTATAATAAGGCTGTCCACTTTCCCCCTACTCTTTTTGATCATTGTTGAGGCTCTTAGTTGACACATTTCACATGAACATGCTATTGGAAATTTCTTGGGAGTTAAAATTACTCTGGATACATATCTTACCCACATTTTATTTGTTGATGATATACTCATCTTCAAGAATGGTACTCCACAAGAAGCTAAGTGTTTGGACTATATTTTAAAGCTCTTTATAGCTACTAATAGGATGGAATTTAATGTCCCAAAATTTACTTTGCATTGATTTAATCTTTTTCCATCTATTTGGGACACTCTCCATACTATGTTACATTTCCCATTATAGGGCTTTGATCTGTGGATCAAATATTTGGGGTTCTTTCTTAAGCCAAATGATTATCATATTATGGACTAGTAATAGCTTGTGGACAAATTGAAAAAGTGTATATCTCTTTGGTGGAACTGGTGGATTTCTATAGCAAGAAGATTGATGCTAATCAAAAGTACACTAGAAGCTATACTAGTTTACTAGATGTCATTGGCATATATCCCACAAATGATTATCAAAAACATACAAAAGTTGTACTTACATTTCTTATGGTCCAAAAATAAAATTAACAAGGGCATCCCTATTGTTAAATGGATAAGCATTGCATAGCTATGATGTGATGGAAGATGGGGCATAAAGGACTTGAACCTATTTTTTACAACATTGGTAGCTAAGGTAGCTTGACAAACTATCTCTAACCTTGGTCTGTAGTAGAAAATTTTAATTTAGAACTATATATATCCACACTCCCTCTTGGATTGGATTTTTATGAGACCAAAATGTCATACTAGAGCATCTCTATTTTGGAAAGCAATCATTCAAAGTTTCCACCTCATCAAGACATCATTGACATGGGACCTAGGGGATGATTCTAATATTTGAACTGGATTGGAATCTATCATTAGAATACTTTTCAATCTATTTTTCTCTAACACACTATTGAAATCATTATAATGAGTACATATTCATTCCCTAGCTGATGCTTTTGACTCAACTCTGATGGGAAGATGACAGTCTAGGTGGAAATCGATGGCCTTTTTGGGATTATTCAAACTTGATGCATCATTATGGGAGAATTATCAGGCTTGTCTCATTAAAAACAATTTTTTCCTTGAAAATACCATGGATATATTGTGTTAGGATTTCAATCAAGAGGGAGGCACATACACTTCCAAACTTGGGTATCGGTCCCTCAGTCAATTGTGACAAGTTCTGAATGTACCTCTACAATGGAAGGACATCTTGTAGATGCATGCTCCTTCAAAGACAAAAATACAATTTTGGATTAATTTTCATAATCAACTTCTCACCTAGGATAATTTAGGGTGTAGGGGATGGGCAGGTCCAAACATTTGCATATTATGCAAGGAAAATTCTAAAACTGTGGATCATCTCTTCATCTCTTGTAACTTCTCCAAGGTAGTTTTGGATGTGACAATAGTGCATAGTGCATGTCTGATGTCGATTGGATATAATATTATGGAGGTTTGGAATATATGGTAGGGACATAGGGGACTTATTGATATATTACACTCCTTGCCATTTCATCTATGTTGGAACATTTGGTTAACATGCAATGAAGCAATTTTTCTAGATAGTTGGCCTTCCCTTATCTTGACACTATACAAGTTCAAATATTTTGTGGTGTCCAAGCTACCCATAAACCAACCATGAAGGTGCACCACCATTCCCATACTAATTAAGGATTTTACTCATCCACATTAATTCTATAATTTATCTTCTTGTGGAAATCTGGGTCTTTACAAAGTTAGGGGCATCATTTATTTTTAGTATAGGGAGACCACCTTTTAACTGGGAATAGGGATCCAAACAAATAATTTCATAGAAATTCAGGCTATTATTTTAGATCTCACTTTTACGAGGGACTTTGGGCTCACTTCTCTCATAGTTTACTCTAACTCAAAGGTTACTTGTGACTAAATGAATGGGAGGGCACAATGCAAACACATCATTCTCAAGCACCTCATCGATAGGGCTCAGGACATCATTACTCATTTATACCCACACGCCTTCACTCACATCTACCAGGAACAAAACTCCCAAGTGGATGCATTAGCAAAGGGGGATTTTAACTTAAACATAGGTAAGTTATACTTAAAAATTCATAATGGTGATAGAACACACATTAAGAGGGAAATAACCTTAAACTAATGTGTTTGGCATGCTCATGTTTTATGCTGCTAATTTGATTTGACATTATGTTTTATCCTTTGTTGACATATTTTGGTTGCATTCTTTTAGTCTCCAAAAAATATTTATATGGGTTCATGGTTATACCTGACCTTGAGCACATGCTCATCTTCTTTATTGCCTCTCGAAGGCACATACCAGCTGTATCTTCTTTCAAAGATGGAATAAAAGATATTGATATTTTTATTTTGAAAAAATAGATACATACACACACACACACACACATGACATTATTCACATGGTTTATTTTTATTCAAATGGATGTGTAATGTTTAATTCTTTTTTGCTTTTTGTATGGTTTTAATTGCATGTATTTATGTAATGTATGCTTGGATATGGGCAATGAAATCTAGATGGAAATAAGAAATCTCAACTGTAATGATCATGTGATAATATGATTTCTAGTTTTGTTTTTATTGTTGACTTTGAAGTATCTATAGAAATATCCTATGAATTTATATTTATCTATTTAGGTACCCATATCTACTATGTAATTTCACCTTCCCCACATGTCTCTTTATGAAGGACCTAATCAACCAATGGTTCCTTGGTAGGATTAGTGTGGGAGAGATTAGTCATAGGAGAGGGTGTACTGTGAGAAATAATTCTTCTAGTGGTCATCTTTTGTGAAGGTAGATGGACCACATGTTCCTTAAAATAAGAAACATGAGATGTCTCAACCCTATTAGAATATCTTATAGAATAAGTATGTGAAATAGGTCTAAATATGTTTTTTTGAAATGTAATAATTTCTTGATCGATAAGCTATGTAAGCTTTTGCTCAAGAGAAAAACAATCATCATCTTGGTACCCATTTATACCATGGTAAGTGAAAAAGTGTTGTTCTTTTACATTTTGAACTCTATGTGGCATGTAATGAGAATTAGGAGGAAGCTTTATCATTAATTTATCTAATAATGTGCACAATATATCTTATGGTTTACCTCAGTACCAATCAAACTGGAGTGGTTGTCTTTTTATAGAGATAAATGATTTAACTATAGGGGGTACTCATTAAGTATGTTATTTTATTTTATTCAATAACTTTAATATTTTTTCTTTAGAATGAACTACTAGTTTTGAAAAAAGTTTGTGAATTGGTTCACAACCCTTCCAAGTTTGTTTGTTTACTTTTAATATGTTAGCTATACCATGCTTGCTTTTAGGTGGTGAAATGGGCAACTCAATTATTATATTTATCAAAACACATGCATATTTATGCACATCCAAATATAAAACATAAAATGAAGCAAAGGGATTATGCAATACTCTTTATCTAAGAGGAAAAATAAGACTCCTACGAAATATAAATTGCACTTCCAAATTTGAGGGGGTATAGTTTAAGGAATAAAATGTCCTTAAGTCTAATAACATAGTCTAGAATGGACTCATTCTCATTTTGTGTTAATACTTGTAAATGATCCAATGGTAACTTATGTAAGGTATATTAATGAAAATTTGATAAAAAAACATTTTAAATGAAATGTTGACAAGGAACCATTTGGGAGGATATAAAACCAATATAGAGCCTCTTGAGCTAAACTTCAATGGAAAGCCTTAAATAGTAGGCATCCATTTTTATCCCAATGTTCAAAGGAATGTTTATATTATTGTAAGTGAATAGAAGGATCCACATCAGCACTAAATTAAGGGAACTTAGCCATGATGAAGTTATAATGGTAAGGATAATCAAACACATCTCAAGTAAGAAGTTGTTCTTTTAACATATTCTACTCAAATGTAGATTTATGAGATGCAACTTGTAACTTAAGGGTATTAACTTGTTGTTAAAGATTTCCTATGGTAGTCATGATGGATAACATATCACAAATAGAGAGTGGTGAAGAGTTTGAATATTTTATTATAGGTTATAAACTACATATATAATAAACATAGGAATAATAGATTCTTGAACACCTTCTAAAAGAGGATCACATCATGATTACGTAATATTTAGTAAAGGAATATCCATGGATAAAGACATAATTATATAATTTTGAATGGATGGAGGTTGATATCATTATAATTACAAGGTGATATGTTATTTGAAGTTTTTGGACATATAATAAGAGTAGGGGAAAGAACTTCACTTATAAACACATGCTACTTTTGAGCAAAAAAGGCAAAGGAGGGAGCAAAAGAAACATTTTCTATTTCATTTGAAACACTAGGAAAAGGAATAATGCAAGTTTTAATTTAATTTATATAAAATTTGCTTGGAAAGCTAATTGTAACTCCACACAAGGTATCTATTATAACCATTTCATTAGGACCTTCACATGTATTGTCATTGAGAGGAAGTAGTACATGCATTTTGCTTGTTACACTTTTTAGAAAGAGAAGTACTTTCATGATTTTCATTTGAGTGATCCAAAGAAGGGATAATATTTTCAATATTATAACCACTTGTAAAAGAAGGCAAACACTAAATTTATTCAATATTTATTTATTGGAAGGAGAAGAGGGACATTCAAATTTTGATGCATCTTAGATAATGTACAACATTTTGACTTACAACTTGATGAATGCTAGATTTTTGCTTATCTATGGTATTGTTTGGTTTCAAATCACTAATAAAATGTATTATTCTTAAGTTTTTATACCATTCATCATTGAAAATAGAATAAATAAGAGAATTAGTCTCCACGTACCCAAGAGGAATATCACTATGCTCATAGCCATATGAAATAATACTATTATCATTACCATGTTCATTTATACTTATATTTTCATCATTAGTTCTTTCATTGTCATAGCTATAATGAAAATAAAAGGTGTTATCCTATTTTTGATTTGTCACAAGATATTCATATGTAATACATTTATCATAAGCAATATTAAATAAATAATCCAAAGGGTAGGGCTTTATGGGGCCTTGTGTAAGAAAATCCATGATAACTTTATCTTTACACCCAATCACAAAGAGCGCAAGAAAAATGCCTAGAACAAAGATATAAAGAAGTATTCATTAAGTTATGCCCAAGAAATAAATGATATCTTAAAATTAAATACAAAAAATTGAAATAAACTTTGGAAGGAGCAAAACCCTACATGTAAACTAGGGTTTGGCTCAACAAATAGAGGATGAGTTCACCATAATGTTTTATGTTTTTTGGGGTTTTACACAAACACACTTAATCAAATAAAACTATTTGAAATAAGTAAGACTATATTCAAATTCACACTTAAATACAATAAATAATACAAATTTACCTAATTTAGCATGTATAATAAATACAACTAAATACAGTGCAACCAAAGGATAAAGATATCATATCTTGTTTGAAGTTTAGATCTGTGATATGACAATAATCTGGAATGATCTTAAGGAATTAATTAGGCTATAAGATCTAATCGCTTTATGATTTTGACTATTTTCACTTATAAGATGCTTGTGTCATCATAGATAATTGCATCAATATAGGTGTCCCACTTTGATGTAGGTGTCCAGCCCAAAGTGTCCATAGAGGTGGATAACAAATTCTTTTAAACCTACGCTATCACCTGTGTGTTTGTTTGGTGCCTCTAACAATTTAAACAATAAGAAAAACCATATCTTCTTGCTTTTGACCTATTACAACTTGGTAAAAATGGGTTAGCATGTGAGTCTATCTAAATGTAGTAACCCAAACTATTGTTAAGTGTTGCCTACATAGCCAATACTCCAAAGAGGGATTTAGAATTGTATTTAGTTCTTCATCCTAGGGATGTGCATAAAATTCTAATTGTACTATATGATATTTATCCTATAGTAACCCTTGGTACAAGTAATTCATGATTATAGTGATCTTTTGAGTGCTTCAGATATTCAATCTAGTACTATAGTGCAATTTGATAGCTTGAAATGTAAAATAATTTCTAACTAGAACTTGTTTGTTACAAATTACTAGTTCTTGTGATTAGATGATAAACTTTATATATATAGGGATGTCTTGATTTTTAATTAGGACATATTAGAACATAAAAATTTAGAAACAGGATGAAGAAAGGGGATAAAACAAATGACCACTAAGTGAAAAATATGAAAATAATAAAAAGATAAGTTTGGACACGTATGCCATAATTAGACACTTGTATTAAGTTTCCAACATGAATGCATGTGTCCAGAGGCTTAAAAACATAAGGATAAAAAAACATAGGTGGGGATCCATACGACAGACTAGATAAAATATAATTTATAACATATAATGTCACAAGGGTCGATAAATCAAGGGAAATAAGATGCAATAGAAGAGATCCATATGAAACCACACCACTATATATCTAACCCTTGGTCAAAATATGTATATATGCAAAAGACTATGAAAACATGATATGAAATAGTGTTTGTACCAAATATGGGAATATACACCAAGAATAATGATGAAATAATAATAGAAATTAAGAAAATGAGAGGAACATAACTCCAAACAAATGAACAACTAACTATGGTTGGATAATGTAGCGTCTGCAAAGATCTAGTTGCAAATTCAATGATCTTCCTTGCTTGAAATTATGTATTCTAACATGAAAATGATCAAATAAAAATATAAAAAATAATGGTAATCAGGCTATGGATATAGAAAGCTTAAAAAATTCAATATCCAATGATAATTTTTAGATTTAAATTTCATCTAAAAAAGAAATACTTGTAGGAGATGAATGGGAGTTATAAGGTTGAGTTGAACTAAGTTGAACTAGGAGTAAAACTTAGGAGAGACTTAAAAATAATTAAAAATAGAAGAGGAAGTGACATAGACCAATGTGAATGTGACCTCAAGTTGAAAAGAACAATAAATTCAGTAATAATAATGTAAAACATGTGAAATATTGAGTTCTAAAGGCTATAATTAGAACATGGGACAAATGTGACAAAATTACCCCTATTTTTAGGGGTCTATGTGATAGAACCACTACATGGGATGATGAAATTGACATATTATTGACAGTTCCATAACAGTGGTTTACAAAACCATCATTGTGAACCCATCACATATAAGGTGGTTTTGTAATGCTATAAGGTGGTTCCATCACCCAATAGGATAGTTCTATAACCAATTGAAGTTTTTTGAAAATGAGAAAAGGGGAGATAAAAAGAGCTAAAAATGTTAGTTTGAGGGGTATAATAGAGATAAATGGAAGTAATAAGGCTATAGTGTTAGAGATAACCCACTTTGAGTGTAAATTAAGAGATCACTATGTCATTATTAGACATCATATTGGGACTGTCGCACCATGCAAATTTTAGGTGCATACATATTTCCCACTTAGGATGATGTATTATCATGAATTTATGAGGGTATGTATAAATAAATGTAATTCAAAATGGAAATTTAGGGTTATGAATACTTACCTTACCTTTGTAGCATAATGAAGCTAGTTGAGACTCCATATAACTTGTAGACAAAAGATAGGAATCAACTGCAATTTGATGAGAAAGTAGAAAATATACCATGTAATCAAATCATGGACAAAAATACTTACCATTTATGTGGGGAATATCATACTACTTAAATCATCCTATCGAGGGATGATATTCAACACTAAGTCATCACATATTTGCAAAACCATAAAATGAGCTACACAAGATAAAAAGCCATTCAATCATCAATTTTATAATGTGAGTCAAAAATTCTAGTAATAATATGAATTTTAATCATGAAAATAAGTTTTAATGAGAGAATATTCCAAAACTAGAAAGTTTTCAAACCAAAATTACTAGCTTGGGGGCCTATATATTAAAAAACTTGACAAAAATAGACTCATTTGGGTAAATTAACTCTATGAGATTTTGAACTCTAGATTACATATAATGGTTTTGAGCAAGAAAGTAGTCAAAAGAATGATCATGAGATGAGTATGATGAATATACTAGTGGTACTTGGAGTAGGGTATGTGCATGTAGGTTTTTTCATCTTTTGCTGTAATTTTGAAATTTTATTTAAAACACACTAAAATTCTAGTGATTTTGGAAATTCTTAGTTTTAAAATGTTTGTGGGGAGGGTAAGATTATAAATTTGTTATTTTTTTGTGTTTTTAGTGAAATTTTGAGGGTTTTTAAAATTACACATTTGATACATAAAACTGACACATCAGGTATGGAACCTTCGATCTTCACAAACTAACAATGATGTAACTGTTGTAGCAGATCTACAACTATCATGGTGGATCTGTAACTACCACTCTTTACAAGGTTAATAGTTACACAACCACATATAAATTATAGTTGTGTAATCATATCAAGTGGTTAGTAACTTATTGGGGTGGTTGTGTAATCACCTAATGTTGTTACATAATCACCTAAGGTGATTACATAACCACCACTTGTAAATAGGGGTTATTCCATTCTTTGGAACTAATATGCTAAATTTGGCTTGTTTAAAAGGTAGACATAATAAACATGATAACTTGGGGTGTTTTTATGCTATATGGGACCTACATCCACTAGATCATATCTAAGGAGTAGGGGTGTCTTCCTTGTGTTATGGTGCTATTGATAATAAATAAGTTGGCCATCCTAGATTGAGTTGAAATAATTCAAGTGGCATAGGTGGGGATCATCTCTACCTTAATTAGGTTATTTTGTGATGTAATCACCTATTGAGACCCTAAAAAAAATACTTTTAGGTTCCCTCAGGCCTTAGGAGAGTGGATTATCACTCTAGTTGATGTGTACAGGAATACATTTCTAGGCTAGGCTAGACATTTTGGTGATGTTTGCATACCTGATATGGGTGTAAAGTGCGGATTGAGGATTTTAGGATTGAAAGATCAATGATCCCCATTTTAAGGAAAGTGATCATTGGTATCCTTTCCTTTAACCTAGTATGGGATAAGGGTACCAATAGGCTACTCTATATCTAGTCCTCAATCATCTAATGGTTTGAGGAGAGGGGAGCCTAATTTTCATGGGGATAAGAGACTTTGTCTTGTACTTACATATATTTGTAATATGTGGCCATATTAGGAACAATTTTCATTAGTCGTCCCATGATCCTCATTATTTGGGTGTATGAGAGGATGATCCCCTACCAAAGGGGAGTCACTATTGAGGATGTAGGGGCCATCAGGGCCTTGAGATGGATAAAAGGGGCATCATTTAGAGTTTTACCTCAGTCACTGGGACCTTGACAATGGCATACTGGATAGCCTTACCATATTAGGACATGATTAGATAATGGTATGGGGAGGTTTTATACCTTGTGATAGCCACTTGAGCACCCAAATATGGGATATACTACTATAGTTTGAGGTACACCCAATGGATAGGGTGCTTCAATAGTTTGGCATTCCCTGTGCAAGAAATGATCCCATACCAATAGTGGTATACAAAGGCATGCAAGAGGCATAGGTAGGAAGATTTGGGTAGATATCAGGTCACCCACTTATATGATGGGTGCCCATCACTCAAGTAACATATCTAAGATTTTCAAAATGGGATAACAACATGCAACTCCCTTACAACCACCAATATAGTGGGACCCTACTCAATAAGATACTGTACAACAATAACAATAGGTAGGTGGAGATGACAAGGGTAAAAAATATATTGAAATAGATGAGGAACTTGATGTGGATGAGAATGAGTCAATGGACTAAGAATTTGATCTAGATTGGCATAAGGATTAGCCATGTAAAATGTTAATTTACGTATTTTAGCTTATTACTTATATTTTGCTTTTAGGCTTGATTACTTAGTTGATTTACTGCATTAATTTCTATATGACTAGATCTAAAATCAATTATTATAATTTTTTATTGTAGATAAATTTACTTAATGGAGGACCATGATAAGGGACACCCTAATCAACCTTTTTTTGCTAGGCATCGATATTACTAGAGATGAGCTACTAGTAAATCCTGGATTGCCTACTAGGATAGGTTTGCACAATGATGTCTTCACTCTAGCCTACCATGTGTCTATTATGATGAGTAGATTGAGAGTGGATAATATTACTCTATAGGTGAGATCCAAGAGATTGGAGGCTTTGGTGGACACTATGGTGGCCAAAAGTGGTCGGGTTTCTTCTAGGTGATAGATAATAGGCATGACCTTGCAGGGAGGTGCTAGTAAGAAGAGATATAAAATCCCTATGGTTAGAGAGATAATTTATCATGGATATTATATAAAAATATTCCATAGTAGCCAAACCCCCCATCACTCTACTAAATTAGAACCCTCACAAAAGAGGAGGATGGAATCATGAGCTATTGTACATATCGATACATATTATACACTTATGTTTTATTATTGAGATCTTGAGACACATTGGCCCTCTACGAAGGTGATTATACTGGAGACTTATGTTGTAAAAAATTAACATTTATTATGATATATATATATATATATATATATATATATATATAAATACATTTTGATTTACCTTTCAGTGACTTGTCATTATGTGTTATGAGCTTTAATTTTCATTTTGATTCTTAGTTTATGCACTTTAGATGACTGGGCATGTGATGATATACCATGTATCTCTCTATTTTTTGATAAAATGCTATGGATAAGGATTATATATAAATATATGTAGATGATGTAATATGATTGATATACATGAAATTACACGTGATAAAAACTATTTTTTAGGTGGTGACCTACTTATTTTATCACAAATAACACGACTTTCTGATTTGTAGCAGGGGAATGAAAAAGGGAGTTAGGATAAATGTGACATGGTAAAATATGAAAAACATGAATAAAAAATTTATATGAAAAATGAAGATGACCTAATCCTTACAATCAAAGGGTAAATTCACTTATTTATAAAATAAAATACTATCTTTATTGGATTCATATAGAAATAACAAGCCTTGATATAACCAGTGAGTGGGATAAAGTTACCTTTTTTAGTATAGACATGTAGGCAAGATTTTCGAGGAAATTTTTATTTAGATAATTTTTATTTTAATGTTGCTTCTGAATTTATATTTTACTTTGTGGACCCCTACACCTAGTCTCATGTGACTAGGAAGACACATGGGATCATCACCAAAGGCTAGATGTAGGTGAGTAAGGGCACATCTCCCCAATGTTAAAAGCATACAACTATAAGATGAAAGGTTTCAACATCAAAGGTTAATAAGGGTGAGAGATTTTGGATTTAGTTTTGATATTGTATAAGATTTTGATTTATATTTGTAAGGCATTTACCCCATGCAGGCAATAAGTTAAAAGGGCTAATCATTGAAGACCAAAATTGGTGAGTAAAGTTACCTATTTTTGATCATGCTAATGTTATAATTTATAAGACACTATAAGAGGAGAATTGATCATGGATAAACTTCTAGACTAGGTTGTAGTCTAGCATTTTATAGGTTTTGCAAGAATATATAGGGAAAAAGAGGTACATTCTACTCGTAAGAACTAAGGCAAGAACAAATATAGTGTTGATTTTGAAAATGTTTTCTATGGGAAAAATGGAATGACATGATATGCTACATTTTTAATTTTTCACTCTATGCAAACTAACAACCAAATCATCACAAAACACACCATCTGATATGAAACTCAACACACAAACTATGAAAAATGCAATGTAACAAGGGAAATGTGATATGAAATAATTAAATATATAAAATTTTAAGGTGCAAAGAATTCACTAATTCATTAAACTCCTCACCTTCCAAAGTGCATAACTGATAGGATCTATTATTTAAATCGTTAGTCACTAGGTAAGGGCCTAACTAGTTAAGTTTGAACTTTCAACCTTCTCCTTTCTTTTTATCAATATAGTTTTTGAGCCTAAAAGATAAGGTCTCCTACATGTATCGGGTGATCATGGATAATTTTATTTTATTATCTACCCATGAAATCTACATATGTGACATGGTTTTAATAAATAATGAGTCATCATTCATCCAAAGTCTTAAGTTTAGCTAGTTGTGCGTTCATATACTCCTCATGGTCAATGAGACCCTAGAGAGAGACATGAAGGCTAGGTATCTCAACCTCAAAATGTAAAATATATTTAGATCCAAACATAATGGAATATAGGGTTGCCCCAATGGGAATTTTAATGCTATTTCTATAAGCCCAAAGTGATATATAAAGATGCAAATGCCAATCTCATTTAAAATATTTGACTATTTTGACCAAGATCAACTTTAGGGTTTTATTGGTGGCTTCAACCTAAAAATTAGCCTATGGATATTAAAATGAGGTTGTGTGATGTGATATGGAAATTTTTTACATACTTCATACACCTTAGGGTTTTTAAAATGAGATCCATTATTTTTTATGATGATTTGTGGAACTTTGGTGTGAAAAATTTTCAGTTCAAAATAAATTCTACAATGACTAAACCAATAAAAATTATAAGAGGCATTAGTTATTCCCACTTAATGAAATATTCATATGCTATGATAATGAAGTGGTGACCATCCAAATAAGTGAGGGAAAATTTACCTATTAGATCTATACCCTTAGTGGAAAAGGGCCAAGGCATAACAATGAGATACAAATCTTGAGGAGGAATGCAGATCTCATGAGATAAGCATTGCCATTTATCACATTTCCTAACATATTTTATGGCATCGTGTTCAATAATGGGTAAAAATTATCCCATTTTATGTATTTTATGAGCAGTTATATGGCCTCCAAAGTGAACATAAAAAATCCTATTGTAATAATGGAAGAGGACCCTTTTCTACTCCTCTTGGTATACACATCTCAATAACATGACATCAAAGGATTTATAGTAGAAAACCTTGTCTAAAATGACATACTTGGAAGTGATAACATGAAGACACCACCTCTGTTGAGTGTTAGCCCATTTATAATAAGTGTGGTCAATTAAGTAATGAATGATATTGGCATACCAAGGAGAAGAAATGATAGAAGGTTTCTCTATAAAATAAATTAATTCATCAAGAAAACTAGTATCAATGATATCATTGACTTATTAAGGAAAGTCTGCCAACCAATTGACAATGAATTATCCCTTTATGGATTTATGGTTGATGTAAATAAGCTCAAACTCACTCAAAAGCATGATAAAACATATAAAATTTTGTGAGAGGGATGGTGGATCAAAAACATGCGTAAGGCTTTAGACCTTACTAGGACCCATGTTTTTTGATTAATCATATATTACTGCAATTGCTTAGTTGTGAACATAATTGCTAAGCATTTTTTATTTGCTTACATTTAGCATGTTTCATAATACATGAGAGTGTAGTTAATGAAGTAAATAGAATGCTCCTTGCCATCATAATCCTCTTGGTCCAACATGTATTCAAGAGACACCTCTATTTTTCTAATATAAAATATGAGGGGCTTGTCATATTTGGGTGTCATAAGCATCATAGGATACATAAGGAAGTGTTTTACTACCTTGAATGTGTTTTAGTAATTGATCATCTAGGTTAATCCACTTAATTTATTAAAAAAATTATTGATTATATGAAAAACATATGTGAGGACCAATATTAATCATCGAATGGCCCTCAACTTACCTAGGAATGACGTAATACTTGACTCATTAGTGGGGGGAACATGTCTAGGATTGCAAAATTTTTGGCAGGATTGATATCAATTTCACATTAGAATATAATTTAGTCAAGGAATTTTCTTTCTATGAATCAAAACACACTTCTCAAGGTTGAGAATAACATCATATTTAATTAAACATGTGAGGATAATCTGTAACACTCCTAGATGGTTAATCCTTTACTTCACCTTTACTACAAGATTATTTATGTATATTTCCAATATATTATGAATAAGATCATGGAAAATATGGGTCATAACCCTTTGATATGTTTTCAAAACATTTTTAAGGATAAAGGGCATGACTACACAACATAAGGTTCCCCATATTATGGTGATGGATGTTTTACTTTGATCTTCATTAGAGCTACAAATTTGATTATAACCTAAGAAACCATTCATGAGGGATAGTAATTCATAACCCATTTTAGAATTAAGTATAATGTTTATGGATGGAAGATAAAAATAATACGGAGGGCATGATTTGTGTAGACACCCCATTCTGGCCACAACTAAATTCTAACCAGACTTCATACTGATTTCTACCAAATAATGGAAATTAAGTCTAGAAATCACTGAGCATACTAATTTCATTTGCAAATCATTCATTAGTGCACATAATCATGTTGAGGAATTATTATAAAGGGTATTACCCTATACCATATAATAAACTCTCATGGATTCATCCCCAGTCACCTTGTTACCTAACAACTGATAGTTTAACCTATGGACCCATTAAGTGGGGCACTTGAACAATTCCTAAAAGAGATAAAATGGTAATAAAAATGAATCAAATAATTAAATAATATTAAATGATTATCTAAATAATCCATTTAGAGTTAATGAATATCTAAAAATAGAAATTTAAAAATTCAAAATATTAAGCTTCTTCATCATTGCTTTTGTGAGTTGTCAAACTCTCACAAATATCTAAATTTGTGAGCCATGTCTATTAATTGAAAACCATTATTACATGACACTTACTTAACTCACCTAGGGTTGGTTTTAACTCATTCTATGCTTAATCTTAACCTAACTCAGCTTGGGTGAGAGTTAACTCTAGAGGCTATAAATAAAATGCATCACCCATTGATATTTAAGCTATCTTGGTGTAAAGTTATTATGCTCAAATAGGTGCAAAATATTTTATAGTGAAATGTTATTATGCCAAAATACCTCCAAAAATATGCATAATCTAAGCCAATCTAAGCCAAACAACATTAACAAGGTGCCAAGGAGAGGTGGAGTAATGAAGCCTCATTGAAAAGGATTTCTTGAACACATACTTGAGTAAGCCAACTCAACAAGCAGTTTTGGATCTACAAGGAAGGTAAAAAGAAGATTTATTTTGTTTTATAGTTGTATTTTCATTCTGTTCTTATTACTTATGCTCTCCCTAGTGTCTAGGCTAGAGGTGTTAGTGTTTAGTGTGTTTATTTTGGATTTAATTTTATTGACTAACACTATACTAGTCTCCCCTCTATAGATTCCTTATTCACATTATGGCACCCCCGGTGGGATATGCACCCCATAAAGTTATTCCCATGGTATTTTAAGACCTCTTTCTAACATATTTCATGTCAAAATATTAACTTGCTAACCAAAAAAGTGAAAAGTTGAATCTCACAGATGATACACAAGAAGTTGTGGTATTGTTTTATAGATTTGCATTTTTGAAATTGGTAAAAGTGATATTTCATTATGAATTAGTGATATTATACTTGCATTTTTGCACTTGGTAGTTGTGGTTTTGTCTTAAAATTTGTGGTATTTCATTAATAGTTGTGGTATTGCCTTGAAATCTATGGTATTGCTTTCAAAGTCATGGTATTACCTTAATAGTTGGGGAATTGCCTTCATAGTTGTGGTTTTCCCTTTGAAATTTGTGGTATTGACCCTATGATAAGTGATTTTACACTATGAAGTAGCAGTTTTGCACTAATAATTTATTTTGTAGGCAGTTGCGGTTTTACACTAACTAGTTAGAGTTTTGTAAGAAAGTTGTAGTTTTGCTCTATGTATCTATGGTATTACACTATGTGAAAAACATAAGAAACCTGAAAGCTAAATTTAAATTGTCATTTACTCACTTTATTTTATCTTTTAAGAAAAAATACCCCCTAGCAATTTTTTCTGGACTAAAAGACCAAGGAAAGATGTTTTTAACACTTTAAGATATAACTCACATTTACATTTGGTGTTTAAAAATAATTTACTTGATTTATTTTTATTTTTTGGAGTTCACAGATCAAAAAAATATAAGGGGATAAACTTCATATCATATTTTGCTTGGTTCTCTAAAAATGAACTCAAACTTAGATCAAATTTTCTTAAGAGCTTGATTATCTATTATTTTACTTGTTTGTTGTGTGTTTTTGTAAAAATTACTTAGTGTGTATGCTCTCCCCCTATCCCATTTAGCGAACTTAGGTGACCAAAAATGATTTTTCATTTATTTTTTGTTGCTTTTTCCAAAGAATGTAAGGAAATTTGCTAAGGTACTCCTCAAAATTTGAGTGATTTGGGTGATCCCCAAAATGACCCTAAAGTCTTACAATTTTTATTTTTTCATACATCTTAGCTTATGAGTAGGAGTTCATACCTCCATAGGAGTTATCTAGCTAAGTGTTGTCTTGGGAATTCATCTCCAAACATCAATTCAACCCTAATTTATGGTAGGGGTATATAAATTGAGGTCAACTTACTGGGATGCTTGTTTGAGCAGTTAAACAAGCTCTATTAGTAAGAGACTACCTCAAATCATATGTTTAACATGGACATCATACTACACTAAATAATTGATGGATGTAGTGGTTGTGAAAAGGATAATACCTTTTCAAAACAAGTCAGTTAATACATATCTAAATGATGTGTTATGCCCTAATGTTAACCAAACATATGAGACCATTTAGAACATTTGAAACTTGATAGTTTTTAGATAGCCCCACTTGTTGCAGATATATTTTTAATGTAGGGTGAGTAGCCCAAAGTTCCATGTCGAAATATAAAATCTTGAGAGAAGAGGGGGGCTTAAAAAACCCTACTTTTAATGCACATTAAAATTTTTGGATTAATAACATTATTTCCTCTCAAGAGCAAGTATATAGCTAGAATTTGATAGTACGAAGACACTTTGTTATATTTTAAGATTAGGATGATACACTTAGGTGTTTTTGTGTATTTTACTCTTTAATTGAATTGATCTGAGTCAACACTATTTGTTTGTTTAAACCACATACCTTTCATTTGATGCCATACTTTGCCTTAGTCATTTGTCAAAAATTTGTGTATGTGTTTCACTTGTTTTAAAGAGGCATAATTACCCTACGATTTCATTTCAAGTCTTGTGCCTTAGAGTTTTAAAAATAAATCATTTTTCATACCTTTAGAGCAAGATAGTGTCATTATGCTACTCGTATTATTTTAAAGATTTGTTGCCTTGTATCCAATCAAAATTTCAAAACCATGTGTGCCTTTTTGGTCTATGACTATTATCATTATGCTACCCATTTTGGTCTAGCTTATTTTCAATTTAAGATCCAATCCTTCTAAATCAAGTTTAAAATTGGTATTGATAAATTAAAATTCAAACATTGATTGGTTTATGCCTATTCCTTATGTAATTTTGGCTTAGACATTTGCCTCTCGCTTTTGGATTGTGAAACTTGGACTAATTCCTTGCTTGATTTAGTGATATTTGTGCCTAAATTTGGTAAGTGGTCTATCTTTCATGTGCCTAAAGTCTAATGTATTTTTACAAAGGTCAAGTTTATGTTTGAATCTAAATGCCTAGTTTGAGTCCAAGTGTTTAAAATTGTTAGATTAATTATTTTGCCTTTTAAACCTAGTTTATGTAAAGTCTAACTTTTGTATCATGTTTATAAAATACCTAGTAATTCCCATTTGTCTTAGACCTAGTGTGTTTCAAAGTCTATCTTCTATGTCATGTTTATAAAAGACCTCTTAATTCCCATTTGTCTTAGACCTAGTGTGTTTCAAAGTCTAGATTTTGTGTCATGTTTCCAAAAGACCTAGAAATTACCTTTTGTTTTATACCTAATGTTGTGCTAAGTATAGATTTTGTGTTGTGTTTCTAAAATACCTATCATTTTACCTTTTGTTTTAGACCTAGTTGTTTTTAGCCTAGCTTTATGCCCTATTCCCAAAGACCTAGCAACCTTTTTCATATTTAGACCTAAATTATAATTGTTTGAAAAACTTTTACTAAGTTTGGCATTCAGATTTGTATTTTCACATGACCATTTATGTAATACATTTGACATTAGAACTTTTTAGACTGAGTCTATCATTGACTATTTTGGATAATTAGCTCCATTCCTTAATTGAGTTTTTAGACCAAGTTCTTAGGTGTTATAAAGTTTGGGCCATTTTCCCTTTTGACCTTATTTTTAGGGTTTGTATAAATCTAGATCTTCTTGACAAAATGTTAGTCATTAATATAGATATGTCTCATGACAATCATAACATAACTATGTACAATCTAGGTTACAATAACATAGTCACAAATGACAACTTTGTTCAAGACCCCTATAGTGATGATGTACTTTATGAGATGGATCCCTATCTTCCTTAAACTAATTAATCTAGGGAACAAAGTCCAGATCTATTAGCCCACTAGTTGGTTAACACACCTCCCTATTCAGAATAAGACCAATAACAAATCACATAATATCTCGCTAACGTACCATTGGTTAGAGAACAAGTTCAATAACAACCATATTATGTTACTATGCCATCAAAATATGACCCTTATTTTTATGATTATCACTTACTTGAAAATAAGGATGAGGTTTTAGTTAGAGCTATGAAGGTAGGAATCAAGTTTCAACTAGATTTACCCCATGAAAACTTACCTATTCTAGTTAGAGTGCCTCTAAACATGCCCTATACCCAAACCATTGAACAAGCCTCTAGTAGCTATCCTCAAATGCTCATGCTAATGTCATATCAAGACCCAAATATGTTTATAAAAGGAAATGGCCTCATGGAGGACCACTTTATACAAATATAAAAAACATATCAAACCTATTTGAATCTAGTACATAATTTTAGTTCCATGGCCATGTCAAATTCTCCACTCATAGAGCTAGCTCCTTAAATAAGAATTCTAATTTCATTGACATGTCAAGATAATTAGGGTATAAAACCATTTGCAAAAATCACTTCAGTAAATGATGTGTAAAATGTCCCATGTATTGAATATGTAACTATGGCTTCTATGTAGAACAATATGGATAACATGCAGGTGTCTTCTAATCCAGGCCAAAGTGGTGTAAATACACCAACAAATAGTCTGTAAAAATAAATGCCTTTAGATAAAAACATAAATGGTTCACAATAGTAAGGGGAAAGAACTCCTGCTTCCCAACCATAATAATTTACTTTAATTCTTAACCAACTACTCCATCAAGCATGCAATCACAGGGATTAAGTAACCAAGCACCAACTAGTGTTTTTCCTCAATAAAAAGTGACAAATTCTATCCCACCTAAATAGGTGGTGACTAACATTACATAACAATAAGTACAATCTAATCTACTATAGCAATAAAGGTAGAACATTATGCCACCTTAATAGGGGAAAGAAATGTTTCACCTCAATGGGTAATGACAAACATACATATAAATTCATAGACCAATATATATTTATGATCATGAATGTTTTCTAATCAACAACATATTATTGTTGGTCAAAGACAAATGCCAAACATCCAATAATTGTCTAGTTCATAATAGGTGTTTGTGTAACAATGAGGTGCTAACATCTAACAAGTACCCATTGGGAAGCAATTGCCTTTTACTCAACACATGCCACAAATCCAAATATAGGGCCTTAGTCCATAATAATTTCCATTTATTCAACTAGGTTCGACTAGTCAGTAATAAGTCTCTACTCAACCTTAGCAGGCACAATATTTTACCCAAATCCATATCTTTCCATTGTAACCACAATTCCCTCAAAACCAAGGCTATATAATGAATCCAAACTAGAATATAGCCCAACAATGCATGTAATTTCAATAATTACATCCTAATCCATAGATGTATATTCCTAGTCAACTCATCTATCAGACCAACATTCTGAAATAAACCATTCCTCTAGTATACCCTGGTTAAGGTAATACACTTTTGACCACCCAACCACCACCTCAACAAAATATACCATCTAATTTTTTGGCCCAAGAACTACAAAAAATGAAGGATGTGATTGTTACCATTCAATCACGAAAGTAAACCAACACATTCAAGTTAGATGATGTGTGCTCATACCCATTCAATATGGAATATCTGCAAATACCATTTCCTCTAGGTTATGAACCACTAAAATTTGATAAATTCAAGGGTAAAGGAGGAGACCCTAAAGTAAATTTAATAGAGTTATTTATCACTTACCAACTAATGGCTTATAATAACATATACCTACTCCTTTTGTTTCCTTGAAATCTAGTAGGACAAGCTTTGGAGTGGTTCCTCAAATTGCTAAAGCATTTTGTATATGATTTTAATGACCTCTTAGACAAGTTTGTGCAACATTTCTCCTATAATATTGAGCATGAAATTTCATTAGTATATTTGACTCAAGCCAAGTAGAAAGTTGGTGAGAGATTTGGAAGCTATTTATAGAGATGGAGAGTGCTTGCTAGTCACTTCACCCATAGCTTACCAGATAAATAATTGGTTCCTATATTTACTAAATTTTTTCAAAATAAGATATATTATCATCTAAAGCTTCAATGTGCATATAACTTAAAAGAGATCATGGCCAAAGGTTTAAAAATTGAAAAATACCTTACTAATAAAGGGATTATCAAGTTAACCTCATTGAACCAAAATCAACACCAAAACCAAGGTGTAGGCCCAAGTCAAAACCCTAAACAAGTCCAAGCACAAGCATCTACACCAACTCAGTCCAACAACTATGAGAAACCCAAGCAATTTAACTAAAATAATAACTAAGTTTCACCATGTCTAAATGGTGTAAACACCATCTACTTAACCTACATCATAAATACAACTTATTCCTCATTAGTAGCCTATTCAACAAGTGAAACCTACATAACAACCTAGACCATGTTCATAAATACAATAACCACCACCTTTTCAAACCCCTCCTCCAAGAAGAAGACCCACTCCTTGAGTATTTATCAACCTTGGTGAACCTATCTAAGTAGTGTTTTGAAATCTAGCCATGACTAATATGATTAGTTGGCCAATTCTGAAGCACTACCTTGAGGGTATTCCATATACAATTTGGTATATAGAGCATGAGTTTTGTGAATACCATCATGTTCATGGACATTCCATATGCTATTATGTGTAGTTGAAGTACCTCATAGAAAATAAACTAGAAAATAGGGAGATTACATTGGATAATAGAGTATCTACATCTAATTAGAACCTAGGTATCTACTAAAACTCTTTTTCACAACAACAACAACAACAACAACAACAACAACAACAACAACAACATAATAATAATAATAATAATAATAATAATAATAATAATAATAATAATAATAATAATAATAATAATAATAATAATAATAATAACAATAACAATATATACTAGGACAACACAAATAAGAATATAAAAAATCACTACAATAAAAATAAAAATATCAACAACAATAATAACAACATCAATAGAATAGGAGGAACCAAGGCCAAAATTATCCCAACAACCAAAAAACTTACCATGCAATTGCACATGACTACAACAAAGTTGTAGGTCATATTATTGGAGGTTATGTCTATACCATCACCATTAATCTTTAACCAAGTGAAAATAGACTAGGATCATTGTCAAACAATACCAATCAACCTATCTATGCCAATATTCCTTCCTTGACCTAAGACTACAACCAATTGCAATAATAACTAGGGATTACTACTTTAGGTCCTTATACTGATAACTCTTCTTTGCCCTCTAACTAAAACCAAGTACACTGGAAATGAAGACTTATCATATCTAGCCCATCTTTATCATTATCATGTTATAATGGTCCTATACCAATCTCAATTTTGTAATCATAGCTTAGTGATCTAATATTACCATCCTAGGACCACAACCTCCACCCAACAGACCAATTCAACCCATTATGTTGTCTAGGAATAAGCCATTTACCATTGTTAAGGATAATTTATATGACATTATGGAACAACTCTAGAAGATACCCACATAAATCTCCATTCTAGATTTGTTGTGTACATCTACTATCCACAAGAATATCCTAATAAAACTCCTAAGATAATCCCATGTTATAAATGACATAAATCCAAAAAAATTCAAAGATTTGGTTGGACACTTAGCCCCATGCCAACATTTGACCTTTGACCAAAGTGATATGTCATCCCTTAACCCTCTCCATAAAAACTCGCTTTACATTGAAGTTGTCATTACATGGCACAAAGTCAAATGTGTCCTCATAGACAATGGATCAGGCTTGGATATTATGTCTTTGAATCTCATCAAGCATTTAGGATATATAAAAAATCATCTACATCTAGAAATAATTATTATCAAAGCCTACAATAATGAAGAATGGGAATCACAAGGCACTATAAGACTACTAGTTATCATTGGGCCTTTGACCCATGATACACTTTGCCATGTGTTAGACCTAGATTTATCATATAGTTTACTTTTGGGTATACCTTGGATACATGAAATTCATGTGATCCCTTTGACATTTCACCATTGTCTCATGTTCTCACACTCAGGCATGGAGGTCACTCTCAATGGATATTTGTAACCCTATGAATATTTCAAACATTTAGAGGATGAGTATGAAAGTTACAACTACCATTTTGGCCTAAATATGGTTCCCAAAAATGACACAAACAAAGAAATACTTTTTAAATTACCATAGGCCATTTATATAAACCTTAATAACCTAGCCTCATATTCACATATTCCTCCTCTATAAATATCTAATCATTTTACCATCTTAGCCAATGGTCTAGGTGAGTATTTGACCCATGAAACATTCCATATTTCCAAGCTTCCATAGAATCCCAAGTCCTATGGAAGACCTAAAGGTAGGCCACCTTGCATAGAATGGAATTGAAAATGAAAAGACAAGATTCATAATCCAACACTTATTATTTTCACCCTGACCAGTGGCCAAGAAGAAGACCCATTAGCCAATGATGAATCTTGGTTGTACAATGACAAGTTCACTAATTGCTTTAAAAATAACAAATATCCAATCCCTAACAGGATCATGGAGAACCAAGACTATGAAGGTGGAAGCCTAAGGCCAAATCATCAGGGTACTATTGAGCCAATTTTAATGACTAGGTATAAAAGAACTTATGGTCTCAGATTTAAACTGCCTGGGGATGACCCCATGTATCTTATTTATGTTTTGACACTAACGTCTAGTGATGATGCTACCAATAATGAAGTAGAGTTTGATCATAATGTTTTGAAGACCTTTTTAATACCAACCTATTTGACCTATTTATCAATTGTACCATTACCCTAGTAATTTGACATTCCACGCTTCCCCTTTATCATCCTCAATTTATAAATTGGGACCAAAAAAAATCAAGAGTATCTGTATATTAATTTAAAAATGGTGAGGCATTTTATGATTTTCTAGGCCTAAGAGATAATGTTATATTGGGAAATTACAAATAAGGGTTCTCTATCAAACTAGATCCTGTAACCTATTTTAGAGAATGGGTGAACACCCTTAGCCAAAAAAATAAAATAAAATATTGAGGTCCCAAATTAAAAACTAGGGTAAAAGTAAAGAGGAAGGTCAGTATTTTGGTGAAAACCTATTTTAGGAACCATTAGATGGGGGTGTTAAAATTTCCTCAAATGAAGCTCAATAGACCACTAATGATGAACTTGCCTTTAGGTCTAAATTTAGTTCAATATAATAACATGACTTTGATTGAATTGCATAAAAATTTCCTATAGTGTTTGTGACGTGGCCATCCCTACCATCAGGAGATTTAGATTCATCTTATTTAGGAGAGATTGAAGAACCAATCCAACTAGAGGACTTTGCCATTAAAGGATAATTCACATCATTACCAATCATTATAGAATATGCCTTGAATATCCTAATAGAAGATACTACAAAATTCAACATCAAGAGTCTAGATGACCCAAACTGGATCAAATTAGGCACATCCCTCATCGAGGAGGAATGTGAAATATTTACAACCATTTTTAGGGAATTTATTGACATTTTTTCATGGGCCTATTTAGACATGCCAGGTTTGGACACCACTTTGGTTGTACACCACTTTATTGTACATCCTAATGTTAATCTTGTGAAGTAGAAATTGCCTGATTTACATCATCGTATTGCTATACTATTAAAGAAAGAGCTATAAAAAATATTGAAAGTGAGATGCATCTAATGTATCAACTATTCAGAGTGGATCTCAAATATTATTCCTATCAGTAAGAATCTAGAAGGAATCAGAATTTGCATTGATTTTAGATATATAAGCAATGCTTGCCCTATGGATGACTTTCCTCTATCAAATATCAACATGATAGTTGACCCCATAATGGGGTATGAAATGCTTTCACTTATGGATGTATTTTTAGGATACAATCAGATTAGGATCACACTAGAAGACTAATAGACAATGTTCACCACTCCTTGGGGAGAATTTTGTTATTAGGTTATGTCATTTGGCCTCAAGAATACTGGGGCCACATACCAAAGAGCCATGACCATCATGTTTCATGATATGATACATGACATTATTGAAGACTATGTTGATGACATATTAGGTAAATCAAAGACCTATGCCATTCATCCAGTCACACTATGAAGAATATTTGAGAGGCTTCATGAATACAAGGTCAAACTCAATCCAAAGAAGTATGTCTTTAGAGTCACTTCAATAAAATTGTTAGGCTTCATCATCTCTCATCGGGGCATTAAAATTGATCTTGCCATAATGTAAGCCATTATCGAGATGTTGTAACCTTCTAATTTGAAGCAACTCCATAGTTTGTAGGAAAAAATAAAATATATCAAATGCTTCATTTTATAGTTGGCTAATAAATGCCACCCCTTCACTCACTTACTGAAGAAAGGTGTTACATTTATTTGGAATGAAGACTACTAGAAAGCCTTTCAACACCTAAAGGACTATCTTGCCAATCCACCTATTTTTTTACTTCCCATGCCAGGAAAGCCATTTCTAATATACCTATTTGCCACAAATAAATACATAGGGGTACTTATAGCTCAACATGATGACAATGGAAAAGAGCATATTGTGTACTCTTTAATTTTTACACTGGTCACATATGAACATAACTATACGCCAATAGAAAAAGCTTGTTTAGTTATGGTCTTTTTAGCCTAAAATCTATGGCATTACATGCTTAATAATAAGACCATAGTTATTTCAAAAGTATATCTTCTCAAGTATCTACTATCCAAGATAGCTTTACAAGGCCACATGGCTAAATGGATCATGCTTTTGAGCGAGTTTGAGATTGAGTATGCCAATGAGAAAGCTATAAAGGGACAAGTACTTGCAGATTAAATTATTGAATCTCCCCTTATAGACATCAAACCACTCACTTTTCAATTCCCAGATGAGTCCATCATGACCATAATAGAAACACCTTCTAAGGAGAAACACTGGAAGTTATATTTTGATGGATCATTCACATCACATAGATCAAGGGTAGGTCTATTGTTTATTACACCATATGAGGATATTATCCCTAAATCATTCTATATCATCTTTCCTTATACTAACAACATAGTTGAATATGAAATAGTGGTTATAGGGCTTCATTAAGTGGTAAATCAATTATTCAATATCTCATAGTTTATGGTGATTCTAAGTTAATCATCAATTAGGTTATAGACCAATTTTAGACCAAAGATGACAAAATGGTACCATACAAGGCCATGATAAATGTTATAAAATAGCATATTGATGACATATAATTTGAACATATACCTCAGACTAGTAACAAGATGATGGATGCCATGGCCACCATTAGTTCTTTGATCTACCACATAGATAACACAAAAGAATATCAATTCCTTGTTAAAAATGTTCTAGTATCAGTTCATGAACCTTTAACTATAATAATGATTTGTGATATTATTAGGTCTTATCTCTATTTGGTACTTAGACATTTAGAACTACCTTCATGACTATGCCATGCTGACTAACCTATCATGTAAGAAACAAAAGGCCTTTACACACCAACCTCTTGCTATACCTTATTTAGCCCAACATTTTACCACCATAGTTTTGATGGAAACCTACTTCATTATTTAACTTTGGTAGAAGCCACATTAGCATTATAGGTCATCCATAAAGGGGTATGTAGAGCCCACACTAGTGGGGTCATCCTAGACAATAAAATTCTACGTACTGGTTACTATTCAAAAGGTGTGACAAATTTCAAAGGCATGTCAATTTGATTTATGCTCTAGCCAAAAAACTCAAACTGATGTTTACACCATGGCTGTTTGTAATGTGGAGACTTGATCTCATTAGGAAGATCAACCCTACTTCATATGATGGCCATAAACACATCCTTAATACCATCAAATATTTCATTAAGTGTATTGAAGCTATACCTCTAATGTGCTTGGAAAATAGATTTCCAAATTCAAATTCAACCATCTCATATGCCATTATGGTATCCCATTTGACATTATATCTTATAATGGTAAATAATTTAAGAACAAAGATGTCAAATCACTCTATGCCAAGTATAATATCACCCAACATTTTTCTATTGCATATTATCCTCAAGGTAATGACTAAGTAGAGACATCTAATAAAACCACTGTCAACATATTTAAATATATTATCAATGATGCTGGCCATGATTAGCATTTATAGATCTTATTTTCCCTCTGGGTATATCATACCAATTACTATACTCCAACTATTGCCACTCCATATTCCCTAATCTATGGCACTGAGGCCATTCTTCTCATCGAGGTCAAGTTACCTTCTCTTATTATCTCATTGAAACACATCCTGGATGATGTAGATTATAGAGTAGCTCACATGCAAAAGCTTGAGATACTTGATTAAAAAAACATGGCCAGTTTCAATAGCCTTCAAACATACCAAAATAGAATTTATAGCCAATATAACCGATGGGTCAAACATAGAGAGTTTAAGCTTGGGGATATTATTCTCAAAGAAAACCAAAAGAACACCACAATTGAGAAGAAGAAGAAGGTCAAGTTCAAACCCAATTGGATAGGCCCATATGTCATTATTTATAATTCTAGATTTGGAGCATACATGCTCACTACATAAGACAAATATGAACTTGATGAACTCATGAACATAATACACCTTAAGTGTTATTTTTCTTAAGGGACCCAAAGTATTTTCTATGAGGCTTGTTTATGTTTTACGATATCATCATTTTCCTTATACCATACCATATACCATTATACCATACCTTTACTAAAGACCAAGGTTGTTTTTACCCTCCCTACCCACCCATTTTGACCTTGGTTTTGATCCATTGGTTCTTAGGGAACCTTCAATGAGGGGATTCAAACCAAGTTTTAGCAGTTGATTCAATATTCTAGATAGACGCAATATCTTAGACCAATATGATAGTTGGTTTGGTAATTACATTCTTCATTATTGTCATGTTCTATTTCATTTTTAGTGTTACTACTTATAACTACCTTTGGGAAAATTAGTATCATTAAGCTTTACTATTGTTTCTTAATTATAACCACCTATGTGCAAATTTAGAGCAACATCTTTACCATATCTTATTGCATCATCCTGCCATTCCTATACTATACTATGCCATTTTCTTAAATTCATAAAATTGTTGCTACCTAGTCATATTCCTCTACTATAAGGCATAATTATAGTGACTTGAGGTCTTATTTTGGGACTATGTAGGTAGCTCTCAATTCATGTTGAGGTTAGATCAGTCACCTCTTCACTATGCTCTCACCATTTTTTGAGCAATTTGACTTTGAATGCTCTCACCTTTTTTCCAGTAACCTAAGCCACACTCTCACTATTTTATGAGTTGGACTTGTATGATTATATTTTTGAGCTATGAATTTAAACTACTATATATATAGAAAAATTAAACCAAAACACAATAACATCAAAGGGAGATATTATGGAATTAAATAAGAAATAATAAAAATATTCTTACCATTGCCTTGCTCCTCTTATCCTCTCTCTAAGATCTTTAAGTGGATTTTTAATGATTCTTAACTCTTACTTGAGGATTGTTATGGGTAGACTCAAAATTTTGACATAATGATAGCTTGATCAATGAATTTGATTATGTATTATTTGATTATATTGACATGTAGGTATTATGGCTTCATCTATTGCTTGTGGTTAGTTCTAATGGAGGATTGGAGGAGATTAAATAGAAAGGAGAGGGAGGATTAACAAGGAATTAAAAAATCCTTAGAAGCCTCTATAATATAGGATTCTAGAGAAGAAGGGACAAGTTAGAGAGGATTATAGAATTTGACAATTATAGAATCAATTTAGGGGTTAAGTAATATTACTAAGGGATTAAGATGGGTGATTAGGGACCAGGGATGTAGGAGAGCCTAGGAATAGGCTAAGGTAGGTGGGTTATGAAAAATTTAAATTCCCAAATAATGGATAAAGGGGATTAGGATAAGATTAATATATGATCAAAAGAATTAATATATTGGTGGGGATAATATAAAGTTAGTGGATGAGATAATAGTGAAGTGGGATAATAAAAAAATGACTAAAAGGGATGATATTAAGATGAAATTAAAGGAGATAAATGAACGTAGATAGGATAAGTGAAATTATTATTGACTAATATTAATATTAGCGATGATTAATGGAGTAATAAAATTTAGGTGCATATATTTTGCCTCTCTTTGAAAGGGCATTATGGGTAGACAAAGTGAAAGGAGTAATAGTCTTTCAAAGAAAAACCATTTCATGGATGAATGTTAGTAAATGACATTAGTGGATGCGATGCCTCCTCAAGTGGATATGTGGGTAAGAATGAGATAGATGGACACTCGAAAGAGGAAATGAGGAGTTGGATATGATGGATAGACAAGGGGATGGGATGTTAGACATAAGATAGATGATACAGGAAATGAAGTTAACCTAAGCAGTGAGCTAAAAATGGATTATGCCCCTGGCAAAGACATATGCATAGGGAACATAAATGATGATGATAAGACAAAAGGCCATAAGATTTTAACATATCCTAGGCAAGGATGTAGGCTAGGGAGAGCTTCAAACCAAGATATTAAAGGCCATGAGTTTTCAACATATCCCAAATAAGGACACATGCTAGGAGAATATTAGGCCAAAGAGAAGACTATAATTTAATGAAATTGATGATGATTATAGCTCAAGGATAAATTAAAGTGATATGATGAAGGATAGGATTGAGAAGAAAGGATATAATTGAGTGAAAAAATAGATTGCATGGTGTTAAATCAATTAGCCATAATGTGATTAATAATGATGATGCCATGAGCAAGGACACATATAAGGGAGCAAGAGATGATAAAGTTATGGTCCTAGTCATGCCCTATTTGAAGGAGGAAACTATAAACTTCAAATGTTAAATTAACCCATCAATGATATGGAATAAAGGATGGATGAAAGAACATATGGATGTTGTGATGTGTCAGGCCCAATTGATAGGTGTGGGTGATTGACAAAAATATTAGGGAGATGATTACGAGGATGGTTATTGATCAATATATTGATTGATATTATGGCCAATGGATTTTGACTGATGCAATATGTAAAGATGATGAGGGACAAGATAAATGTGATTAAAAATGAAGGGGAAAGAGGGGAGAGTAGATGAGCTAAACTTAGGCACATTATGTGACTAAGCACTACCTATATGGTCTAAAAAGACCTCAAGCCAATGTAGTTCAGACTAGATTAGATGATGGATGAGAAGATTAGGATGCTAATGACTATTAGACATGGTAGTTGTTATATAGAGGATGTGAATTAGATCTTAGTCATGAGAAATTATGGGAAATGAGATGTTAGAAGTTGATGACTAGAGTGATGATAAAAGGGATTATAGGTATGATGGGATATTAGATGAGTGGAATGGGATGATCAACTTGATGATATGATAAAGATGATGATTATATGATTAGGTAGGTGATAGAGGATAGGATAAATGATGAGTGTGTCTATTATAAATACATCATAATTATAGTTAGGTTCATAATATTCTAAGCAATCTGATAAATATATCACTTGGTAGTATTCCCCATGATATAAGTTTGACCAAGAGGAAATTGTGCCAAAGTGCATGGGAAAATAATGAACTCTACATCATCGAGGGTACCTAAAAGATTCATTGTAACTTTTGGTATCATCATAACATACTTGTTCATTTCCTGGTAGACAAAAATATTCATAACACAAGACATAAACATAAGACAATCATATATATACATGATGAAAGACATGAAAACAAGTCAAACATCAAAGAATAAACAAGTAATGCACACACGTATCTACATGTAATGTCATCATGTCTTGTCTAGTTATCTTAATGAAATTCGATGGGATGATTGATTAGGTGATGAGTTGGACTAAGTTAATAATGATGGCATGAATTTGGATTATTATTATGGATTTGGGTAGGATATGGACTTATATTAGACTAGGGACTATGATTATGATAAGGCTACAGACTGGAGGTAATATTAGATTGATGGGGTCAAAGTCGGTAGGATGTGGAGTGCTTAGCTCAAGGAAGAATGCAAGGAATACATCCCTATTGGTGATAAGGCATTTATCAATTAGGGTATTAACCAATTTCTTTTGGGTTCCATGGATAAATACAAGATAAAGTAGGATGATGTGGTTTACTGACCCCAATTGATAGGTGCAGGGGATTTAATGGATAGATTGAGGGATGAAGATGGGATATGTGGAACAAATTTGGACAAAGGATTGCTTTAGTCTGATGTTAAGTTTGAATCGATGATATGAAATTTTAGATTGGATAAGAAAATATTTAAGTATACTAATTAGGATGTGAGCTAGACTTTGATGCTTTAGACTAGATTGGACTAGGTGAGCTATGACAAGCTCTATGATTTAAAAGGGGGAGGGATAGACTAACCCAAGAGAATAATTTAGACTAAGATTTATAGTATTAAGGCTAGCTCAAGACTAAGGTGATTGACTCAAATAATATGAGAGGATTTAGATTATATATTGATAGGATAATTTCATGTATGACTCAAACTTAATTAGACATAAGCTAACTTATAATGAGGACCCTGATGAAAAAAGTTATTTGCCAAAGTGGATGAGGACTGATGTTTGATTATAGATTTAACATGATGATTAATATAGGTAAGGGGATGATAAGATAAGGATGGGTTGGACTATGATTAGGTTACAAGGGATAAAGTGGTGGACAAGGTGATTAGGCTAAACAAGGTCAAGATAAGTGACAAGATGTTGACTAAGGTAAGTTTTGTGGTGGGTAATATGGTTTGGACCAAGACACTAAGGGTGAGTAAGAAAAGGAAAGATGATGCAAGGATATGGTTATAAACAAGGTTGAATAAGTGATAAAGATGATGCTAGGGATGATTAATGTTAAGTCTAAGTGAAGAATATGATAAGATATGATGGAAGGATGACAAGACGTGATTAAGGTTAGTAAGGGATGGGGGATGACTAGTGTTAGGTAGATGAGACTAGAATAGGATAAGATGAGAGAAGCTTAAAATGATATACACATATTTACAAAGAAAAAACATTCAAGAGGATGTGGTCAAGGATGTACAAAAATATACAAAATGATGAAAAATGTCTAGATAGGTGTGTATAGGCTTGGGTAAAAGGCTGATTTGGTTCACAAACAACACTGGTCTAGCATGACACTCAATAAATCAAGGAGACCACAAACCTTAGATTAGTAAACTAATTTGGGTGTGTAACCCAATGACTGCACCATCTAATGGCTTCAAAAGTGAGGCTATAGGCTGATAACCTATTATAGAATCTACTAAACCCTGTCAACCCCATCTATATATGATGGTTATTTGGGAGTTGATATTGACTCTAATAGAAAGTCACCTATTACAGTCGATGGTCCTATGATAGACTGAATAAGATCTCTAGGGGTGTCCCCAATATATACTAGGTATTATGGGGCCCAAGTATATGTAAGGTGCTATCTAATGATTGGTTCAAAGAATTAACTTTTCCCTTCACAAATGACCTGTATGAGGTCAACCACTTAGCCTACTGATAGTTGTCCCTACTATTTATATTCTACCAAAACATAGAGTGTAGATTAGTGTGTGGTGGTGAAATCTATTATCGCTATCCCCCTAAGAATATGGCAAGTAAATGTGTGTCAATTCCACATCATATTACCCCTAAAAAATAAAAATTTAAGGGTTTGTTAGTGTTTTTTGATCCTCCAAGAATAACCATAAGGACGTAAAGAGGAGATAATACACCACTGTAGCCATTGGGTGATACACAAACAAAAAAAAAAGATTTATTGGTTGATTAGTTTAGATGTGATATGTACAAGATATTTACAAGATGCTTTTTCAAAATATCTTTGATAGGAGACTTGCAAGACAAGTGATTAATAGTTTCAATTATAAAATTTAAGGGGCAACTTGCAAGATAAGATGGTAGGCCAAATATATGACCTTCAAGAGAAGATGTTATCAAGTCAAAATTTCTACTAAATTCATCCATGCAAGAAAGAAAATGTTAGTCTAATAAGCTTTAATAAAAAGCACTAAAAAAAATCATGATTTGGCTCTATAACTTGTTTGGATGAGGGGCCATGATACAGGGGTTTAGGGGTGGCAACCCTTAGTAGGGTCAAGGGGCAGTTTCCCTTATGGGGTTAAGGGGTAACACCCATTATGGGGTCAAAGGGAAGTTCCCCTTGTAGGGTAGGGGGTAGTGCTCCCAATGCTAAATGCAATTTGGGATTTGCGTGATGCTTGGAATGATTCAAAATTCACTAAACTTGACATTAAAAAACACATTCAAAAAGGACAAAATTGAATGCAAAGATGAGTGAAAAAATGCAACTATAGAAGGTAAAATTGAAGATACATAGTCAGACTAATGCAAAAATGCTTCCAAAATGCATAAAACCACAAGTCTTGAGCAATATTATAATTGTTTAATATTTAGTTTTCTGACAGTTGACTAATTATGATTATAACTATAAAGTTTATGTAAAAACACTAATGGCTAAGCAAAATTGTAACTTAAAATGCAATATCACAAGTCATAATTTGCAGTTTTGTAGTAAAAAAAATGCTAAAATTTATAGTAGTTAGACTCATAAAAACTTAAAAAATGTGACTTAAAATATTTACAAAAAATTAGGAGGTGGTTGAAATGTCTAAAAACTAATACTATATTTACCAATATATAATTAAAATTACTTAAATCAAAATCACTTATTAATATGAAAAATTTATTATGTTAAGAAAAACACCTATTTGTGATTTGTGATTTGAACTAGGTGGCAAAGGAGTTTTTTTTGAATGTTTGATATTGATTTGAGAAACATCTCCCCTTACCTGTAAGCAAATGATAATTGGATAGAGGTAGAAACATTGTTAAAAGACAAAGTTAGCAATTTTAACTAATGGTTTCAAAGCTTATTTCAAAATTTCCCTTTATGATGGCAAAATCATAACATATATGTAATACTACAATTACAAAACTATGGCTTTTTCAAAACTACACTTTTATAGTCAAAACTGTAACTTAGATGCAAATTCATACTTTATGAACTACGCTATTGTAGAAAGTTAAAAACCTGCCATAACGGTTAATGGTTAGTAGTTAAATGATATAGTTAATGTAAAATCATATATTTATTGAAAAAATCACTGATGTAGTGTCATATTTTATAGAACAAAACTATTATTTTCTTAGGCATGAAAATTTGATGAAATTTGGATCTTTCTCTTTGTCCAACCAATCTTTCAAGCTATTAAAACACTTGTAGAAAAATGGTTAGATTGAAGGGGTTATCCCACTGTGGTCATCAATGTATGATTGTATTTTTGAGTAATGAATTTAAACTACCATATATATGTTATTTAACCCAAAACACAATAACATCAAATGGAGAGATTATGGAAGCAAACAAAAATAATAAGGAGATTCTTACCATTGCCTTGCTCCTCTTATCCTCTCTCCAAGATATTCAAGTGGATTTTTAATTATTCTTGACTCTTACTTGTGGATTGATATGTATAGACTTAGAATTTTCACATAATGATATCTTGATAAATGACTTTGATTATGGATCATTTGGTTATATTGACATGGAGGTCTTATGGCTTCATCTCTTGCTTGTGGTTAGTTTCAATGGAGGATTGGAGGAGATTAAATATACGAGAGATGGAGGATTAACAAGGAATTAAAAATTCTTTGAAATCCTCTAGAATAGAGGCTTCTAGAGATGAAGGGCCAAGTTAGAGAGGATTCTAGAATGGCAAAATTCTAGAATCCATTTAGGGGATAAGTAACATTAGTAGGGGATTAGGATGGGTGATTAGATAGGTGATTAGAAACTAGGGATGTAGTAGAGCCTAGGAATAGGCTAGGGTAGGTGGGTAGGTGGGCCATGGGAATTTTAAATTCCTAAATAATGGATAAGTGGGATTAGGATAAGATTAAGACATGATTAAAATAATTAATAGGGATAATATAAAGTTAGTGGATGAAGAAATAGTAAAGTAAGACAATAGAAAAATAACTAAAAGGGGTGATATTAGGATGAAATTAAAGGAGATAAATGAGATTAGATGGGATAAGTGAAATTAATGTTGACTAATAGTAATATTAGTAATGATTAATTGATTGATTAAATTTAGGTTCATACAGGACTATTTAGTATCTTGTCATTCTTGATCGAGTTGAGATGCTTAGAAATCTCATAAATATTTGTAAAAGATCTAAAAATCCTAAAAATCATGAAAATTGGCTTAGAATTTCCATGTAAGATATAAATCCATCAATTGTTTTTTGATGGGCCATCTTCTTTGTTTAGTTTATTTCTAGACCACCTTGGTCTTTTTCCTCTTATTTTTGGGAGAACTACGTCAGCCCAAGGTCTACATATACTATGTAGGAAGTACCTGGGTACATGGGGTATCTTAGGTTAGCTTAGCCACACCTTCCTTTTTTTCAACCACTTGTTTACCTTAAGGATTCTGGGACTCCTAGATATTTCATGAGTAACCTCTTATCCTTTAGTTTCCCCATATTTATTAGCCTTAGCTTACTCTCTCACCATTTTATAAGTTTGTATTGTGCACATTATGTATTCAACTTTGATACACTAATGACCACTAGGATTCATCTTATGCTCTCACTATTTTTGTGAGTATTCTCTATTTCAAAGGCTCTCACCATTTTGTGAGACTATTTCCATATCATCTTTTTTGGCTTATCATTTTCTTCTATCCCATATCCTAGGAGAACTACATTTGGTCTAAATTTCATGTTAGATCTTGTGTCCATGGGACTATGTAGGCAACGTCCACTTTCCTAGTGCATCTAGAGTTATCTTAGCTACCCCTTCCATTTCTTCTATTCCCCCTATTTTATCTATTTGTTTCATTATCTCATATAGCCTAGGGACAATTTCTATCATCTTATTTATGTCATTTATTCCCTATAGCCTAGGGGCAACATTATGTCATTATTTTTGTGTTTTTATACCTATGTCATTACTACTTAACTTAGGGGTGACCTATCACCAAGAGTAATACCTCTATTACACAAGCACAAATAATTTATTTTCTATTTGCACTAACATTGTGGTTAACCATTGTTTGTGTTTGTTTTATTTTTTTCTCATTGTTTTGTGTTGTTGTGTCTTTCTTTTATGTTTCTTGGTGTTTTGTTATGTTTTTGTTTATTGGTATTTGTTTGTTTATTGCCTATTTATTTGATTTCATTTTTTTTCCTTGACTTAGTCTATCTATGTTCATTGGGTGACTCCTTGTGCATTATACTTAAGTTCATCCATATTCATAAGTCAACATTGTCATCATGGTTTTTATCATTAGTGCATTATTTTTAATTATTTATTGGATCACATGTTAGTCCTTATGCATATTAAAACTAAGTTATCATCATGTTATATATCATGGTGCTTACCATAATTTAATACAACAATAATCAACTCAGGGGATCTTATAAATAATGATGCCATGATACTTATCCTTGGTTACCTAACAAATCCCCGATTTATCTAATCATTTCCCAAATATAAAGTAATTAAATCATGATTTTTTTTTAATCCTTGCTAATTAGGATGTGCATCTCCATACTAGTCAGGTAGCATGAATTCATGCCTATCCTTTATATCAAATTACTTTTACTCTATGATTATGGATTCCATACATAAGCCCCCTTTTTTGATTTTTCATATTGTCTCAAACTACCATGCCAGTGATTATAACCACCTTTGGGAAAATCATTATGTTTCAGTCTATCTAGATGTTAATGATTATAACTACCTTTGGGAAAATCATTATCCTTCTCTTTCTACTACTGGGGCACATTTTATTTGTGATAATGATTATAAAAACCTTTGGGCAAATCATTATCTCTAGCCACCCAACTAAGGCATGTTTTCATTTTGATAATGATTATAACCCACCTTTGGATAAATCATTATCTTTTTACCTCGCCATGCTGATGATTATAATCACCTTTGGGCAAATCATCCTTTTAACCTACCCAACTAGGGCATCTCACTGTACCACTAATTCTAACTGACTTTGGTCAAATCAATCTTTTAAACCCCCTTTACCTTTTGGTCCCATCATTTTACTTCTTTTGAGGGATCGATCATCGACCTTTTTTGCAGCCGACTCCCTTGAGGGGGCATCCAAGGATCATCCATGGCCTATTGGGGCATTAGTCATTAAATAAATTTTAATTATTTGAGAATATGTTACTATACCTATATCTTGAAACACCTTCCCAAATAGGGGAAAATTGTAGACACCATATTCTAGCTACAACTGGATTCCAACCAGAATTTAGATTGATTTCAACTAAATAGTGCAAATTAAGCTTAGAAATTATTAAACATCCCAATTTCATCCACACATCATTAATTAGTGTTCAAAAAAATTTTGAGTTATCCCTATTTGGGGTATTATCCCATGCACAACAATAACCTCTCACAGATTCATCCCTAGTCACCTTGTGACCTAACAACTGGCAGTTTAGCTTATGGACCCATTAAGCAAGACACTTAAACAATTCCTAAAATAGATAAAATGATAATCAAAAGGAATCAAATAATTAAACTATATTCAATGCTTAGATAAATAATCCATTTAGAATTGATGAATATCTAAAAATGGAAATTTAAAAATTCAAAATATAAAGCTTCTTCATCATTGATTTTATGAGTTGTCAAACTCTAAAAAAATATCTAAATTTGTGAGCCATGCATATTAATTGAAAACCATAATTACATGCCACCTCCTTAAATTATCTTGAGTTATCCTTAACTCACCTAGGGTCAGTTTGAACTCATTCCATGCTTAATTTTAACCTAACTCAACTTGGGTGAAGGTTAAATTTGGAAACTATAAATAGAAGGCCTCACCTATTGATCTTTAATCTATATTGGTGTAAAGTTAATATGATAAAATAGGCACAAAATATTTTATAGTGAAATGTTATTATGCCAAAATACCTCCACAAAGATTCATAGTAGTGTTACAATGCCAATTTCATAAGCCAGTCCAAGTTAAGCCAACCAACATTACCAAGGTGCCAAGAAAAGGTGAAGCAATGGAGCTTCATTGACAAAGATTTTTTGAGAACATAACCATGTAAGCCAACTTAAAAATTAGTTTTGGAGCTAAAAGGAAGGTAATTTTTTTTTTCTACTTGTGTTTTCATTGTGTTTTGGTTACTTATGCCAGTGTATAGGCTAGATGTGTTAGTTTTTAGTGCATTTATTTTGATTTGATTTTCTTGACTAACCCTATACTAATCTCCCTTATGGATTCCTTATTGAAACTTTGTTAATATCATAAAATTAAATACATATCCTAATTTTACTATTATTTTTTAGGATGGGGATGCTGTTAGACATCTATTTTGAATAATCCATAGTATTTTCAAACCTTAATTTGAGGAGTTTAATGAATTCCTCTTTCATCATTAATTCACCCTTTGGCTTGATTATCTTGAGATTTTATTTTACTACCTTTGCATCAAGAATCATTACTATATTATGAACAATTACTTTAGGCTTTATTCATACCATATCCATATAGGAGAAGGCAAAGGCTTCAGACAACTCAGTGAATAACTAATTGTGGTATTCTACTTCTTGTGATGAAATTAAAGACTTGAGCTTGAGGATTATGGGATTATCCTCAGTTCCTATGTTTATATCAATAGTATATTTAATGAGAGAATAATTCCATTTATTTAATTGATTAGGATCTAATAGGAGGTTAATGTTTGTGCTTTATATGTTAAAAACATCAAGTTATTCATCATAAGATAAATAATACTCAACATTGTAGTAAGAGTCATAATAATCACTCCTAATAATAGACACATGATGACATGTGAGTGTAAAACCTATCTTATGGTAAAAATATGGGAGGTCATTATAAGCATAATGAACTCTAAGATTTCCCCATCATTTTTAGCTAGGTCAAGAATTAGTGGGCTAGGATCCCTCCCTATATAAGTGAGTGTTTGGTCATTAGGTGTTTTATACATGAGGAGATTTATTTTAGAAGACACTGTGAAATATGAATCATGTATCACTAGATGGGGACCAAAATGAGATGAAAAAGTATTTATAGAGTTATAAAGTTGGTTGCTTTCTCTTAGCACTACTTTTATAATAATGAAGTTAAAACCCTTGGCATCTTCTTTCATAATGACCTTATATAATTTAAGGGGTTCATATTTAGTTTGATATATTTATCAGACTTTATTGGTTACTAAATATGAATCACCTTATATTTTTAGGTCTTGAATTCCCAAATGTTTTGTGATGGGCATCCTAAAAAATAAATATTCATACTCAACCTCATTTTTGGTGCACTCAAATTTAAGTTTAAAACTAAAAGGCATGACCCTTCCTTTTGGGGAGACTAAGATCACTTCTGATCTTTCACCAAAATGACATTTGTCCTCATCATAGTGGAGGGCCCATCGATTGTGTGGAGGAATAATTGTCACTAGTGAGGGTGTTATGATCTTCTAATATCTTGACCATATGGATGTCAACTATACTAGGTAACCCCTCATGGGGTTATTGGTTATAAGACTCAAAGAGATTATAAGTCCCTACCCCTATTGGGTCAAATAGGAGAATGAGTGGTGCATCCTTTTCTAATATATCAATAATCTCAGCCATTGACATAATCAAACCTACTACATGAATGTTGGATCTAAATCAATGATATTTTTTATTACTACTACCTTTTATATTTTAGTAAGGCTTGAGATATTTTCACCCCTTTCATTAAGACAACCACTTTGGGATTTGTAGGATCTGTAACATCAACCAATTATGGGGGTTTTGTGACCATGTTACAAGGCAAGTGGTAATCAATGTGAAATATTGGTTTCTTGTTTATGTTCATTTAAACCATGTCAAAAGGATAGGTATCCCATTAGGCCACAAAAAATTACCCAGATGGAGGAACCTAATTTTTTGGAATAAAGTTGAAGGGATGGTCTTCATCCTATAAATCAAAGGTCTTCCCAAGATCATGTTATAATTTTTATCTCTATCAATCATGTAAATTTTTGATAATACAGTCTTTGGAACTAGAGTAACTAGAAACACAATGGTCCATATATATTTGGATTGAGGTTATCCTAGCCTTATAGGGTATTACAAGTTTTGGAATAGTTGATTTTTATATAACCAAGTTTTTGCAATGAAGAGAAGGGGAAATGTTCATGAATGTTTCATCATTAACCATGGCTATTTTTAATTAATTATTATAGATACATACTTTAAAAAAATAGGATATATCCCCCATCATTATAAATTTAAAATAAAGAGGGAGAATACTAAGGTAAAAAAAAGCCAACATCCTGAGAATTGTTCCCAAGTGGAAACATATCTAGATCAATGTCATTGATCTAGTATTGTGGTGGGGAATTACACTAGATAAATTATCTAATCCTAAATCATAGAGAAAATCTAAATGATGTGAAGGTGATTCCTTGAGAAAGTAAATAAAATAAATATGTGATAATTTTTTTGTAAGATTGGAGATCAAATTGTGATTCCTCTCAAGCTAAGGGATGGTCCCATTATCTAAAATGTTCTAAGGGTGAGGAATCATGGGCTAATATTCCCTAATGTGTGTAAATATTTTCACTTCCTATTTAAATCTAAACTTTAAAACCCCTATCATCCTAGCTTTACCTTAGAATCCTAACTTGGGAGTGACATCGGCATTGGTAGTTCCACAAGTAGAGGCCTCAACATCATTGGTACATGCTTGCATGAGATGAATATGTTGAGCCGCTTGTCTCTATAAGTTACCCTAGGTTTGGTTTGGGTTGATTACCTTTGGTGGTTTGGAAAGGGTTATGTTTAATATGGAGGTTTTGGTTTTGTGGCATAATGGGACTATTTTGAAGGGATTGAGGGTTTGCACATGTATTCCATAGAAATATGTCTATAAAAGTTTGCCTCTAATCCTCAAAGAGCCTTTGGATGAATTTTTTATACTCCCTATAGTTTCAAGTATCAAGATTGATAACCTAGTGGAAGATATAGTATACATTGGGATCATATTCCATAGGCCTTTGAATTTGTCCTTATTGACCAAACCCTTGTTGATTATTCTTTTGATAATAGGGTTAGTTCTAAAATTATAAAAAATGATCAACATGTTGAAACTAGTTTTGGTTTTGGTTTTGATATTTCATGTTATGGGGTAGAGTTAGATTTAAGTCAACCGCATGAATTGAAGGTGAATTATTTTTGTTCCTAACACATGTATTATTATTTTTTTTGGTGTTTTTCATGGGTGGAGACTAATTATTGTTCACTTTATTTAAAGTTTTGCCCTGATTGGTTATGCCATTAGTTATGGCATTCCTACTTAGATTAAGGATTTTAGGGCCTTCATTATTTACATTCTCTGAATCAAATTTTAAAATCCCCAATTATTTTAGTTTGGGGTAATAATGCACTTGTTGTACCCATAGGTTTGATAACCACTATCAATGGCTACTTGATTAATTTGTAAAGTATTTTCAAAATCTTCTTCATAATATTGATAAATTTTTTTTTAGATGTATTCTATTATCTCCTTGTTAAGGGAGTTAATGAAAAGGTTAAATTATTACCTATTTTCCATTTGGGGTGTACTAGGAGATGAATATATAACCTACCACCATCTTATGATGAAATAGGTAGCCAATTCATTATGTTCTTATTTGATGTGAAGGAATTCTCAAATGCCAGTCTTTAGAAGTTTTTTCATATCTAAGGCCATAAAGAATTGATCCATAAATTATCTAAAGGAATGAATGGAACCCTCAGGAGTGATTCCTTATATGGACACTCTTGGTAATAACCCCATCCCAAATCAAGTGTTCCCTAAAAGCCATGGTATAAGCCTTAATGTATGCACTGGGATCTCCATCCTTTAAACTTGGTAAGGTCTGGTAAGGGATGAAAAATAAGGACTCATAATATTTTGAGATCAAGAGGTTATTTAACATACTTATTATAGGTTCCCATGTTAAATTTGGTTGTTGACATGACCAAACTAGACTAAAATGGTGGGATTGCATAGGGGTTTCTTGGATAACCATTAGGAGGAATAGAAAGGGCTTGATAGGGTGAAGTGGAATAAGTTAGAAAATAATTATTTGACTAATTAAACTTAAAAAAAATATGGAATTAGGGAGGAAGGTTGTTAAATGTATAAGGGTTGGTGATTTTTTGAGGATGGGTGTACATGGTTTGCACATAACTTGAAGGAACATAGGATGAGACATGGATAGTCTATAAAGGGGGAGTATACATGGGAGGCATGTAAATTAGAGGGGTAAAGAGTGGTGGATTATTAGACACCACATTGGTTTTAAGGGTGGGGTATAAGTGAATACACCTATAATCATGGTTTGGGTAGGATATTGGTAGGGTGGAATAATTTTGGAGGTGTTTGGGTTAGGGAATCAATGAGTAAGGATGTCCCTTAGGGGTTAGTTAGAGGCATAACTTGGTGGGGAATATGATCTTTTTAAAGTGGGAACATGTAAGATTATTTTCATAATGGTTGATGAATTATAATTTAGATGAGAATATAAGAGGAATGAGCATGGGTAGGAGGGTTGAGGTTCACTCCTTGATTTAGAGATTTCTAGTTATTTTATAAATCATAAATGTGACCCACCAAATTATTGATGAGTTAATTTAGGCAAGTGATGGAACTAGGTTTGGAAGCCTCCTATAAAATATGGGTATAGGTGAGAGATTGTTTAGTGTGAATGGATTTATTTGGAGTGGGAGCCTCAGGGTAGTGGCTAGGGTTTGACCTAATAGGTTAGATGCATTTTGAATCTCACTAGAGGGATGTGTATCCACTTGCATGTAGTTAACCTCATCCTCCAAATAAAAAATCCTACCTTTATAATATCTAATAGATATTTACACATTTTGGTTTTTTAGGCTAACATATGATCTAGTATACATATGAGGAGTGGATACACTCCCTCTAATGAGAGTCATAACATTAAAATCAAGATGATTTTTAGTGGTTTCAGATACATCCTAAACCTCATGAATAGATACCCCACTCTTGGTTTGAGTATTAAGGAGATAATAATAATAATATATGTTAGTGTTGACATTAGGGTTATTATAACTTACCAATGAATCCTCACTAGAGTTAAGTTGGCTCCTTCTATCACCCTCTAGGCCAAGAGATTTGCCTAGGTCATGTCCAAACATATTATGGGGGTATATGGATACCAACAAATTAAATAAAAGGAGAGAGGAAAATGGATAAGGGAAAAAGGGTAAATAGAATAAAATAGGAAATTAAAAATATGAAAGTATTTCATATTAGGTTCACTAATTTCTATGCACATGAAAAACACATGCTAAACTATGCATTCAACTTCTCAAGGTCTGGCTAAGACAACTGATGTAATGAATGGATGATGGGTGGAACTATGGATTGTGATGATTTTTTTGTGGTATGGGATTTGGAATGATAAGTGGAAAATTATTATCATTATGGAATAAAAAGAGTTATTCTGTGTCACATTGCTCATTAAGAGCATTTAACTAAGTAGAAACAAAGCTCTAAGGTCCCTTAGTATTGGTGATGGTGAGAAAGAAAAGTTCTTGATCAATGATGGGAGTGTCAAGGTGGGAATGGTTGGGTTGAATGGCTCAAGGAATTTTTCTCTAATTTTTTAGGTTGGATATTCTATGTTAATGTCATACACAAATATTAATGATATATGACAAGGCTAGACCCGGGGAGAACAAAGGGGATGGAGATGAGAATCTAGGCCTAGTATACATTGTATTAACAACATAAATTTTGGGGGAGGATGATGGGGGGTATATAAAGGATTTTATATTTATCCTTAAATTAATTTAGATAATTTATAATTAGATGGATGAAAACTATGTAATGCTCAATTCTAAGCTCAACACTGATATATGATTAGGTGTTGATAGTAGAACCTGGTGTTCTAACTTTGGGAAAAAGACCCACTTTATGAAGGTATGGATGCTCAAGGAGTGTCATACAAGAGTATATATGAATTAATGTATAATAATAATATATTTTTATGAAGGTGATATGTGGTTATACTTTCTATTTTTTTAGAATCAAGGTTTTAGGAATGTTTGTGCTTGTTGGTACAAGGCTTTGGTTGTTGATTTATTTTTGGTTTTTGTTAATGTTTTGAATGAAAATAAAGATAATTAATTGTTGGAATTAAATTAAATAAAAATTAATATATTTAAATAAATTAAAAAATCTTATTTTTGGTATTTTTAAATTCACTTTTCAATGCATACAATACTAGAAAATAAAATCCAAGCAAACAATGCATATGTTAATTTCTAACTTTTCTAGGTGCACACTAAATGAAACCATTTTTGTGTTTTAATATTATAGATGAATGGATATATTATCTAAAATTATATTTTTTATTATTCAATTAAATATAAAATCAGATCTATATCGTAAACAACAATGTACGCAAATAGCACATGCTAAACTATGCAAGGCATGACTGCGACAACTAACATAATGAATGGATAATGGGTGAAAATACAGATTGGGATGATTATTTGGAGGTATGAGATTTGGAATGATTATTTGAAAATTATGATTTTTATGGAACCAAAATATTTATTATGTGTCACGTTATTAATTATGAGCATTTAACTGAGTGGAAATAGATCTCCAAGGTCCCTCAATATTGGTGATGATGAGGAGGTGAAGCTCCTAATAAATGTTGGGAGTGTTAAGGTGGGAAAGGTTAATTTGAATGAGTCAGGGGATTTAATTATCTATATTGGGATATATATTCCATATCAATTTCATACACAAATGTGAATGATATATGATAAGGCTAGACCTGAGGAGAAGAAAGGGGATGAAGATGAGAATCTTGGTCTAGATCACATTGTATTGATGACCTTAGTTTTAGGGGAGGAAAATGATGGTGGATTATGTATTTTATATTAATCATATATGAACTATTAGTTTTTAAAATTAGATATGGGACACGTGGAATGGAAATCCTCAATTCTAAGCTCGACACTAATATTTGATTGGGTGTTGATAGTAGGACTTGGCACTCTAACTTTAGGAAAAGACTTGATATATCGAGGTATAGACACTCAAGGAGTGTCATAAAAAATTATAGGTGATTAAATTAATAATAATAATAAATTTTTCTTAAGGTGGTTGTAATTTCTATTCTTCTAGAAACAAGGTTTTAGTAATGCTCATGCTTATTGGTAAAAGGCTTTGGTTATTGATTTATTTTTAGTTTTTGGTAATGTTTTGAATGAAAATAAAGATAATTACTTGTTGAAAGTAAATTAATGAAATTAAATAATAATTAATAGATAAAAATAAATAAAATAATGATTATTTTGGTATTTTTAATTCAATTTTCAAATCATATACTATTACAAAGCAAAATCTAGGCTAACAATGCAAATGCTGATTTATAGCTTTTCTAGGTGCACACTAAATGAAATTATTTTTGTGTTTTAATATTATATATGAATGAATATATTATGAAAATTTATATTTACTAATATTAAATTAAATATAAAATGAGATTCATATCCTAAGCAACAACACTACCAAGTATCAAAATATTCCTTTGCATATGCAATCTAGAACTAGTTTGTAGTGTTTCTAGATGAATGCACACTAGGCTTAAATGATTTGTATTAAATGAAAGTAAATATATAGGTTATTATTTTGTGATTTAAAAAACTGAAATAGTGTTTTTAATTTACTCAAATAAGGAAAATCAATACCAAGATACTACCTTTTACCCTCTTAAGTTTGGCTAGAGCTTTTTACTTGCTAGTGTGCTTGTTTGTGTGTGAACAATAGATTGTTCTAAGTTGAATTTTTGATTATTGTTGAAGTTAAAAATGTTTTTTTTATATATACCTTGGTTTTTAATGAAAAAATATATATGGTTTTAAAGAATCTATCATATGGTCACAAAATAGTAAGGAAACTAACTAATATTTTTTTATGAAAATATAAGAAGAGAGAATGATTCTTTTTTCTATCTATTTGTATTTTCAAAATAGAGATATAATAAAAATCAAGAAAGGAAATTAAACTAATATAATATATTGGACAAATAAAAGAAACTAAAATTATAAACTCCTAGGTTGATCAAGATGTAGACTAACTAGAATAAAGATATGTATGTCCTCAATGTGTTAGATTGATCCGGGCAACACTTCAGGCAACAATTTGGGTGATGGTCCTACCCCAATTGGTGGTAAAACTTCTGGGAGCCATAAATTTTGCACCATAGCTCTGTTTGAATCCTTGTTTAAACCATTGGAAATATAATAATGAGGGGAATGCCATGAGATGGCATCAACTTTGCTTGGTGGGTTTTTTCCTTAAAAACCAAATGGAAGTACCCCAAATTTCATTTTTAATAGTGCAATCTAAAAATAGTAAGTTTATAAAAATATTAGTTTATCAAATTCTATAGTGTTTGAATTCATGGAAGTCAAACCATTTCATCTCCCTCGAGATTGGTGACCTTCCACATCCTCCTTTTACCTTCAAAAATAGGTATAAATAGATATGTAGCCCAAAAAGGAAAACATACATCTCTTCCCAGAGATAGGCATATGTTACATCTACAATTTTGAGTAATAAAACATCTCTTCTTAGAGATAGCATTATTATTTTGTGTGTTCTTGAAATATTCTTCAACCAAGAATTTTGAGTTTTGGATCAATACTTTCAAGTTTTGGATCATATCTCCTCCACTCAAAATAATGATTATAGGAAATATTTGACCAAGGAGATTAATGAAAGAATATTAGCAAGGAAGAATATGGGAGTAACACAACTCCAAATAAATGAACCATTGATAATGACTAACTAGTGCACTGACTGTGAAGATCTGGTTACAAATTTAATAACACCTCGTACTTGAAATTATGTAGTCTAACATGAAAATGATCACAAACAAAGCTCAAAAGAAATGGTAAGTAGGTTGTGATTGTATAAAGATTCAAAAATTAAATATATATTACCAATTTTTAGATATGAAATTCATATAAAAATGGAATAATTGTAGGAAAGGAATGGGAGTTGTAAGGGTGAGTTTAATTGAATTAAACTAGAAGTAGAACTTATGAAAGATTTAAAAATAATTAAAAATAGTTGAGAAAGTGAGCTAAACCAGCATGGAGGTTAAATAAAGGTGATAAGAATAATAAACATAATAAAAATCATGAAAAATGTATGAAATATTGAGTTTTAGAATCCAAAATTAGAACACGAGCCAAAGGTGATAAAACCATTGGGCAATGTGATGGAACCACCACATGGGATGACAAAATAATGACATGAGATGATGGAACCACCTTGTTAGTGATGGTTCCATTAGGGTGGTTTATGAAACTATCACACTCAATCCATCATGTATAGGGTGATTTTTTAATGCTATTGGGTGGTTTTATCACTCAATAGGTTAGTTTTGCAACCAATTGAATCTTTTTGAAAACAAATAAAGGGGAGTTATAAATGCCAATAAAAGGGGAGTTTGATGGGTTTAGGGTAGAGATGGGTAAGTAAAAAGGATATATTTTTAGAGATAAGCCACTTTGAGTGTAAATTAGGAGATCACCACATCATCACTAGACATCCTATTGGGAATGTCACATTGTGCAAATTTTAGGTACATACAATCACTTGATGACATGTGTCATACGATCAATGACCATGAAGTTAAGATATTTGATATGAATAAGCTAACATATGGGACTACTCCTCAAACACATTTTAATTATAAGTTTAAAATCAAATCAACTCTAAAAAATAAGGAAAAAGATACTAAGAATGAGGTTAAAATAATAATTAATGCAGTTTTACAACCTATCAATAGGCTTGTATTTTTGGCTCCTTAAAGGAATAAATTCACATGATTATCAAAAACTTAATATAAGGTCTTATAAAATTTAATCAATTTTAATCTCATATTTTTCCCTCTACCAATGGAGGTTGATATGATAAAGGCACAAACTTTGGGGTTTTACAGCAATGCCCATTATGTTTGGCATAAATGTTTGGGACACTCTATGAACAAATGATTTGGTTTGAGACATAAAATATAATATCTAATTGATGTTAATGTTATTGAGGCCAATTATGTTAATATGTCTACAAATTATTCAGTCACATAAACTAATACAAAGGTTAAGATGTTTTTCAATCCGTTTTCAATCATGTGATAAAAGAGACTAGACTAATCTTGAGGTGCATATGACTTACAAAGCACATCCTCCTCTAACTCCATATACTTATATAACTGAGGAAACTCATCCCAAATAAGTTATTATTAGTGAACTTAATTTACACAAGTAAAAATACTACAATTACATTTTATGAGCATGAGATTAATGATGATGATTCTACCAATACACCATTATTTGTATGTACTTTCATTGATTCACATCCTATACATAGTGTTATGGTGGACAATTGGTCAAGTGAAAACATATGAAATATGAAACTAATTATTACTCCTAGGTACAAAATGATTTTATAAGTACAACTGGTACAATATAATATTTTGATGGAAAATAACAAAACCCTCTTGGGGGCATTGTGTTACCATTTATGATAGGAACTAAAGTTATTTAAACTTAGCTCTTAGTTTTGCCTAATTAATAGGCATTCAAAATGATACTATGACTTTCATGGATACATTATATGCATTTAATACCATCTTAGGTACATAAATGTGTGAAGAATGTAAATAACAATTGAGTGGTTTTAGTTATGGGTATTCCATATGAGAATCATATTCATCTGGAGACATTCATTTTTTCACCTCTAACACAACTTGTTATAATACCTATATAGGTTAATGTTATGAAGGAAAATTAGAGATAGGTAATTGATCTTTGCTGAACACTAGTACTTCAATGACCATCACATCAAATATATATTCAATTTTAGTATACGTTACCTAGTCCTTCATATCCTAAGATAGTTATGTATGATACTTTATGTGTTAAAAAGTGAATACCCATACATTTTCCTATCATGTAGTAGATTCCACCAATTACAATATACTATATATCTACATAATGTTTACATGATCATGTTGATTATGATTATAATTATGGATATATTATAGCACATGATCATTTATATGATTTAAATACTGATACATATGTTACCTCTCACTTATGATGTGTGATATTCACATTCATCAATATAAGACCTACACTTGAGCATCCCATTGATGGGATCATTGGTTAGTAGGAACATATTTCAATTCCAATATAAAAAATCTCAAAAAAATTCAAAGTCAAGACCTATACATGACATGCTTTGTTAGTTACATGATTGATTGATGTTATTTAACATATACATGGTGAATTACATATTTATTTTCTATGCACATGATTTTCATGATATACATGACTGGACTATAAGACATATGTGATACACATGATGTACAAACATTTAGGTGTAGAAAATTAATTACACCTATAACTTACCTTTTTACATTAGGGCATGCCTAAATTAGGGGCATATTGATACACTTTTAATGTTATATCTTTCTGTGACATTTCATTGATCATATTGAGCTACTTAGATTGTTTATACATGCATTTATCTTTCATATACTCTTTAGGGTGTTATATATCATGGATATTATGCCTTACTAAAATATATGATGACATTGATTGATTATATGGATTAACATTGCTTGTTATATGCATGTTGATGTTGTTGAGTGTTATATGCATGATCATTGATGTGTGTTATGTTGAATATTTATATGAGTGAATTGATTGTGTTTTTTCATGTCATGTATTAGTTGTTTTGAGTATCATCTAGTTTATGTCATTTCCATTTTTTTATTATACAAATTTATGTTAGATTCATGTCATGTCTTAAGTGATTTTGTGCATCATGATCATGACATTGTATGCCTATATGTATGATTATATCTATTATTATTAATGGGTGTGGTGTTATGATTTATATCATGCATGCCTTTTATTGTGTGTGATGCCATGATTTATATCACATATATTTTGTGTGACTTAATACTACATGCCTAATTTACGTATCTACTTGACATGACAGTTGTATGTCATTGCCTTAAATTACATGTTTCATATGTGATTTGATGATTCAATTTTCTCCATGATAACATATCTTATCATGGTTACATGATAATATCACATGATGCATATAAATATGTATTTTGGGATGATTGATTCAAAACATTCATTCATCATCTCAAAAGGAAAGACTAGTGGGTTTGTCCTAAATATTCAAACCATGATACATATACAATAATGACTTTGGGTCAGATTATGTGATTCAAATGGGTTAGGTTAGATATATTGAGGTATATGCAAAGAATATATGGGGATTATACATTATTATGAGGAATAGTTGATAGATTATATGACACTATGGGATATATTATATGGGTTAGATTGAACACATTTTAATTTTTTTATCATATTGATTAGATTGACAAAAATATTATGTCACTTCAAGTAATAGATGGATCAGATATATGGCATGAATGTTATTCATGCATACACTTTTCTATTTTTATGTTGAATATAAATGGTACTACATACTAAATTTGGGTCTAAAATCCATCTATAATGGTTGATTAAAATAAAAATTTACATATAACTAATTTTAGGGTTTCGCCTTTGCATACAAACCTATTTCAAGGTTCCATGGAAAAAGTTATGATGATATTTAGAGTGGTACGATTGAGGTTCTACATCACTAAAATTATAGAATTTATCTAGCTCCAATAGAGTTTGAGGCATTCATACTTCTCAACTCATGTTTTTAATAGTTATATCCCCTTAGAACATAATCTCCATGGCATTATCTAATGAGTTCAAATGGCAGCTTGGTTCGTGTACTCTTATTTTTATTTATTCCTTAACTTTTCAATTTCAATTATTTTAATGATATAGATTATTTTAGCTTTTATAACCTAAATTAACATTGATTTATAATTATTTTCTTTTAAAATTTGCATTGAGCAATATATATTTTTAGGGCATATCTCGTAACATCACATGTAATTATTCATAGGTACCAAATTTATTTCTTTTATCCTTTTAATATAGAACTTACAATTTTTTTTATTAAACACTCATTGACAACACTTTTGAAATATATTTGACATACATGACATGTACATACACATTTGACTCTTTTACACACTTCCCCCTATCTGTTTATCTATCTATTGAATTCATAACCTAATTTATTATCATTGATATTCAAGACCACCCTAGTCTATGCCATAATACTCTATAATCCTAAGCATACTATTTCCATATTCAAGATCCATAATTTTCTCTTAGGATAGTACCAAAAATAGTCAATCACTAGTGGTTACCTTAAGTGTCCACATTTTATGGTAGTGTCCCAAGATCCTTAACAAACACATTTAAAATTCAAACATCTCACTTGGGTCATCTTAATCATGTTTCCTATGTCTATTATTAAAGGAAAAACCAAAGAGTTATTTATACATATAAGTCAATATTAACGGCATACATATCTTGAATTATCTAACATCACCTTGGAAAATAATATAAAACATTAAAAAATATATTTACACATCCTTGAGATGTTTTACAAAAGGAATAGACATCTAAAACCCTCAAAAGAACGTCCCCAAATCCAAATCTAAAAATAAATCACAAGGTCAAAATTGCATGTTGTCAAGTGTTAAAAGCCAAAGAATTGCATTTAATTATAGTGGAACATGATTGAACACGTGCACACACACATAGGTTATATAACTACATGTAGTTTTATCCCTCTTTAGGGTATTGAAACATATGTAATGCTCAATCACTCAACATGGAGTGGTTTTTGTTATCCAACCCATCTTTATAACCTCTTTACAAGTAAATCTATTGTCAAAAGTGAAGCTAGTATTTTAAGAAAAGGAGAAGAAAACTTAGAATCTACACACAAGATATAGGATAAAAAAGTACACAAATCATATAAAAGGTAGGTACAATGATCTATGGTAAAAGAAAATGGAAAAATAAATTTAAAGTACGTATAAAAAATGGATAAAATAGGTTGTCACAAGTGTTTACACATGTTTTAATAATTTAATTATTGATATAAGTAGTTATAGAGCTATTACAAAATCATCTTGAGTAATGTGAAAAGGCAATGGGAAGAATCAATTAGAAAATCTGGTAAGTGCCTTTTATCCCCTATTTAATTGGTCTTTTATAAAAATAGTAAGTAAAATTATTCTCTCTTTAATAATTAATATTTATATGATAAATTTTCTATCTAAAAATGTAATTTTAATAGTTTTATCTTGTTTAGATTACACTAAAATCAAAATAAGTTAAAACAAAACCTTAAAGCCTTTAGGTTTCTCTATAAGGATTGGCTCAAAATTGACATCTTTTAATCTAGTAAACTAATTGTCAAAACCCTATTAGGTGATGCTTTAGAATGGTACAACCAACTTGAGATTAACTCTATCACAAATTTATAAGGATCAATGAGTACATTGATCCAAGAATTCCAATATCATGACTTAACTTAAAAAAACCTAGGTAGTTTTTTTAATTGAAAGAAAGTGGAAAATGATCCATCACATGTCTTCATCAAACAATAGAGATCTTTAGCTAACAAACCTAAGCATAAAATGTTTGAAGATAGACTGTTCAATATTTTCACAATTGAATTAACACTAAAAATACAATACATTTTTAGGTTCTTCTCTCTTAATTCATTAAAATAAGAATTTAATTCAGCTAAAATGAAGGACCACATAATGAGACAATTTGAAGAACCTCAACCTAAGAAAAACACTAGAATTATTGTAGAACCTAAGAGAAAGCATATGAATAATGATGGTGTTAGTGATATTTATGATCATATTCATGATTATAAGAGGATACTTCACACTATCATGCTCAGTGGATCATAAAATGTGGCCCTTTCCCATCCTATGACTCCATGCCATTTTCAACGATCCCTTCTTTCCAATCATAACAAAATTAATAACATTGAAATTCATCAACCTATTAGTACTAATGAGCTTAAGAGAAAGCTTCCTACACCTCAGTGTAAGTAATTTGATTATTCCTATCCCAAACATCAATGGTATGATAACCAAGAGTTTTCTTTGTTTCTTTCCAATTATAGTCATTCTCATGATAATTGTTATTCTCTTCATACCTTAACATATAATTTTCTCTTTGGTCATAACTTTGAAACTTATCTGATGACAATAGAGCATTACCAAACATTTGAGAAAGTTTATAAAGTTCATAATGGTAAGGTCAAACATGATGCACTTAATCAAGGTAATGCTCAATTTTGGATTTATATCAATCCTATTCCAAATCTTTCTCAAATAAATCCCAATCAACCTCAAAAGACTTAAAATTTTTCACAATCTCAAAATCAACCTCATTCAATTGCAACTACTAATGTCATAGAAACTTAAGTTAAACCTAATACTTCCAATAAACTAGAAAATTTGGTTATCATGAATGAAATGATGTATATTATTTCTCACATCAATTCTTTTAAAAATATTCAAACTTAAATTTTAATACTATTTAATCTTATATAACTTTTAAATTCTATCATACAGGGCATCTTTCAATCTCTATGCTTCTAAACCATTAAAATTTGAAAAATGAAAAACTAACAAACTCACCCATGATGATGTAGTTCAATTTTTATTTGGTAATTCAACTATATCACTAGTAGAAATACAATATTCTATTTATACTTATATGTTTGTGATGATACAATTTCATACTTCTAAAATTATATTGACAGGATTGATACAACATCTTGATCTCCAAACTATATTACCTATGCTGATATAGTCCACTATAAATGAACCTACTATATCAACATGGATGATGCCATCAAAACATGTCAAAACTTAGCTAAAATTAGTCCATAACTTCCTACAATCAAACTTGAAGCTATTTATACCTTTATTTATCATTTATAATAATATTTAACTTAGCCTAACCTCAAATAATGAGATCCCATTGAATAAATTTCTAATCCTAAGTTAGATTACTTTCCTTGAGCTTATGCATATCTATTCGAAACATCAAAATAATTTAATGTAAACTCTCTTTGATATGAACATTCATCAACCACTAGTTTTTGGGAAAGAACACACTTTTCTTGGTTTTGAGGAATGTATCATGCAATAATATAGATATATGTCTATCTAAATTGATAGGATAATGGACTAAGCCCTATCTTTTAATTTTATTATCTAGGTGATGATCCTCAATGAAATACTCATTTTTAAAAATGACCCTTGTATTTTTATTAGTGTTCAAATTGGTGATATCAAATTCAAGAGAACCCTCATATATGAAGGTTAAATTACTTGTGTCACTTATTTGAATTAAATAAATCCATTGGGAATTCTACTAAAAAACTTAAGTCTACCTATAACATGTGTAAGGATATGATTGAAGGAAAATTACACTAATGGGGTGAATTTGGCTTCTTATCATAGTACCTACTATTATGGTTAGGGTAAAATTCATGGTTTTTAAATTCCCATTATCTTATAATATCTTGATTGGCTATCATTTGTCTCATTACATGAGGGCCATAACTTCTTTTGCATGCCAATACATTAAATTATTCTATTTAAGAGTTATCTATAAAATTAAAGGTCACACCAAACCTTCAAATTATGAATAATTATAACAATACAGTGTCTTTAAAATACTTATCCTTAGACTACTTCCAAGTATTCATTTTCATGAATATCAAAGTTTCAACTTCCCCATCGATATAATTAGAGGCTATAGTGGTCACCTTGAGATTTTGGGCATTGTTCCACCAAACCTCACTAATTTTTATGATGATGAAATTAACCTTAGAATAAAAAATTCCAAAATTCCCCATAATTTCATAGCTTAGTTTACTCCTACCTTGTGACCCTACTCTCATAATAGGCCAACTAGTGAGACACATATAACAATAATTATTCTAAATAAATTGCTTCATATTACATGCTATAGTGAATTTTAATTAAATCCCTCAGTATGGATCCCACCAATCTAAATTATGAGGCTGATTATATGTTAGACGACATTTATTTTTTTGGCTATTCTCAAGCAAAACATGCATAAATCCTTTGTTATAAATCATTCCTTGAATAATATTATGACAAATCATTATTCAAATATAACATTAACATGTTCACTATTTTTTATAAAGCATGCATGATGATGTCCTTTAGATATCCATATCACATATGATGATACTAATAATAATTAATTTACCTTTGTTAGGTATCATAGAGTGCAATGTATTTCCACTTCCCAGCTATTGGCTCTGGTACCATGCCCACCAATACCAAACTTTTTTATGGAAGAGTGAGGACACCATCACAGAACATAGTTTTGTTTGTTTCATAATACCCATGGGAATATGATCTATAACTTTAGATCATAGAAGAGACAACTAGATTAAAAAAATGTCACAAGGATAAACACCTCATGTGGATATCCCACCACTATGTGTGTCTTCCCCACCTAGTTATTTTTGTCATTTTCATGGAAGTAGTAATTATTTCATGAATAAGTGTTGAGAGATTAGAAATTAATTAGATACACTTCATCTTAAGGATGTGAATTTTCATATTCATATAGATATGAATATTATGAAGATAATTCATGCATACATCCCAAAAAATAGGGAGTGTTATTGTCTTTGCATGATTATACTACAAATTATATAGATAAGAGCATAGCATAACATTTTTTTTTAGTTTTCCTAGGCTAGAATAACAACTTTCCTGCTATCACCTAGAGCTTCCTCCTACCAAGGTGCACCTTATTCTCTATAATCCAAAGTTATATCACTAAAGATGACATCCAAATACATCCACAAGAAAGGGGAACATTATTACTATTGTCACCAAATCTTGCACCCTATAAGAGGTTGTTCAAGCCTCTTCCAAATCTAGGAAACATGGAAACATCTAGGAAACATGGAAATATTTACATGTATGTGGGTGTACCTATATTGGAAATGAGCTTCTAGATTTAAGGGCTAGCTCCCTGATTATATCATGCACTGTTTATCATGTAAACTACTACTTACTTATGGGGAAAAGAGTAAGAGAATGCATAAGTTGAACCTACTCTAAAGAAGGTGATGCACCAAAAATGTCTTCCACATAACCATCATATTTACACCATGATGAAACAAATCATATAGACTAGTATCTAAGATTTAATGGGTTCTAACATGAGTATTTCAATATAGAGGTGAGATGTGAGTAACATCATAAGGAAAATGAACCAGAGGGTAGATTGCACACTCCAAGGATAATTGTACACTTGAAAAAGCTTTACACACTAGACTACACTCTATATGACATGTTAGAATAGGAAATATTTTTCAAACGTGAAAGGATAAGGGAAGGAAGGATAGAGAATTATCACTTCTCATCACCATACATCACTTGCAGACTCAGACAATTGTTTAAAACTCAAAAACATAATTATATTAATGTTCAAAGGTAAAATATGACATCAATCCAATAGGGCTTCACCATACATGGTGTGATCTCTTTTACAATAGCTCAAGATCTATATTTATAGAAGAAAGAAAGAAATAGAAAGGGATATTTGGTGCTAAAAAGGGGAATTAATTAGTTTAAATGTTTTAACCATAATTACAAATAATTTTAAAAATTATGCTCATTCAAACCATTTAATTGATCTAGGTCACTTCAAATGGTTACATAGTTAAAATATTCCCTCCTTGATTTTCCTTGATAGTTGAAATAATGAGATCAAATTATTTTAGGCTAGGTTCTAATATCAATGTAGTTAGATTAATCAAATCAATCTATTATAGCTTTGTCTTGGTGCCAAACCACTCCTTACTAGTTCATCTTGGCATGTAAGAGTGGAGGGAAGGGTCATTTTTATGCAGTTGGTATCAAAGATGAAGCCATTGAAGGCTATGTGTCTACCTCGATGGCATCATTTGAAATGTTGGCTCTGGTCCAAACTAGACCATGCTCAAACTCAGCTCCATGCCTTTTATTTACCTTTCCCTATCAAAAATTACTTTGTTGACCTTCATCTAAGTTACCTAGGCTCACCTTTGATTGATTTACCATCAAAAATTAACTTGGATCATTGACCCCTTGAATCATCTCACTCTATTAATCTACCTGATATGAATGAACTCAATCTATGGATCCTCTAATAAGACCCATGTGCTTGTGCCACTTGTCACCTATGCATTTATACTCAAGGTTCAAAAACCTCTTTGAGCCTCACTCACCATTGATCTTGATTTGCATGATTAAATATGCCTCATCAATCTTCTATTAGCTTTAATGTGTTCATGACACTTGTTAATCATGTATTGATCTCAAGATCTTGCTATCAATTTGCTATTTCACATGCTTATGCCATGTGGTGAACTCTTAAGCTCTTTGAATCATTAACTTGTTCACATGTCATTAGATCTAAATCTATGATTGAACATGAGCCACTGATCTACCTGGGCCCATTAAACTATCAATTGCTACTTGTCATTGGATATCCTGCATGATTGAGCATCGATTATTGATCCTAACTTTTGAATTCCAATGGCTATTTCATGAGATCAATTTTAACATCCATGCAAATGAATTTGATGTTAGCATAATCATCACTGGGATATTTGAACTTCAATAGTCATTTACCATGGCTTGAATTTAACATATGTGCACCCATAAATTGACATCCATGGGAACATCAATGATGTCTACATAACCATCAATCTTTAGGCCCCACTGAATGATTGCTGATCTTGAACTTTGACACTTATGCTAATGTCACTCAGTTAAATCAAAATTTTCTTGAGCAATTTCTTTCAGACCTCTTGCTTTGGAAAAAATGTTCAAAATAATTTATGTCTTTAGAACTACTATTTGGGATGTTTTACCAAAAAATAACCCTTTTTAACTTTTATATCAGGACACTTTGCTAAAGAATGACCCTTCAAGAAAATTGTTTAGAAAAATTTTCCCAAAATAAAATGACTTTTTAGGCTTTTTGTTTAGGTCACTTTTTAGAATAAATGAACCTTTAGGCTTTTGATTTGGACCAATTTCCCCTCAAACAAGACCCTTCAGGAGTTTTGTTTAGGGCACTTTCCTAAGAAACTAACCCTTTGAGATTTTTGTTTGAAATTATTTTTGTGGGCCTTATGTTTTGAATAATTTGTTTGAAAGAATCCTACCTTCATAAATTTTGTCAAAAAATTTCCTCAAATGAATTATGCCTTCAAGAAAATTATGTGGATAATTTTTTTGAAATAAATATGACACTTAGCTTTTGATGTGAACAATTTTCTTGAAATAATTAGATCTTCAAGAAAATTGTTGCATAACTTCAGCCTAAAAGAAATAAATCTACAGGATCCTTACCTTGGATAATTTTACAAAAAGGTCCCCAACACTTAGCCAAATAAAGTGGAACATTTTCTCTAAGAGAATTTTGAATGCTCTAACACTTAGCCAAAAGTTGAAATATCTCCCAAGTGCAAACTTAGGCTTTTTTGGACTTACTCTTGTAGCTGCTCAGCACCATGAAAATTTTCCACTTGCATATATGATTCAAAAAATGACCCTTAAGACACCAAAAGACATAAGGAATAAGCTATACCATGACCAAAACTTATAATGGCATATGAAATGACATAAAATGAGCTACAACATACCCTATAACATTATAAATAACCCTTATACAAGATTCTGACTATAGGGGGTTGATCCATTTTGGTCTATGGAAAAAAATGGTCACCATCTTTCATGATTTCCCAAAGTTGGTAGGGTTTCTATGCCATGAACAGTTACATAATCCTATCCATTTGCCTATGGAGTCAAAAGTATATAGGTTAGACATATAAACTGCCTTGAACAAAACATAAAACATAAGGAAAGACAAACAAGAAACAACACATAAGATAAGAACAAAACAAAAACACAATTATGCTTTAGAGTAGTTATTGAACACAAAACAACAAGAAAGGAAACACAAACCTAACTTAATATTTACAAGACTAACCTACAGAGGTGAAACATATAATCATACCTCAACCAAGGTAAAAAATGGTTCCCCTGGCATCTTTATCACTCCACGAAGGTAGGCTAGCATGAGGAGCATGTTCATCACCAATCACTTGCATATGTAGGTGATCAATAAGCCTATCACCTTTGAATATTATTAGGTCTACAATTGAACTATATAAGACCTTCACGAATGATATTTATTTCTCTCTAAGAGCCTTGGTTAGAGCTGTAATACTTTTGATCATTACCATATTTGATATACATTCCTCATACTATAGAATAGGAAAGATGACAACTGGCTCAAAATTTCTATCTTCTTACATATGATATACTTGATGATTGGGAGTATAAAGTTATAATTATTTATGATATAAACCCAATGAGCATGGATCAATTCTATATGGATCTCCTAATTATTATTTAGGCACAACTTATACCTTGACCTCACTAGGTCCCTCTAAAACTGTAGGCTCTTAAATAGTAGATTGATGCCCATATTCCTTAAAAACATGCCATTTAATTTAATAATTTATAGAAAACCTAAGATCCTTCTCATTATTTTCGTCAAAAAACACATCAAACATACATTTCTTGGGAGAAGAATGAATATTACCAATCTTTTCAAATTCTTGACATATGGTCTCAAATCTTATCAATAAGTCATCCTCCTCTTATTCATGAGTGTCACTATCTAGAGCATATTAATCAATAGAAAGAATGAAAACATAATTATTACCATTATTATGATCAATTAGGTTCATTAACCATGATCATCATACTCATGAATCATATAGTTTCACTTAGCAACATGAGAATTTTTTACGCTTACCTCAGCTTCTTCAAATGGCTGCTCATGCATAATGTAAGTCCCAAGGTCAGTCTACTCAAATTATGCATAAGGATCATGTACATATGCATATAAACCATAATAATCCAAGAATAAACCATAAATTCCTAAAATTTTAGAAGTTCCCCCTTCCACATTAGGCTCCTCCTCATGAACAATGTAATTCAAGTTGGAACTTGCTTCAATGTAAGGTTCAATATGAAACCTTGCAAGAGCTTGTGTCCTAATTATCAACTTAGCCTCATACATTTTTATAAAATATAAGAAGGACCAGTTAATTTATATATATCCACCTATCTTGGATATGAAGTCCCTTTAAAAGTAGATTTTAAAGCGACCAGGGAGGTCAATAACAACTATATCTTGAAGGATAAGAAAGCTAGGAAAATCATGCAAGAAAACCTTCAAGTTTTTTATCAGCCCTATGGTATTAAAAGATGTACCATATAGATATAGAAATAATTTTCCATTTGGATCATATTTTAGGCCCAACTTGTTAGCTACAACTTTGGGTATGACATAAGTAGAGGCTCCACTATCAACTATGCAATTGTGAACCAATTTATCACCCACTATGAGAGTGAGGTAAAATAGCAGAGGGTTATTAGTCCTAGTACATGGTTTAATAATAGTGTTAGGATAATTTTCAAGGAAAAAATTAATATTAATTTTATTTGAATATTAAGGACTAGTAGGAATAGTGGATAATTGCTTTTGTAACAATTCTTTTTGGCCATGCATATGAAGGATATCCCATTGGGAGGTAAATGCTTTGGCACTTTTTAGGGAATACACTATGTTTAGAGAATTAATACTCAAATTTTATTATGTCCTTGGGGGTAAATAATTTATTTTAGCTTTAGGAATAAAGTTACCTTGAACAAAACTTAAAACATTTTGACTTATTGAAGGTATAAGAGCTTTTAAAACTATCACACTTGTAACCATGCCTTAATAATTTACAAGAAGATTGGATGAGCTTATGGGAATGTTGATACCACCTATTAGATAATTTTTCTTGGCACTTATATTTTCTAAAATAGAGGCTCCTTGATTTAGCACAAAAGTGTCTTCAACTAGAAAATTGGTGAAGATCTCTGCTTGAGGTTGCCAATCCTCATTAACCGACATCATGACCTCCTCCTCATTTTATAGGAGGGGAATAAATACCCCTTGAGTCATTAGAGCCTACTCTCCATTATCATTTACATCCTTTAATTGGTCTTGCTACAAATATTATCCCTACACTAGATTTCTATGAACTGGTACCATCTCCTTTGCATTGATGGTAGAGTTAGGACTATACATGTTTGTAGGCCTATTGGAGTTAGGCTACCATTGACCTCTCCCTACTCCATATTTCTAACCATACTATTAATTATGGGGGTAAGGATTATAATAGGCACCTTTTTGAATATTACCTCTTTTAATCCTATCTTACAACCATTAGATATATGCATATTTGTCCCTCACATTATCTACCTTATTAAGATCAACCTTAGGCTTGGTATTGGCATTAGGAGTTTGAGCCACAACTGGAGCATTGGCAGAAGCATGAGATAATGGAGGAATAAACACTTTAAGTGGTAATATTCTATCTTGGATGAGATTATTTTCATCTTTGGTGGAAAACTCATATGATTCAAGAAGGGTAGAACATCCCATAGATTGAAACATGATAGAAATATTAGTCCTAATGGCTTTCAAGTAGGTAGGGAACATAAAAATAGTATGTGGTCTCATAGGAAGAGGCAACCTATGCCAAGTCTTTTTAAACCTTTCATTAAAGTCATGCATTATTTCTTTGGGTCCCATTTTTATCATGTTAAGTTGATGTATGAGAGAAGCACAGTCACTTTCATTTTGAAATCTAGAAGTCAAAAACACCCCAAACTCATCCCATGTTGTGATGCATCCACCTTATAGAGTCCTATACCAATCAAGATCCTTATTTTTAAGGGATATAACAAGGAGTCTAATGGAAATTTTATCTTTAACAATATTTTGGAAACTACAAAATTTATAATCATCTCTAATGTACTCACTAGGTATGATATGACTCTCATTGTTGAATGTGGGCACATATTTGGTGGCATTAGGAGGGATGACATCATATGCATGAAGCTAGATTAGATTATCAATATTGAAGATAGGTAAAGCATGATTCATGGCCATGTTTCCTTATTCAACATCTTTAACTTCTTCAACCTCTTCAACCTCTTCCTCTCTAGCAAAATCTGCTCATTCTTCAAAGGGTACATGAAGCTATGGATATTGAATTACAAGGGGAATTCTAGGTTGAATGGGTGGGTTAATAGGATTAGATGTTATATTAGAATATGACCTACTAAGGACCATAAATTATGGGGGGATGTTTATAACAAAATAATGGTCTAGAATTAGATTTACCTTGAAGGAGTCACCAAATGCTAAGTAGCACACCACTTTGTGGTTGATGTTGTCAAGACTAGTATTCACCTTAACAAGTTATCTTGAAGACAATGTGTCCTATTGGAAATGTCAAAATTGTTGTCACCAAATATTTCACCCTAGAAGAGGTTGTTAAAACCTCTTCTATATTTGGGTAACATGAGAACATTTAAAGGTATGTGGGTGTATCTATATTGGAAATGAACCTCTAGATTTAAGGGCCAACTCCCTGATTATATTGTGTATTATTTATCACTTGAAATATTACTTACTTATGGGGAAAAGATTTAAAGAATTCATAAATTGAACCTACTCTAAATAAGGTGATGTACCAAAAATGTCTTCTGCATAACCATTATATTTCTACCATGATGAAACAAAGTGTACAGACTAGTCTCTAAGTTTTAATGGGTTCTAACATGAGTATTTCAATATAGACACAAGATATGAGCAACAACACAAAGAAAATGAACCAAAGGGTAGATTTCACACTCCAAGGACAATTGTACACTTGAGAAATATTAACACACTAGACTACACTCTATATGACCTATTAGACTAGGAACTCTTGCTCAAACATGAAAGGATAAGGGAAAGAATGATAGAGAATCATCACTTCTCATCACCATACATCACTTACAAACTTAGAAAATTATTCAAAAGTTAGAAACATAATTTTATTAATGTTCAAAGGTAAAATATGACATCAATCTAGTAGGGCTTCACCATACATGGTGTGGTCTTTTTTACAATAGTTCAAGATCTATATTTATAGAAGAAAGGAAGAAAAAGAAAGGGATATTTGGCACTAAAAAGGAGAGTCAATTATTTCAAATGTTTTAACCATAGTTACAATTGATTCTACAAATTATGCTCATTCAAAAAATTTGATTGATCTAGGTCACTTTAAGTGGTTGCATAGTTACAAATTCCCTCTTTGATCTTCCTTGATAGTTATAATGGTCAGATCAAGATTTTTTGATCTAGGTTCCAACATCAATGTAATTAGATTAATCAGATCAATCTATTAGAGATTTATCCTAGTTCTAAACCACTCCTCACTGGTTCATCTTGGCATGCAAGACTGGAGGGAAGGGTCCTTTTAATTAAGTTGATCTTAGAGATGAAACTGTTGAAGTCTACATGTCTACCTTGATGGCATCCTTTGAAATGTTAGATCTAGTCTAAACTAGACCATGCTCGAGCTCAGCTCTAGGCCTTTTATTTACCTTACCCAATCAAAAATTGCTTTGTTAACTTTAACACTTGTGTGAATGTCACTCATCTCAACATTTTCCCTAAAAAAGACCCTTTAGAACTACTATCTAGAACATTCTCCCCAAAAAAGACCCTTTAGAACTTTTATATAGGGACACTTTGCTAAAAAATGACCCTTTAGGAAAATTGTTTGGATAATTTTCCTAAAAGAAAATGACCTTTTGTAATTTTATTTTGGGGTGCTTTGTCAAAGAAATGACACTTTGGGATTTTTATCTAGACCAATTTCCCTTGAAAAAATACCCTTTAGGAGTTTTGTTTGGGACACTTTCCCAAGAAACTGACCCTTCAAGATTTTTGTTTTGAAAGTATTTCTGCAGGTGTTGTGTTTTAGACAATTTGTCCAAAATAAACCTACATTCAAACATTTTCCTAGAAATAATTATTCCTTTGGGAAAATTGTACAAACAATTTTCTTGAAAGAAATATGACATTTAGCTTTTGATGCAGACAATTTTCTTGAAATAATTAGATCTTTGAGAAATTTTTTATGGAACTTCCACCTGAAATAAATAAGTTTGTAGGATACTTGCCTTGGATAATTTTCCAAAAAAAGTCCCAAACACTTAGCCAAATAAAGTGGAACAATTTATCTGAGAGAACTTTGAATGCTTTAACACTCAGCCAAAAGTTGGAATATCTCCCAAGTGTAAACTTAGGCTTTTCTAGACTTGCTCTTGCAATTGCTCAGCACTATGAAAATATGCAACTTATATATATGATTAAAAAAATGACCCTTAAGACACCAAAAGACATAAGGACTAAGATAGACCATGATTAAAACATATAATGACATATGAAATGACATCAAATGAGATGAAACATACCCTATAACATTATAAAAATCCCCTATACAAGTTTCTAACTATAGGGGGTTGATCTATTTTGGCTTGTGGGGAAAAATGGTCAACAACTATCTTTGGCATGATTTTAATTCTCTCTCCAAATATGAGTGTAAGGCTTATTAGAAGAAAATTTTAAGGTTTTAGAGGTAGAGGCATCAGATTACTCTGTGACCTTCACATCATGTTCATAGATGGAAGAACAAACTCCCCTTTGGAAAAAAATACGTCTTAGGCTAGAATATATTCTTCCCATTTTAAATTATTCTTAGGTGGAGTAGCTTCCTCCTAATTATGGTACTCCTACTTTCTCTATCAAGGATTTTCATTAGGTTATTCTTGCATGTATTTCAAAGAGAATATAAGAAACCATGGTTTAAGCATGATATTAGCTTCACCATGAGATTTATAATTTGTTTTATGATACATGTAATGAGATTCATATATATTTATGAGTAGTCATATTCTTAATATATAATTCACATTTTTCTCATGTCTTGGATATTATTTCATATTTTAGCACTCAATTATTCTCGCTCTTTACCTTTATTATGATTTATTATCAAGCTCTTTACTTTGATGCACTTTAATTTTCAATATTTTCTCTACCTCTTAGGTTTATTCTACCATTTCATATTTTAATATTATTTGGTATATTTAGTTTCCATAATTTTCCTTATCATTTCCTCTTGGGTTTTTTTAGCTATTACTCTTTTTAGATTCTTTGGTATATTGACATTTCAGACTTTTACTATATCCCTCTTAAATTTACTTAGCCATTAGTATTTTCATATTATTTGGTATATTTACTATTCATTTATCTCCCTCTTGGGTTTAATTTTCATTTCCTCCTTTGTGGACTCTTTGGTGCCTTAATTTTTACTATCTTCCCCTTTTGTGTTTTACTGCTATCTTTTCTTATGCTAAACTGATCGTAGGTTTATATGGCTTATCTAATGACATCAATATATTACTTCATATCATCCTCCCATTGTAGTATTATTCTATAATTTTATTCATTTTTCATGTAATTTGACTTAAATTATCATACACTTCTATATCCCTTTATGCCTAGTCCATTTAAAGTAAAAATTTCCCTTCTTATGATTGACTACTAACACATCTTCATTGTATCAATTTACATTTTGTGTATCTCTAAAAATTCACATATTTTTCATTCCTTATTTCACTTGAGGAAAACTTGGGTCTAATATTAAATTTCATTCTTTTCTAAAGTGTAGGTCTAAGAGTGTCTAAACTTCTTGGTCCCTAGGTTCTCTTCTTTAGTGGCTAGGTGTAAGCTCTCTTGTGTTAATTATATTTAACACCCATTATTTTTTTTTGAATTTTTATGGAGGAGGAAAGTATAAAAATAAAAAAAAATTAAAATCCAAGATATCAAAGTAAAATAAAAGGAGTTTAAAATGCAAATTTATTTCAAAAATCAAAATAACACCAAAAGACATGATCATATCATTTTACATGTTCCTTATCCTAGCAAACTCCACAATTTTCCTTATTATAGATTTGAGGTCCATTAGAATATGGTAGCTCAATATACTATGGTAGGATACTTCACATACATATTAATAATGCCACATGAATTATAGTGTATGATGGAAAAAAATGGAAAAAAAAATCCTCTAATATAGAAAAAGGGAGAAGACCATATTAGATCCAACATACATATTATTGGCCACACCATAAAATAAGGTGGAGGCTAAAATAAATAGATATTTTTAAAATGAGAAGAAAGGATATAGCTAGGGAGCCTATGTAAGGATTTGATGAATAAATTAAACCTATATCTAAGATGTTAAATAAGTAAATTAAAGATATATAAATGCCACTACATAGTAACGAAAAGGTATCTAAACTAAGGGTTGTAAATAAGAGGTATATAACTAAGACACACTAGCACTCAAAGATAACATAAGATATGATAAGCATGGAGAATAAGAAGAAAACATAATACTCTAATATATGAATATAAACTAAATAAAATAAATAGTTTAGAGATGGGGATACTTACCTTGGTTTGAATTTTTAGTTCATCAATCAGCCCCTTAGCTTAAGTGGCACTTTATGAGAGATGTAATAGGTGAAGAATAAAATGAAAAGGATGAAGACCTATGTATCCTTAACTTAGGAATCCAAATACTAAGGTGTACCTCTTTGGTTCAAATTCCTTCTATTGAAATTAAAAGGCCTCCAACAAGACTATAACTCCAAAAGAGTAAGTTCATATACCCTAATTCATCTTCTACTAAAATTAGGTTTTTATTCATAAGTAGAGTAGAACGTTATGTATTTATTTATAAAAATTACATCTAGGATCCCTATATATATATATCCAAATACTAAACTTTAAATAATAAATATGCTAATGAACTTGATCTGAATTGATATAGTATAACTATCTAGATAGAAAATAAAACTCTATTAGTGATGTTAATAGAGTAGAAAGATGTAAAAAAATATATCAAGTAAGAATGATATATTTATAAATGGACATAAGTATGAAAGGAAACCTACATCAACCATGCTAGATATAGTTGTAAACATAGGAAACAAAATAAAACTTACTCAATCTTGATTGAGTTTGTTAGGTAAAAGCCTAAAACAATTCAAAATATGAATAAAGAAAAGAAAAGAGTGTATACACAATATTTTTCACTATATTATTTACTAATGATTCCTCTTACGACAAAATTTAGAGCTTCAATCTCCTTGAGTGCACTCTTTAAAAGGTGCACTGGGAAAGAAGTGGGCATGCTTTTGGTGCTTTTTGAGAGATGTTGATATCTATGTCATGATAATATCATTCCTATCTACCTCATTTCATCTTACCTCACTCACTCCTTTTAGTTCCCTAATTTCCAATGGCATCAACCAAGATGATATAGTGTATTCAACATATGTTCCATTCTATATTGCATCAGCCTAGCCAATGTAGTTCTAAGTTGATATTCTTGGCATTTTCATTGCTTTGACTTGGTTGATGTAGTTTAGTGTCAGCTGACTCTTATAAACTATATTGAACTAGCCAATACCATAGGCTAAGTCTGATTTTAATTATTTGACCATTATATATATATATATATATATATATATATATAGTCATATTTTTTTTTTAAATAAAAGGGGTAAAAACTTTATTAAAAGATGAAAAGTAAAATTACGGCCAAGGGCCAGAGCCCCAGAAAACCACAAAAAACAATGAACAAAGTGATAAGCACCAACATCAACCACCACCTTCCTCATCCTCCCTAAGAAGTCTATCAAGGTCTTTACTCACCTCTTCCGGCAACAATGCCCTATCATCTACCCTACGTCCCCCAACATTCACTGAAGCCCACTTAGCCAGATAATCAGAAACACCATTCCACTCCCTCAGGATGTGAGAAAAGGAAATGGAATCCATAAGCATACTAATCTAAAGAATCTGCTACACCACCACAGATAGTTGCCAGCTCACATCTATTTTCTTCTCCTGAATCAAATTTATCAAAATTTGCAAATCAACTTCGCACTCCATCTTACGCCAGCCAAGCTCATAGGCCCTCTGTAAGGAATATAGAATAGCAACTCCCTCCATCATATTCACCATCTGCTCACCCATGTGGATGGATAAAATGAAAACAATAGCGCCTAAGTGATCCTTACCAATCCCACCAATCCCCATCGGACTTGGACAACCCCTGGCCGAGCCATCCATGTTAAGTTTCAAATAACCTTCAGAGGGAGGAGTCCATTTCCCATTTCACTATATTTTATCCCTCCTATAGCCATGCTTGACACTAGCAGTGGCCAAAGAAATTGCTAGAATGCCAAGCCTTTTCACCAACTCAGCATCCCCCTGTGCCAAAAGAAGAGCAATTACACTCTTAACCTCCCCAGTTTCCTATATCATGCCAATAATCCTCATCCAAACCTAGTGAATCACCAACCTGTCACCCAAAAAAATCTAGCAGTTGCGCTATAGCCAAATCTGCCACATCAAAAAAATAAGACCAGCATACCACGCCTCCTGGAAAAAGTGCACAGCATGAGGTGGCCTGCCAAAACTAGCCCAAAACTCAACTAATGAGGAGACATGTAAGCATTAACATCTATAGGCATCCCACCAAGCATGCCATAATCAAAGTGTGAAGGGGCATCCAAAAAATAGGTGAGGAGAATCCTCCTCCGCTCCTTGACACAGGACACACCAAGAAGGTCCAGCAAACCCACGCCGTCTGATATTCTCCCAAGTCAAGCAGCAGTTCCAAGTCAAAGTCCAAATAAAAAATTTGCACTTTGGCCAAGAAATGCTATTCTACACTCTTTTCCACCATGGCACTTCCCCACCATCACCCCCTCTCTACGCAATCAGCTCCTGGTAACCTGTAGCCACAGTGTACTTCCCCTTGGGATGAGGTGCCCAAGCCAGCATATCCTTCCCTTTGAGAGCACAACAGAGTCAAGCAACCAAGATCTCCTATAGCTTGGCACATTCCTCCCTCATATCCATAATTGGCCAATCTTCTTGCTCATTCCATCTCGCCACCGTTAGATGATCCTGTAGCAGGAAGGTTTTGTAGTCGCCCACCTTGCCCCAACTAGCCTCAATGAAGCACCACGCAAGCCCTCAAGATGAGGGTACTGAGCCACCAAGGGTGGAAATCCATCCCAAGAATCATACCAAAATTGTGCTTCATCTCCTCCCCTACAAATCTAGAACAATCCATGCTTAATTAAAGTAGCACCTTTCTTGAGCGTATTCTAGATAACCGATCCACTACCCGTCAAGCTTATTCTAGGAATATCCCTCTCAAGAGTCCCAGCACAATACTTAAAAGCCATGACCCTAGCCCACACGTGATTTTGCTCTGTATACCATCTCCAGTATAACTTGGCAGCCAAGGCCGAACTAGTCAAAAGGGACTACCTCAAGCCCAAACCACCCATCCTCTTAGGACTATAGACAAATTTCTAGTGAATCAGGCTCCATTTCATCAAAGATAAGTTGCCAGACCATAAGAATCATTTTGCCAAGGAATCAAGATCCTAAACAAAACCCACTGGGGCCACCTACAACATACACCTATATATAGGGAGTGCCTGAACCACTAACTAAATCAGCTAAACATGACCTGTAAAGGACAACCATCGATTAGTCCAATGGTTCACTTTAGCTTTGAAGCTATCAAGAATTCCTTGCCACGTGTCCTTAGACTGTTGCCCAATAGATATCGAAATGCCCAGATAAAGAACTGGAAGCCTACCAATTTGAAAGTGAAGTGTGTCTACCACCCTGCACTGGATAAGTGGTGGAGTGTTGAAGAATAAAATAGAATATTTATCTTCGTTAACCACCTACCTCGTGGCCACCAAAAAGGCATCCAGACTACTACAAAATTTGGCAGACTCTCTCATGTTGGCCGACCCCAACAAAGCCACATCATCCACAAATTAAAGGTGAGAAAGAGCTGGAAGGTCGCCTCCCCATCTCCATCCCTGAATCACCCCTTCTCCTATCCTATTTTTGACAAGTCCCCCAAGACCTTCAGCCAAAAGAAGGAATAAATATGGAGATAATGGATCCCCTTGCCTCAACCCCCATAAAGCGCCAAAGAGTTGTGAGTGCTCCCCATTCACCAAAACCGAGAATGAGGTCGAGCTCACACAGCTCATAATCCATTAGATCCACTCCCCTCCAAACCCAAAGGCCACCAAAACCTTCTAAAGAAAGGACCATCAAACCCTATCATAAGCTTTGGACATGTCCAGTTTCATAAACATAGCCTTCTCCCTGGACTGGGACATGGAATGAATAGCTTCAGTAGCTATCACAATTCTATCAAGAATCTGATGACCCTCCACAAATCTGCTCTGCTCCTCAGAGATCAGCACCCCTAACCACTTCTTTAGTCTCTCTACAATCAACTTAGAGATAATCTTGTATACAACATTACAAAGTGAAATCGGCCTGAATTGACCAAGGTGGTCAGCATCTTCTGTCTTCAGAATTAGCACCAGGAATGTCGAATTCAAGGCACGAAGCATCTGTTTACTACTTTGGGACTCTTGAACCATAGCTAAAAGATCAAATTTGATGATCTCCCAAAATTCCTAGAAAAATTCAATCAGAAAACCATCCAGGCCAGGAGCCTTACCCTTCTTCATCATGAAAACAATCTTCTAGAGCTCATCCAAGTTGATAGGGTGCATCAGCTGTTCTTTCATTTCCCCAAAGACTAGATTGGGAATACATGAAAGGATTTTCTCTTCAGCATCAGTACTCATCGGGCTAGCTTCGCTGAACAAAGAAGCAAAATACTGGACATCTTCATCACACATGGCTCTCGTGGACAAGAGAGTCACACCATTACCCAAAACCAACGTCCTTATTCTATTGTTATGCTGCCTAGCTCTAACCGAGTTGAAGAAAAAATTTGTGTTCCTATCTCCCTCCTATAACCACTCAATTCGGGCTTTTTGCTTCTAAAACACCTCCTCTCTCAGCTCCCATTCTTCCACCTGCTTGATAGCCTGTGCTTCGTCTCTCAGCAGGGATGCCAACAATCCCTCCTCTCAGATTATTTTGGTAATCAGGTTTAACTCTTCCTGTGCTTAATTATTTTCTCAGAAGATGTTCCCAAAGCTCAAAACATTCCACCTTTTAAGCTGATATTTCACATATTAGAGGAGCTTAGCAAAAATATACATTGCTATCCCAGTCACTGATATCCCAGTTCTCCACCATTTAGCAACTTGATCATATAAAGACTGATCTCTAAGCCACATTAGTTGAAATTTAAAAGTCAATTTTTGCTACCAACAATTAGATGAAATGTGAAGCTTAATAGGCTAATGATCGAAACATCGCCAATCCAATATTTCAAAGTTCAATGACCATAAGCTGCCCATCCAATATGAAGAAGTCAAAAACCTATCAATGCGCTCCACAATAAAGTCATCCCCCACCCTCCTATTATTCTAGGTGTACCAACCATTGTACGGCTTGATGTCCACCAGGTTGTGCTCCAAGGCTTTGTCATGAAGTAAATAAGAAGAAGGTTCCAATCTGGCATTACCTCCCATTTTTTTTGATAGGTCCATTATAGCATTGAAATCACCAGCCATAATCCATGGAAAAAAAGGAAAGCCCCTACAGAAAAGATGGATATTGTTCCAAACCTATTGCTTTCCTTGAAAATCCATGGGCACATAGACATTGGACAAGAGAATGTGCTCCCTGGATTCACTGCATAAAGAAACCAAAGAAAGAGAAGACCTGAAGGCAATCCATGCAAGCAACTGGATCTTGCATGGATTCCAAAGACAAGCCACAACTCTCGAGGTTCCTTGTGCCCCAACACATTGACAAGATCCATGCTTCCAAAGCCTAGGGGCCAGACTCATCATGAAATCCACAGACACCTTAGTTTCCTGTAAAAAAATAATATATGGACACTAAATTCTAATCAACTCCCAAACAAATTTTTGTCTAGGGCTGTTGTTCAAGCCCCTCACATTCCATGATATAATAATCATTTAGATGGAGGCAAGAAATGGGAGTCTAAGGTCTTGACCGCACCTGACTCAACTAGATTTTCCCCAATCATCTTTATCCTCTATATATCTTTTCTCCTTCCCAATTTAATATTTTTTTCTAAAGCTGGTTTTTTTCCTTCCTTTTGTAAAATGCCTAAGTGAGAAGAGGTCTTACCTTTCTTCTCCATCCCAGGTGCCTCAACTTGAGCTGGAGGTATTACGGCTTCAAAATTTGAACCCATTCCAGTATTTGCTTCTATGAGCTGTTGTTCCCCATTCTATTCCTCCATAATCATAGGAAGATCAGCCACCTCAGGGGGCGTTCCCTTGTCCATGGCAACATCTTCTTCTACTCTAGAACCTCCCACTACTTGCCCACCATTAAATAAATCTGTGCAGTCCTCCTGCTATCCTAAATCCTCCAAAATCCCAAATCTATTGATCGAGTCCTCCATTCGTTCCATAAAGGATCTCTTTAACCCTCTATTTCGGCCTCTAGACTTGACATGCACAAATCCTTTAGAGTCCTTACTTGTACTAGGCCCAATCTTCTTTCCTTTATCCACACTGGCAATGTTATTCGGTGGAGCTTGGTTCGAAGCCTTTTGGTCATTCATTTTTGCCTTTGGACAGTGCCTAACCAAGTGTCCATACTCATGACATAATTTGCATCTAAACGGGAGCGTCTCATAATCTAGCTACTGAACCCATGAGTATGAGCCCACACAAAGCTCAACAGCATCTGGTAGTGGCCTACTTACATCAATTTCTACATAGATTCTGGCAAAGGTCATGATTTTCCTACCTAGAGTTTGTGTAGAAGCACCCACAGGTTTTCCAAGCATTGACACAATCATTTGGAGAACATCCTCCCGACAGCATTCAATAAGCATTCTAGGCAGCCTAACCCATATAGGGACCTTATTTGGTAATTCTTCAATGGGATTAAAGCCAGCATGCCAAGGCTTAACAAAGAGTCCCACCTAATTTTAGAAGTATGGGCCTCCCTCAAATACCCTGTTCCTGTCAGCCACACACACAAATGTGACCATGAAGAAGTTATTGGCCAACAGCGTTACCCCCATCTCTCCCTCTAGTTCCCACACATTCCTAGCCCAATTATCCAGGTATGGAAGGGAAACTCTCATCCCCAAAAATTTACAGTACAGTGAATGGAGAAATACTCCACATCCTCAAAAATTAACTCAAGGAATTACAAGCTTGGGTCTTTCCTGGCAGCGCTCCAGGCAGCCATTTACCTTAGAAATTTTTAATCCCCCCACTGTGTTAGTGGCAAAGCTATCAGAGATCTGATTAACCTCCTTACTTGTCCCTGTTCTTTGGCTCTCCCCCTGGCGCCCCTTCCCTGCAGCCTCCCTATAACTCATTTCTAGCCTGGTCTGCATCGACCCTTGTAAAGCCATTGTCATCGTATTATGTTCACCTCCATTTTTGTAGCTATCCCTCCACCTGTTATATTTCATCGCCTCTATCCGCTTCTGTAGCCCACGCAGCCTAACACAGATCTAGAACAAGCTAGGGCCCGATGCCCTAGCTTGGCTACCAGTCACAGGAAGCACCCATGCGCTCAGCCCGCATTTTTTTTTGTTATTGTCTCATATATATAGTCATATTTCATTCCTAATCATATACACACATTTTTTCACACTTATCTACTTTGCTTATGCTCACACTTCTAACTTAGTTCCATTGGGAGGAGTTATAAGTAGAAATTTGTCTTGAAGGAAGCTTATCCTATTGAATTCTTGGATATTTTCTAGGATGTACTTAGTTAGCTTAGATCCTATTATCCATCATTTAAGGTCTTAAAATCCAAAAATTATCTTGCAAAGCAATATTGGCTAAGGGGGAGATTGAGGCTCAATGGGTCCACATCAAGGTAAGTATTTATAACCTTATGCTATTTCCTTTATTTCATTTATTAAATATATGTTTCTTTTGCTTATTAGATAATAAATGTGTGTGTCCTTATCTAGACTTTCTCTACACTTATACTTAGTGTGGCTATAAGATTATTTGGAATTACCATTTATCAATTATTAGGTAGCATAGGCCCCCATTTTCCTACCATGTCTGCTTAACCTTTTTTATCACTCTAACCCTTCCCCTTAGTTTATGTTACATTACTTTCATAGCTACTTACATTGAATTTAGACTTACCTTGCTTTTAACATTAGAGGTCTGGTTAGAGATATCCCCTTATGTCATAGGCCTAAAGGCTTTGGAACAATTTCCTTTAACATTAGTGAGTAGGTGCCCATATTTTCTAGGTCTATGAATCCACACTTGGTCATGAACCAAACATTACGTATCATGATCTCTTTGATTAACCTTCTTTGAGTCCAGATCTCAGATAGAATAGTTATAAGCTAATCCTAGCTTGTATATATAAAAAAACATCAAGGGAGGCTAGGATGACTAAATATCAAGATAATATGTGTAAATAGGTACAATAGATGATCATATGAAAATTATATCTTGTAATGTACCATGAGTTGTTCCAACTTGATACAAATGTATTCTTTAGAACATATGCTCAAGGAGAAAGATGAGTTGACAAGTTTTACAAAGAAACTGCTAGTGACTAAAAAATATAGGTGCATAGACCTTGTGATTAACATATATTGAATCTATGGATAAAGCCTAAAATTAAGTTTTAAGAATATATATAAAAACCCTATATACAAGTTTTAAGAGTATATACAAATACAAGTTTAAAGTGTACCTTGTTAATGACATCTATTGTACTTATGAGAACTACATGGATTTGATTCTCCATGGGGGATATGTAGGCAACTCAAATGGAATGAGTATGGGAAAATAGGTATAATTAGGAAAAAATCACTTCAACTAAGTAAAATATTGTGACATTTTTTTCCATAACAAGTTCATAGGCTAAAACATGAACTACTGGATGAATATAATGATTTTTTTGGTGTGCTACTATAACTAAATCCTATAAATAGAAGGCACTAGTTTTTGATTTGTTAAACACATTAAAATTTTTATATGAATTTTTATTTTTTATTTTTAAAATATAATTATTATTTGAAATAAAATCCTTTAAAAAACTTAAAATTTCATTCATTCATTGAAGGGAGTCTCATGCAATAAAGGTTTAGTTAGTTCCTAAAGGAATTGATCATCTATAGCAAAGACATTTATTGTAAAAATTATTAATAAATATTTTTTACATATATAAATAAATTTTTTATTGTATGAAATAATTTTGATAATAAAAATAATGTGTTTTATTGTAACTAATACTAAAAAATATCATTCATGTATATACACAAATTTTATAGTATAAGAAATATTTTTATAAACTCTATAAAAAAATACATTTATTACATAAGGCTATCTTAAAAAAAAAAAATCATTTTCATATGTGCAAAAAAAAATAGTGCATTAAATAATTTTATAAACACTCTAAACTAAATACGTTTATTACATAAAGCTATATTTAATAAAAGTTATTTTGAAATGCAGGTAAAGTTCATTCATTCACTAAAGGAAGTGATCATCCATATGAAGGTGTTTACTTGTAATTATTAGTGCATGAAATAATTTTATAGTATATGAAATCTACTTATAAACATCATAAAATTTGTTTTATAATTCGGATGTAAGTAGGGAAAGTGTTAGTCATTCCTTTGAAGATATTTCAATCAAAGGAGAAATTGATAATCCATCACAAGATATTGCATTATAAATATAAATTAACAAAAATTATTCATATATATTTAAAATTACAATTTTGTTATTTAAATATAAAATTATTATTTTATGCAGCTGATTAAAAAAACAAATACTCAATTTTTATTTGGATTTTTTTTAAAAGCCTCTGAAAACATAAAAGGGTCATTCTAGTTCAACAAAGGGTCATTCTAGTTCAACAAAGAGGATAAAATGAAGGACTTTTTAAAAATAATACAAAACTTATTTGAAGTAGCATGCTGTTCATGTTTAGAAACAATGACGGATCTAAGCTAATAAAGTGGGGAAGAAATTGTATTGTAAATGTAAACTTCAAACAAAACCATATTTATATTGGAGCATAGAAAAATGTGTCAGAAAATATGATACACATGTCAAATATTTTACAAAAACTTTGGTATACATATAAGATTATAACGCTATAAATACAATAGTTTTAAAATTTTCTATTAAAAGAATTCCATAAGAATACTTTTTTTTAGTGAAATTGGTGAATAACTAGGATTGTGCTAAACATGGTTGGCTGATGTCATCATTTTTTACCCACTCAACCATAGTTGTACATATATTAGATATAAGGCATTTACTAAAATATCTTGAGATTAAACTAGCATAGAAAAAAATATAACTTATGTGTGATATATGGACATGAGGTTAGGAATGTTAATGATGTTTGAGTTACATGGAAATTATTGGTATTTGGAGTATACAATTTTTTTTTTTGGAGTACCTACGTTTTCTGGATCTATACCACCTAAAAAAATGTTGGATTTTACTCATTCATGTTACAATTTTTTTAGTGTGGATTTAGTAAATATTTGTTAAATATTGAAACATAAAATTTCAATATTGATTTTTTGTTTACATATATGTATCCAAGCATCATGTAATACTTCATAGGCATTTTTTATGGCTAAACAATATTTAATTCATGTTCAATTGGGGGAGATTGTAATTCAATATAAACACTAGCTATATTTCCCATATTCAATCAAAGAGAGGACAACCAAAAGAAATTTACACCAAAATATTAGGCAATATTACCAAAATGTATAAATATGTACATGGTAAAAAAAAAAATATTGTTCATAGATAAAAAAATATATTTATACTTAGGGTGTTGAGGATATTTATTTCAAGATCCCCATAGTTGTATATTTATAAAAACATGTGTAGCTTGCTATTAACATTCAAAATCATGACAAGTGATTATAGTCCAAAGCCATGATTAGTGAATACAATGCAAAATGATGATGTGTTAGTATATTATTATAATACAAAGTGATGCTCTATTGGTCTTTTATTAATTGATGGTGTGTTGGTAGTTCCTTAAATTAATTAATTATTTTTTGGAAGTTTTTTATTGTAATTGATGCTTAGTTATTAATTTTTACTCAGTTGGTATATTGTTAAAAAAATGATTTTGTGTTTATTGAATTATTTTTTGTGCACTATTAAAAAATAAATATTTTTTTATGCAAATGATGCTCTATTGATATTTTATTAATTGATAGTGTATTAGTAGTTCTGTGAAGTAAATAATACCTTTTTGAAAGTTTCTTGTAGTAATTGATGCTTTATTGTTATTAATTATTACTCAATAGGTATATTGTTAAAAAAATGATTGTGTGTTTATTGATTGTTTTAGCACATTATTTAAAATAAATATTTTTAATTTAATATTTATAGATACCAAATCTAAAATATCAAAGTTGATAATATTCAATATGAATGGCATTCTAATTCATGTAATACACAAAAAAAAAAAAAGTCATTGCAAAAAAAGAAATGTACCAAATGGAATCAAACTAAGAACAAAGTATTATTTTCTTAGAAAAATTGTTAAGTAATATTTTTATAATTGTTTAGCTAGACAAAAAATTAAAATATGAACCTTATTTAAAAAAAACAAAATGTAGGTGATGTGATGCCATCATTTTTATAGACCATAGAGTTATACAGTGGCAAAATTGAATTCGATATTTATACCCAAGAATATTTTTATGAAGTTAAATGTGCAGATTGCAGTCACCATGGAAATTTCAATGTATTTTATAAATTATTGAACAAGGTTTTAGAGAAATATAATGGTATTTATAATCAATTAAACTTAGTACTTGTAGACAATTTTGATGGAAAAACTTGTGTAATGATAGGAATAACTATATTATTATAAATAACTTCCATAAAGATAATAGAAGTGAAGAAAATTACTTACTAGGGGATTTATGGCTATTTTTGGCACTGTTGAAAGAACTAGATGATGAGAAACCTATTGCAAATAGGTTAAAATGATAAACAACCTACACTTGATGTTATTGGTAAAGATATGGATGATTTGTGAACACATTTGAAAAATTTATAATATTTTTAGTTTAAATTATGTTGGAATACAATTTGATAATGAATTTTATGAATAAAATAAATAGTGATATAATTTGTATTTGAATTTATACAATATTACTATTTTTTACTTAAAATTCAAACTTACATTTAATATCTAACAATAATACAAATGAAACAAACAATACAATAAAAAAATGTATTGAAATTGGTATTTTAATATAATTAATATAATTTTAACATAAAGTTAATATAAAAATAATAATTCTAACAATGTTCACAATATGTTTTTATGAAATAAAAATAAATGTTGATAATGAAAAAATGAAAAATGTCAAAATCAGAATCTACTTTTTCAATATTGAACTCCAATAATCTAAAAATTGGAGTCTAATAATGTTAAAGATAGAATATAATTTCAAAATGATCAAAACCCAATATCTCTAATTTTAGATTGTAACTTGGGTTGGAATATGTCCAAATTTTATGAAATGATAGTTGCACATAACTAAAAATATTAAAATAATAGGGCATTGTATAAGTATCCTTGATATGAATGTTATCAAACATGTATAATTTTTATAAATTGGAAAATGCTAAAAAAATTATAATTTTTTTTCTCCACCTTTACGTTAAAAATAAATTATTTTTCCAAAACAAACTATGAAAATATTTATTTACTAGTACTTACATGATGGTGTCTATTTATCCCCTTTTCTACTTTTATTAAAAATAAGGATTAAAATAGAAATAGAAGATAAATCTAAGCATATAATATTGTGGCCAACACACCCCCTTTTTCATAAAAATGTGGAACCCCTCTTTGAAATAATGAAATTCAAAGTTATCAAAATTTCTATCTTATTCTTATAACCTCTTTTTTGAGAGAATTCCCTAGTTCCTATTTCACCCTAGTTTTCTTGAGTGTACTACATATGTGTGAGGGTGAGTCGATCACCTTTTGAAATCCCTATAACCCCTGGAGTTAATGTGATTGAGTCCTAGTCAAACCCTAAAGTAGACCATATGATTTATTATAATATTTAATGTGCTAAATTTTTTTAGGTTTGATATTATATTCAAGTTCCTAGAGTCTCAATATCCAAGAGTGTCAGATTCTCAGAGTCTTACATGGCACATTATGAGCTTGTTTGGAATCTAGATAAGTGTTTAATTCATCATGTTTATTTTCCTTTTACTTAGCCTCTTTTGGTGGATTTATACAAGAGAAGAATTTAAATGAAAGATAACCACATGAACCACTACCAAAGATGCCAGATATGTTGACCCTGATCCAATGGGAAACTGCCATGATGATCATTATTATAATGGTTAGTTTCCTAGATATATCATAAATGTTAGAGCTCAAAAGAGCCCGAGCCAATGGGAAATTTATATAGTGATCATTGTTAGATTGGTTAGTCTCTCATATTTTTTAGAGCTTGGGAGAGCTCAACCCAATGGTAAAGTGCCATGATGATCATTATCAAGCTAGTCAATCTCTCAAATCTGTCAAAAATGTTAGAGCTTGGAAGACCCTAATAGAGTAGAAAAAATGCCACATGGCCTAAAGGTTAGAGTTACTAGGAGATGAAGAATGAACTCATCCTAATGTTAGATGTGTCAGTCTCCAAGATCTGATAGGGATGCCATATCCTTATCTAATGAAAGAATGTTACATGTCACATTGTCAAGCTTGTCAATATCTTAGATTTGATAGAGATGTCAAAGCCTGAGAGAGATTAAATTATAACATCATGCCACATGGAATTTCCATGTACATTAGAAAGAAGAGACAAAAATATTCCTTTGATGTCTAGAACAAGGTATATTTAGAGTCATAAAGCTAATCAAAATCACCACACATCATCCAACTACAATTTTGTTCTCCCAAACATATCAAGATGAATCCCTAGGCCATGCTTAGGTTGTAACATTTTCAACATGAACCAGTTAATAGAGGAAACATGGAAAAAATTAGGAACTACTCAGGAAGCCTTGAGGATGATATGGATGTGTGCCTACCACACTCTGGGAATTAATTAGGTGGGAAATTAGGCCCCAATTAGACATGTTAGTGTGTTAAGTCATGATCACTAAATCTAAAAAGTGGTGAGTGACCATAATTTCAAATTTTATCTTTAGATTAAGAAATAAATGGGAAATATTGGGCCATGAACTCAAATTGGAATTCATGTTGAGTGAGCCACTAAATGTCATCAATACATGAGAGGTATTTGGAGCCTTATAAGTGATTTAAGATGAACTCATTAGCCATTATTACTCCTAATTTCCCAAAATCTCTTCTTCAATTTATAATAATACAAGTTAATTTCATGTTATACTTTTGCTCAGTGTTACTTATAACAAAATTCTATCCTAACTATAATGGCCACCTCATCCTTGAAGCCCAAAGCTGAGCCAAAGTATAGAGACAAAACATTCCTAGATGGCTTGACATGTTTCAAGCACTATGAAAAGATGTTTAAATATATTGACTAGTTAACCAAATCCTTGAGTAATGATGATAAGGATGAGGCTAAGTTTGAGGATGAACTTCTAGCATATGAGAAGTATAGGCTACACCAAGCCATAGCTAAGCTAGAGGTCTTTCCCTACACTATCTTATTTGGTAAATTTATGCTCACTGTGAAGTGGACATAGGATGGAATTCATGACATGGTATACTATATGAACTCATGTATTAGATCATGGATATATATAGAGCTACCTTCAAGGCATACTATAACCTCTTAGATTTTATATTCACCTATGATTTAGCCATTGTCACCACTTGGACTAATACTAATTGGATTTATGACATCTTAAAGGACTAGGTTAAGAACCCTGATGTAAGGTTGGTTATCAAGATAGACCTAAATATGTATACTATCCACACTTTCATAGAGGGAGTCTACATTGAAATGATCCTACTCTATCGAATGTTTTGGGAGGGCATTTTTCTACACATCAACCTCCTATGGATTCCCCTACTCCACAATATTCTACGGTGAGCAAGTCCATGACTTAGGAGGGATAATAAATTTAAACATGATCAAGGTGGTGGAAGATGCCCCAAGAGGTGATGGATTATACATGATGATCTACCTAGTAGACATGGTATATAGAATGATCACATTTAAACCTTATAATTTTCTAGCATGGGTTCTCAAGGACATGGTAATCTAGCTAGTTTTATACAAACTATATGGTTACCATTATCAGAACCACATCTAATAAATATGTGAGTCCTTCTACTCAATGGTTTACATGGCCATAAATGAGGCACCCATGCCTCTAATATTGAATTAAATATATGACTCTTTCACTCCCATTAGGAACTATTTGTATTATAGGGATGATACAATCATTCAGGTCGCATGCACTCTCAAGGATCCTCTCTACCTACCATATCAAGTCTTATATCACCTCATAGAGTAGTAAATCACATACCAATTGGTGGAAGGCATATTTTATCACTATATTAACTAAAATTAGAATGCTTACTTACTCCTCCTAGTCACCATTTGACACCATGTTTACAGAGCCTTCTCCCCTTTATAGAAGATGGAGATGTAAGGGACTCCTTAGGGACTAAGATTTACATGTTGTTATATAGGATCAACTGGCCAAGTGTCAAGCCCATATCAACCTCAAATATGTCCACTAACATGAGGATTATTCTGAAATATACCTAAATCCATTAAATGAAAAGGATTTTCACTATAATTGAGGTTTGGAAGAAGAAGAAAAGAAATCATGCCCAACCCATGCCATCTACTCAGGCTGGCCTTGCCTCTTTTATGTCATCTTAGCCTAGAGAGGAGGTTAAAGTGACTCCACCATATCTTTTGAGAATAATTATATAGGGGGTATCATTAGCTTCTCCTCTTGGATCTCTTCTTGTACCTTAGCCCTCGACTCCACCACTACCACCTACTCTGGTTTAAGTAGCTTAGCCTCAGGTAGTTCAACCCTAAGTGACTCAACCTCAAGTGGATCTACTCTAAGAAGCTCAAACTTGGATTTCTAAATAACTCAGGTTTAACATCCCAAGCATCTAAGAGATAAGTATGAGGAAGGACCAATAATTGACACCTGCACAGGTCCTTTCATTTAATCCCTCCACTCTCTAATAACCTCTTGTGACATCACTCAATTTCCCCATTCTCCAATAGCCTGCTCAGGTGGTGCTTCCCCTCTTCCAAATTTCACCTCCCCCATAATTCTCCCAAATGTCTCTACCTTTATCCATGCATAATTTACTTAGTTTCTCTTTTCCATCTACATCATTGATCTCATAAACAATACTCTTTGTACCTCATCCACTTATTCAAACTTAGGTCGAGATACCTGAAAGTGATTTGATCTCATAAAGTGTGGATATAAATCTAGTGATGAGTGCACCTATGTTCATATATCAAACATTCTAAGATATTCCAACCATGCCTTTGGTTACCTAATAGGTTCATTACTCAGTCCCTATGGCCTTTACCACACCTATTCCCTCAACTACAACAATTGGGGTTGATCTAAGTAAGATGCCCTAAAATAAATAGAAGATAGACCATCCTCACCCTTTTGTTTAGGTTATAATGAATACCATTGCTCCTCCTATATCACCTCTAGTGGTTCCCTACATCATTTATAGGCTTCCATTTTCCACCATCCTGGGTGCTGAGGGATTTAAATTTAACCAGTCAATTTCCTTCTTTATATTAAATGCTCATCTCTTTGGAGTCATTACCTCATAGGTCAATTTAAACTAGATTCAATGGTAGGCACAAATGTTCCCTTGGGCCTCCCTATTCATATTGCCTCCTTATGCCCCTATGCCTTCTCCTTCTCCACTTATTACCTCTTTCATCCTTTCTACTTCATCCATTCCACCTCCACCTATGCCTCCACTTGTCATGACTATATCTATCACCCCACCAACACCTCATTCCACTTGAGGAATAATTATAGTGTTGTATGCACCTGATATGACTTGTTTGGGTGATATTGATGTGCAAGGGGAATTGGATCATACTACAAGAAACATATAGAGGATTTACACCCAAAGGTTAATCCATGAGGGGAACCTTATGGTTTGGTAGACTCAACAAGGTATCTTCTCCCTCACCAAAGTGAGGAAATCCATGGGGGAAGAGAAATTGGCTAAGGACCTAGTCTCAGTCCTTCAAGTTACACATGATATGTCAAAAGGGCTAATGCAGGATACAAAAGAGTAATTCCAAGCCTTAGAAGCCCTAGTTAAGAACTCCTTCTTGGTGGATCTAGTTAGATAAGTTGAGTATGTCCTACAAATTTTCTTAGTTCTAAAAAACGTGGTCAAGACTCTAGAAGATAATAAGATACAACTTTAAAGGACCCGAGCCTACTTGGTTAAAGTTTATCTAGTAGAGAGAAAGTTTAGGAAGATGATAGTAATTATTCACAAAGTCATGTTCCCAGAGTAAAATCTCATGCCCACTTTAGACCTGAGCCTATTTAAAAAATATGTTGGAAGCATGAGAGATGGAATTGAGGAGTGGTTGAGCCTAGAAGAGAGGGTAATGGATCCCCTAGAAGAAGTCAACAAAAGGATATTAGCCTATTTCAAGGAGGTCAACATCATAATTTTATTCCACCTAAATGACACTCTACTGGATAGTCATGAGTTCAGAGTTATCTTGGGTCACTTCAATTAGGACATGAAAAGGAAGGTGGCTAAGGCTAATGAGGTTTGGGGCCTAGGTGGTGCCCAAACTATCTACCCAATCCACTATGAGTAGCAATCAGATTTTAGAGGTCAAGGTGGCCATGGGCCCCCCAATATAAGTTTATTAGAGGTTAGTGTCCCAATCAGAGGTGATATTTCAAGAACCATCGATGAATTTA